>CM077240.1:24828216-25110716 GCA_039654775.1 Spinibarbus caldwelli
TCCTAGGTAATGTCCCGATTATCTTGGTGGTTCTATAGATTATTTTATCAGATTTTCTTGTGGAGTGAGGTGTGTTAAGAGTGACAGAATCTGCTCGGAAGAACGTCGGATGTGCCCCGATCGCAAATCATAAATATTCAACGTTGAATATTTACGATCAAAAATCCTGATGTGTGGTGGGGGGAACCCCGAGGACACCAGCAAGAAAACAGTGATTCAATTATGCAAACAAAATTAAATTCTGCTGTAATGCAGCTCAGACAGTAAACACAGACAAAAAGCAACTGACAAGTCCCGGTTTATCTAGCGCAGTACACATAGCAAGGGTTTGTTTTTGTTTTTAAATAACAAATGGAATAAAAAGTGGATAGAAAAGAAATACAGTAGATAGAGGGGAAAGTTATTATTTTTTATTATTAAAAGTAGATAGAATTGAAAAAGAGTATGTTAATGTTAGAGAATGTCAGGGAATTGTTTATTTGAGACATTCTGATGGTAAATTTGGTAAATGTAATAACACTATACAACTGCTGCCACCTCAGTAATGAACAGAATTTGATTTTAAGTATGAGTGCTTATTGCCTGCTTACAGACATAACCTTTCTTACTGATAATAAGAAATGTTTCATCAAATTACCAAATATATCTCTTAGTTTTTAAAAAAAAAGTCATATAATTCAGAAAAAGTAATTTAATTGTGTTCAGGAGTCAAATCTTAGCACTATGATGCAGCCTCAACTCGGCAGCATAATGGTTTGGTGAAAGAATTGCTTCATTTAGTAAGTCAGCTGACATCTCATTAACTCGAGTCTTGGCACTCTCATAGAGTTGCTTTGTGCTCTTTCCTAGAAAGCCTTCTTGAACCAAACTTGTGACTATCAATGGTGTCCATTAATTTGTGCAGTAATGTGCACCCCTTTTTAAATTCTTTGGTTGTGGCCATAATCATAGTGATGGTTTCCCTTGAGGCCTTTTTCACATCTAGGATGTGTGGTAATGCACCATTTAACTAGTCAGAATTCAAATTTCTCATAAATGGGAACAATTTCTTGTAAACTCGTGATGGAGCACTAAATAAAAAAATCAATATATAGATGATTACAATTTGTTAGCAATTTGTTTCTTATGCTCACAAATGCTGTTTATTTGATTGAAAATACAGTAAAACAATAATATTGTGAAATATAATTTCAGTTTACAACAACTGCTATTTTATTTGAATATTCTTTAATTTGTAATTTATTTCTGTGATACCACAGCTGATTTTTCAGTAGCCATTACTCCAGTCTTCATTATCACATGATCAGGATTTGGTCCTCAAGAAACATTTCTTAGTAATATCAGTGTTGAATACAGTTGTGCTGCTTGCTCTTTTCAGTTGTGCTGCATTTTATAATTTAATTATTTAATTCTTCTAAACCTTTGATCACTAGTACACATATTATTTAGCATACCATTTAATGAAGAAAATAGATGTTCTGTCAAAGCAATATTTATAATGGCCTTAGAGAAACAAAAGACCATCCCATTGCTTTAGGACATCATACTGCTTCCTTTGATTAAATTATTGGATTTTCCAAAGATTCATCTCAAGCACATTTATCAATCTGGCTGTAGTTTGTAACAGCTGAATGTTGATGATAGATAGGAAATGCTTGCATACTACTTTGGAATTATTAATTATGCTTGCGTAGACCTCACCGCAAGAGTGAAGGCAGGGCCCCTCACCGCATACTTCAAATTTGTGCGTAAAAGTGCAGTACCAGTTTATTTTATGACAAAAATATTTTATGCTGTATGTATAAATTAGTTTTTTTTTAAATGGGAATACTACAAATTCATGTCTTTCATTCAAGCTACCTGTAAAAGTTATAGGCTACTGAAAAAGTTCTTAAAAAGCAAGTAGTGAAAGAATGCACTAAAGTAATTTTTCAAGCTATTTTTAAAAAGAAAAAAAAAACTGGTATTCACATAGCCAAAATTGTGAGAAAAAAAAAAAACAGTTGTCAGATAAACCTTCCAATTTTATGGTATTCAAGGGTTACTCCACCCCAAAATGAAAATTTTGTCATTAATCACTTACCCCCATGTTGTTCCAAACCCGTAAAAGCTTTGTTCGTCTTCGGAACACAATTTAAGATATTTTGGATGAAAACCGGGAGGCTTGCGACTGTCCCATTGACTGCCAAGTAAATAACACTGTCAAGGCACAGAAAAGTATGAAACACATCGTCAAAATAGTCAACCGCACCACACGGATATGCTGTTTTCATTCAAATCAAAGCATAAATAAACGTAGAAAACGTATCCGTATCTGTGTGGCACAGCTGACACAGAACAGTGTACGCAGTTTGCGTCCAGTGGATAATCTCCAAAATGGTGCGGAGACGAATTGTTGAATGAAGTCGTAATTTTTATTTTCATTGTGTACAAAAAGTATTCTCATCGCTTGAGACATTCAACTGAACCACTGATGGCAGATGGACTATTTTGACGATGTCTTTCATATTTTTCTGGGCCTTGACAGTGTTATTTACTTGGCAGTCAATGGGACAGTCGCAAGCCTCCCAGTTTTCATCCAAAATATCTTAAATTGTGTTCCGAAGAAGAACGAAGCTTTTACGGATTCGGAATGACATGGGGGTAAGTGATTAATGACAAAATTTTCATTTTGGGGTGGATTAACCCTTTCAGAAGAGAGCAAAATAAAAATCAGAAAATATAAGCAGCTTTAAAATTATAGTAAAAATATATATAGGCCCGGTTTCACAGATGGGACTTAAGCTTAAGCCAAGACTAGGCCTTAGTTAAATTCAGCTTTTATAAAAATGCCTTGGAAGAAAATGTTACAGGTGTGCATCTTGAAACAGAACAATGTGACTGGCATGTTTTAAGATATGTCAGCGCAAGATATTTTTAGTTGAGACAGCTCAAACATGCATTTTAGTCTAGGACTAGCCTTAAGCCTTGTCTGTGAAACCGGGGGATAGGCTATACGATTATAAAATAAAACAAATTATAATGCCATTCGTTATAAACAACATATAAACGTCTACCTAAAACAAATTTATTTAAAGAGAAACTGAAACATACCTACATTTCTCATTCGGCATGAATACAAATGTTTCCCACAAAAAAATAAATAAATAAAAAATTAAGGCATATGTGCGACCTGCGCATACTGACAACGTCGACCTGCCTTCAGATTGCTGAGTTTCCATACATTCTGAATGTTTTTATTTTCATTCATATTTTTTAGACATTCTGAATGGATCCGTATATCAGCTAGGCATATATGCACTGCAGTCCTTTGGTGTCTCCATGTGGTCTTGTATGGTATGGGAGGTTGAAGTCTGCTTATTTGTTTGAGTCACTATGTATAATTGAACTGAAAGTAAGTTTTAAAAAAATTCTGAAGTGACATTTTTCCAAACTAATAAAATAAAAATAAATTCCAAAAAATAAAAAGTAGAACACTGAATGCTTAAATCTTGAATTTAATAAGTTAAAAGAATAAGATTTATAAAAATATCATAAAAAATACCAGTTTGCAATATCAAACAGCATAACAGCCTACTTTAGCTAAAAATAAATGGAAGCTGGTGCACTGGTAGCCTGACACCTTTAAGTCATTAATGTCTACTTTCGCTGTTACGTTAAAAATACGGTGGATAAGACATGCAGGGAACAAAATCCGATTGCCAGCTGTTGGATAATAAAGGTAAGATTATAAAAAAGTCAAATATGTGTTTGACGTCACCTTATTGTTTGGTGAATAGCAATGAAATAATAGGGATAATGCACAGTCATCCGCAGTCATTACCAGGATGACGATGATGCCTGTCTGGCTGACCTATATTATTCTTTTATGTAAATGAAATTTCAGTGATTTGATCTAATGAAAACCTTTACTTTTGGAGTCCCTTAATCAGTCACTAAAAGAAACCACATCAGAAATTGCTCTTACAATGTAACCTGATGTAATTCAGTGTGGCGTGTGCCTATACTGTAGTTTAGTGCTGTAAATAAAACTGTTTGTTTGAAAGAAATTCTTTGCGCCTGAAAGCTATATGCGTTTAAGTTTGAAATAGTAGAGTTTCACTCTAGTTCTTTTTTGTGAGGTATAGGTCTTTTTAACCCCCTCACAATGATCAAGGCCATTAGTAAGTGCAAGTTTTTCTTCCACAGACTCAGGTGTTGTCAGTTAGTCAGATGGACTGCCATGGCTTATGACTGTTCTGACCTTCACAATGATTGTATTGCACTTTCTTCATTTCTGTGCATCCTTGTCTTTAAATAGAGACAACTAAAACAAGTGAATGGATACAGATGTAGTATAATCAAAGCATTACCATACACTGACATATGGCTGAATTCCCGAGTAAGATTCATTGCTGGCCATCCTGCTTGGTGATTTGAAAAATCATCACTTATGTGAAATGACTATTAAAATGAACATTTGGTCGGCACGATAGACTTGTGGGCAGCGCGCCGGCATACAGCGTCATTGTGCTTCGGGTGTCCCGTGTTCGAAGGACCTCAAGGACCTTTCCCCCCCCACTTTGCTTCCAGTAATGTCTGAGCTGTCCTATCACAATAAAAGGCAAAAAATCCAAAAGGAAATCTTCAAAAAAATAAATAAATAAATAAAAACATTTGGTGATATAGCAATTGCAAGTTCATATTTTATACTAAGATTGCAGGTACTATTTTCCCTACATAGATTGTTGTGCATTTATCTCATTCTTTGGCTGGCTGTTTGTGTTGTCTTTGTCATTTATACAACTTGAGTTTCAGGGATTGTTTATTCATATCAGTTAATTATTTTGGTGATGATTTTTTATTACATGTATTTAAAATTGGCGGATAAGACTCATCAAGGTCCAAGGTCTTAAACCATTAGTGTTTTCTAATTTAATGCAATTTTTCTAATACAAATTATATTATCAGCATATAATTAAGTGAAATGTTTAAATGACAAAGTTACTTGTTTCATATTTGGTTTGTCCTACTTTTACTTAAATTGAAGCAAGAACATCTGACTGTACACATGAGCTCTCATAACTTTCTTCTTCATCGTACATGATCTTTCTTTAAAAAATGTTAACATTTTCTAAATTTTCTTGATTGCTTAGGCACATTTTTCAAAACAGCCTTCACATTCTCTAAACTGTAAGTTTAACTGTCACAGCTGTTTGCTGGAACATCAAAACTCTATTGAATGTCTGCAAAATGTAGTAACTCAGCATGCTTCAAAACCTATTGTGTCTGATATGGTCATCAAAATCAAAAAATGTTTTTATCATTGTGTGAGCCATCATGTGAGTTTTTATTTTACCATAGAAATATTTGATATATGCAAATGATTTCAAAATTTCTGTTTATTTCAAGGTTACTTGGGAAAAAAAAGCTCCTTGATTTTCAGACTAATTTCAGACTTGCAGATGCCATTGCTTCTGCTCCAGATGTAAGTCATTTTGGAAATTCATAGCTTAAAAAAATATTTGTAATAGTCACAGAAGGTACATTGCTGAATAACAGTTTATCTTAGTAAATGGAATCATACGTAATGCATCTAAATGTGTCAGTCTTACCATTTATAATTTCCAGTACATACATAAATCTTATTTCTATATTGCCTTTTTTGATATAGTTATTCACTGAAGAGTGAATAGTCCTCTTAAAAAAAAAAATTACTGTGAGTTTTATCCTTTTGTGGAAGCAGATGAGAAAATGCTGCAGATCGTACAATTTAGCCTGTATACAGGCTGTCTTTAATCTGCCTTTTTATGTGTCATTGGCTGCAGATATATCCAAATACTGTATGTGTGAATCCGCTAATGCATTTCTCTGATATGTTGCCAACACTTCAAGCTGCTATTAAAGGTGCAAATGGACCCTGTTCCTCGTACAGAACTCTGTCCTCTGGCTCTGACATTTTCACATAAGTTGCACCAAACTAAAATTTACATTTTACTAACAATTTTTCAAACAATATGGTTTTATAGCTGAACATAAACACTGACGCACACTTACTGTATGTCTTTGTTGTTGTAGTTGTTTTAGGGTATATATTTCAGATTTATGAAGCGATTTTAAAAAAAAAATATAAAAAAAAAAATAAATAATAAAAAAAAAATCCATCCATCCATCCATCCATCCATCCATCCATCTACTCTGTAAAAACCTCGAACAAAGTGAAACAAACACCTGACTGTCACCCTACAAAAGGAGACCTTGGGGAGACAGACATGAATGAAACATCTTTATTTACAGCTTGGTGCAGAGGGGAGAGATGCAGAGCAAATGGTTGAGTAACTCAGAGTCTTTGAAAATGACTGGACTTAGCTCAGGTTGATAACCGATCCTTGTATCTCTTTACAGGTCCGATGGATGATGCAGATGGCAAAAACAGGTGGGTAACAGGTGAGAGTCCAGGTAGGTGACTTTTCCTCTTTCTTTTCTTTTCCTCTTTGAAGGTTGGCAGGCTGAAGACGAGATGTCAGAACATGAGAATGCAGATGAGTAGGAAAGGAATCCAGTATGAGTAAACCTTGACGAGACCAGACAATGAAGGTATGAAAAGTGACTGCTTATATAGGGTAGCTAATGAGTTGAATTGTGGCAGGTGCTCTGATTGGGGACTGGGTGCAGGTGTGAGTCCAGCAGGTTTCTGGGAAATGAAGTCCTAAGTACTGATAGTGGCTGTTATTGGGGATTGTGACATTACTCCCCCCTCCTCGAAGGCGTGACCTCATGCCGTGATGGCACTTCAGGTGGAGACAGGGGGAACCAGGGCGGAGCAGACAGAGGGAACATCCAGAGCAGAGACAATAGGGTCCAGGGCGGTGTAGATGGAGGGAGGATCCAGGGCGAAGACAGGAGGAATCTCCTGGGCACTTGAGCAGGAGGTCTCCAAGGCAGAGCTGACAACCACCAGAGCCCTGGATCAGGAAGTTTCCACGGTGGGGCTGACGATTTCCAAGGCGGAGCAACCGACCACCAGAGTAATGAAGCCTAAGACCTCCAAGGTGGATCTGGAGTGACTGGAACACAAAACACACAGAGGTGAACAGTGGTCTCAAGGGCTATGTCTGAGCAGGCCAGTGTTTTAGAGATTGTCTGGAGAGCCAGCTTAGGGGGCCACGGCGGTTCTGGCGCAAGCTCTGGAGGAGCGAATACTGAAGGGTGCTCTGGAGGAGCGGACACCAGACTGAGCTCGTGGGCTGGAGCCTGCACTGGACTCTGGTCTGGAACCAATACCCTCTTTGGGCCAAACTCGGGAACAGAAGCCTTCTCTTGACTCGGGTCAGGGGCTAGAGCCATCTCTCGACTCTGGTTAGGGGCTAGAGCTGATCTGGAGCTGTGCTCTGAGATGGGTGTATGGTCTGGATGGGGTTCTCGTATGGGGTTTTGGACTGAAGGTAAACTTGGAATTAACTCACTGGTATGAGTGGGCTCCTTACTGAATTCTGGGGTTGGAGCAGACTCAGGGGGCTGGGGCTGACACTGGGGCAGACTCAGGGGCTGGGGCCGACACTGGGGCAGACTCAGGGGTTGGGGCTGACACTGGGGCAGACTCAGGGGCTTGACTGGACACTGAGAAAGGCTCTGGGATGGCAGCCGTTTTGAACACAGACTCGTTACTGGTGGCCTTAACAGGTAATGCTTCCGGAACAGCAGCCATAATGTGTGATCTGGCGATCAGAGGCCATGATTGGTGATGACTGAAGTTCAGTGAACCTAATGGGTGATGACTCAGTATCTGCAGGCATAATGGGTGAGGACTGGTGGTTAGCGGCCCTGATAGGTGATGACTGAAGGTCGGCGGCCATGACGGGTAATGACTGAAGGTCAGATGCCCTATTTCATGCAGACTCGGGACTGCTGATATTACCGGAAGGCTGAGCGTTTTTTTCCGGAGTGGACCAGCTTAGTAGAAGGGCATATAGAACATATTGTTCCAACGTGCAATTGGTCGTGTTCCAGGGCATCAGCGAGTATAATGGTTTGTCTAAACCTATGTGAAAGAATGTCATCAGCTCCTCATCCTTCAAATTAGTAGCAGAGGCCAGCTTCAAGAATTCCTGGGCATATTCTACTAGAGGTTGGCCATCTTGACAAAGAGAATATAGCTGGTCCGATAGGAGGAGGAGGGTATTCATGTTGTAAATCCGATCTTAGGGTCTGGTCTTCTGTCCTTGGGGAGACAGACATGTAAGTGAAATCTCTATTTACAGCTTGGTGCAGAGGGGAGAGATGCAGAGCAAACGGGTGAGTAATTCAGAGTCTTTGAGAATGACTGGACTTAGCTCAGGTTGATAACCGATACTTGTATCTCTTTACAAGTCCGACGGATGATGCAGATGGCAAAAACAGGTGGGTAACAGGTGAGAGTCCAGGTAGGTGAGTCAGGTATGGAGTTTCAACGTTTCTTTTCCTCTTTGAAGGTTGGCAGGCTGAAGACGAGATGTCAGACTGTGAGAATGCAGGTGAGTAGGAAAGGAATCAGGTAAGGGTAAACTTTGACGAGACCAGACAATGAAGGTATGAAAAGTGACTGCTTATATAGGGTAGCTAAATGAAAAGGTGAATGGTGGCAGGGGCTCTGATTGGGGACTGGGTGTAGGTGTGAGTCCAGCGGGATTCTGGGAAATGAAGTCCTAAGTACTGATAGTGGCTGTGACTGGGGATTGTGACACTTAATCCAATGGTCAGATTTCTTGTGTTCAAATTAGTGCATATTTAATTAGAAAATGCCTTATTTGAATATTTAAACATCACCTTGTAGTAAACTTGAAAAACAACAACAAAAAATGTCTTGTACTTGTTATAAATGAACAAGAATTGTGAAGCAAAACAGTAAAGAGCCTTGATAGATGATACTGATATTGATACTGATACTGATAGATGTTGATATTGGATGTTCAGGTATCAGCTGCAAATGTCTTTGTTTTTCCTGTCATCTCAGCTTTTCAATTTAATACACCAGATGTGGCTAGCAGCAAACAGGAAATACAGCATGTGAAATTCACACATTTCAAAGGTGAAATAATAAGTGTCTAATAATAGTAGCTAGTAGTTTAACTACTACAAAGAAAAATATCAGTTAGTAAAATCGATTACATATTCACAGATTCTTTTTGGCAGCACTAAATATGCAGGCTGAGGATCAGAGCACGGGGTCATAGAATAGCTCTAATAGTCAGGCTACAATCTCAATTGTTTGATCTCATATGGAATTCTAAACAGGCCTTCTAACTAAAAAAAGATCAGCTCAAAGCAAACAAAACAAAGTAAAATGAAACAAAAACATTTAAGTGTGCACTCACATGCAACAAAAGAATTATTTTCAATTTACTTTTTTTGCTCTTCTCTCTTACTTTTTTGCTCTTCTTTTTTCACTCTTTGCTCTTCTAAATCTACCTTTGTCATCAAGTCTAAATAAAACTCAGATGTATTTATTGAGTCCAGATGTGTCTCCTTCTGATGATCTATCTATCTATCTATCTATCTATCTATCTATCTATCTATCTATCTATCTATCTATCTATCTATCTATCTATCTATCTATCTATCTATCTCTCTGTCTCTCTATCAATAAGATAAGGTTTTTTTAAAGCCTGTACTGATGATATTTTTAGTTTGTTTATGTGATTATTTTGGACAAATCTGTATTTGATCTCTCATAGACAGTGTGTTCTTCCTCAGCTACCTTTTACAGTTTTTCTCGATTACTTTTCGAGAACATTTTTCAAAACAGCCTTTACATTCTCTACATGATCTTTCTTTAAAAAATGTTAACATTTTCTCGATTGCTTAGGCACATTTTTCAAAACAGCCTTCACATTCTCTAAACCATAAGTTCAATTGTCACAACTGTTTTCTGGAACATCAAAACTCTATTGCATGTCTGCAAAATGTAGTAACTCACACAAAACTTTTAATGCATTCTTCAAAACCTATTGTGTCAGTGATGTTGCCAGCGTTACCAAAATTGAAAAGTGTTTGGCCATCGTGTGAGCCATCATGTGAGGTTTTTTTTTTTTTTTTTTTTACCATAGAAATATTTGATATATGCAAATAATTTCATTTCGGGTTATATTCACATTCCATTTTGTTTTATGCAATTTAATTTCATATTTGTTAAATGAACATTTGTTTCTACTTTTTGTTGACAGACTGCTATACATGAATGTCAGTTTTGTCTGTGTATCACTGAGCATTTTAGATATGTATTTCAACAGTACGTAAAGTGTATTGGTAAATGTCAATACTGTAGTGCACAAAAAGAAAATTAACATTTTATTGATAAAGCATTTTTTTTATATTGATATTATTGTCTTCCCCTAACACCACCACCTCTTCCACAACAAGCAACTGTGAGTGTTCAGTTTACATGTAACGGATAAACGTACTGTACAAATATAAATGTATTTATACAGTTTACTGTTGTAGCTGCTGCTGTTTATGGTTGTGATATTCTCTCTTGTTCAAAAATGGTAGTGATTGTGCTGGGCAAACTCAATATATATGCTTCCAAACTTGACTGGTTGGCAAGATTCCTATTTCATTACAAGTAGGGTTGCTTAGGGGCCGATAAATTTTAGAAACTTCCCAAAAGTTTCTGAAAATGTACAAAACATTTTCTGAAATTTACCAAACAATTTTGGCAACTTTCCAAAAATTCTGAAAAGTTTCTGGAAATTTACAGCCCCTTTGCAATAATGGCAAGCCAACTTAGCAGAAATATGCCAAATTTCAGTGAGAATCAACTCATCAGCCATGTGCATTTAGTTACAGTATTTAGTACTGTATTGTGCAAACTGTAGACAATTGTACTTACTCTTTTGCACACATGCTAAAACACATGCAGTTTGCAATCAATAAGAAATATAAATCTGATGTGAACAAGAAATGAAGGTTATTTATCTGAAGTTGAATTTGGTCCCACTGATAAAAGGAACTGATCTGTTTTTTGCATTCCAACTGTGACAAGCAATTTTTATCTAGATCATCAAAACCATCAGTCATCTGATTGTCAGACCTCTGAAGAGGGGAGTATCAACATCTTCCTCTGATAATGCATGTGTGCATGAATCCTGTCTTTCTTATCTTCTCCCTCTTCATCCTTTCCTTCTCAATGCTCTTGTCATGTAATTTATATGCAAGTAAG
This sequence comes from Spinibarbus caldwelli, assembly GCA_039654775.1. Classification (NCBI taxonomy): domain Eukaryota; kingdom Metazoa; phylum Chordata; class Actinopteri; order Cypriniformes; family Cyprinidae; genus Spinibarbus; species Spinibarbus caldwelli. Next base: position 24,839,393 of record CM077240.1, read on the forward strand.
TGAGACACTGACAAATACTCTGATTATATTGATCTGACGCACATTTGCACAACAAAGCACTTGATAAATTGTCTCAACCTGCAGCTGCTGAATCAATTTACATAACCGGATGTAAGGCCATTATTACCACAATCCTATATGAAACTACGCATTGCTTAACTGAATATTTTTTTCATAGATTATGGCATTCTTTTAACCTTATTAGGTAATTAGGTAAACCTTTCCAGGCTCATGCTTTAAAGAGTATGAAAGTGCATGAGAGGTGTAAATAAATTGGATATTCCAGTATAGCTTTTATCCATATATTATTTATTCTAAAATGTGCATGTGTTAGCATAAATTTTTGATTTTAGCTTTTCATTATTTAAAATATTCTGCTGACAAGCTCTCCTTGAAACAATTCAGTCCTTTCCTAACACTTGAAACGTAAGCATTGTGCATGGAATATAAATGTAAAATTTCAGTTAATCTTGAGGAAACGGGGAGAAAAATACAGTGTTTTGATTGACTGTAAGATCATTTTGGCTGAAGAAAGAGAAAGAGCAAAGGTTGTGTGAATTTGTGCTAACTAAAATAGGAAACACGACATATGACCAGTGTTTGTGTAAATAACAGGGAGACAGCATCTGTGACCTTTTTTATTTATTTATTTATTTTTTTTTTTTATTGCAGAATTTGTATTAAAATAAATAAATAAATAAAAACTTACACGATCGGGGGGTGGGGAACCTAGGGTGTATTCTTACAAAGAACAATCCTAAAACACAAGGACAGAAGAAAACATAAAATGGGTTTGCACATATCAAGTTATGGTATTTTCCACTCATCTGTGACCTACATCCCTTGAGTATAGAAATATGCATCATAGTGTGCAGCCAATTGGTTTCTGTTTCTTCAGCAGTTAGACGGACATGAAATTCCTGTGACAGTGAATGTTTTAAAAATGAAAATGCAGCCATTATTGTCATTTACTCACCTCGTGTTGTTTCAAACCTGAAGAACTTACTTTGTTTTGTTTTTTTTGGTACTGTTCATATTGACCTGTCAAATACCAAAAAGGGTAAACATTTGTTACTGCTTTTATAGTTTATGGATTTGTGACCTGTTTGGTTGGCCTGATAGAGAAAGTGCCATAAAATTCCTTACTTTGCCAAAATGTTGACACTGATTTTATTGATGTGTTCATTTTAGGACCACCAAACTTGGAATGAAACCAAAATTTCATCAATTTCAGTATCACATTTGACACTTACTGCACATTTACTTCTTATCCTGGAATAACAGACAAAAGACTCATCACGATTAATCTTAAAGAACTGTTTAATTCACATTAAAATGACTTTTTGGTTTCATTTAAGCCACTTCATCAAAATGCATTTTCATGTTTTTGAACGCAGGCCTGATATCCCAGCACGCGTTGCATTAGACTGAATGTGGAGAGAAAAGGTCAGAATTGCTTTATGTGTTTTGAGAATGTGTGTTTATGTGTTTAGTGTTACATATTTTGTTGTGTTGGGGATTAGACGAGTTTCCACCGTTGAAGTTTTGGAGATTACCATTATGAAGAGTCGAGCTTGTGTTTGGTTTGAGGCTTTAGCATTACAAGAATTTGTTGAATATGCTATCAACCAGAGATATTTCCAATACGCAAACAATCCTTTCTGTTTTGTGCTCACATATGGCTGCTGTTTTCTGATGAAAAAAAATGTGTTTATTATTTGTGTTTGTGCTGTTTCTAGCTAGCATTTAACTTATTTGACTATATATTTGAATACATATATATTTTTTACTTTAAATCCAATGTACATTTTTGTTTTGTGCTACTAGGCCTACTAATGTCTTTTTTCTTTCATTATTTTTAAAATCTACTTAATATGTAATTGTTTTATTTTTTGCAGCAATTGCTTACACATTGTGACATTATGATTAATTCGGACACTTAAAAGTGTTATACATTGCCGTGCATCCGTATGAATTACATACTTGTGTAAACACATGATTGCATGATTGACAGGTCTATCACATGGGGGGCGGGGCTTTACAGAATAGAACTGTCAGTGCTACATGTGAACTGCCAATTGCATTTCCTAGTTTAGCTCTGAAGGACCGTGCTGAACAACGACTATCATCCACCTCCTCCTCCTCCTCCTCCTCATCAATATCAGAAAGAGAAGTAGCCAGACCGACAGCCCCGCAACTGAAGCGTTCAATAACAGAAGGAAACAACTGCGCCGCAGTGCGTGTGATTTACAAACGTGGATTAAGGAGAAGTTACCAACTCAATTTTAGGATCATTTCCAGTCGAGAGAGAAAAGTGCTCAAATCATCGGCATGGTTGAAGAGCCACAGCAAGGTAAGCGTTTGTTTTTCGGGAAACATTAGAGGCATTATTGTGAGCGCTTTCCATGCGGTTATTGTTGAAAAGTGCACTTGTTGCGTCAGTATTTGTGCTTTTGTTTGTTTATGATCATATAGCCCGTCTATTAGAACTCAGTCATAAACAGAATGCTTAAAATTAACAAAGGTTTCAATGAAGCCTTGATAGCATTTTTGTTTAAACTTTAATGACTGTATGATTTATTTTATTCAAATTAATACTGTCCTGCACAATGTCTTGCTTCAATATTATTTTTTGTTCTTTGCATTTTCAAATGAATGATACTCTGTTTCAAGATGCTCAGTACATCATCATTACGGTTTACAGATACAGACAGTTTGTTATTGCAAAATTTGTGGTTTGTTTTTAAGTTTTAGGAGAATAACATTGCCATATGAAAATAAGTTGTTTAAAGTCAATACACATACCAGAAGTAAGTGCAGGTTTTATCATCATCTGCTGATGTTTCACAAAGTTCAGCAGATATGATATTAATAATTATTCAGGAATCGATCATGTTTAATACAATACAGAAATCGACTAAGTTTTTAATAACAGAATTTAATAAATGAACATCCTCCGTTTACACAGCATCAGAGCCTTTACATCAGACAGATGTGCACTGTTATAGAAACCCACTCAGATTCCTCTGACAAAAGAGCAGTTATTCTTCAGTGCTTTTATAGCAAGTCACATTTCTCTTGTTAGTTCTAAGAGGTCATTGCACATTAAACTCTTTTTTTATGAAAGGAGCTAAAAAACTGACTTGTCATGTGACAGCTTTGAAATGATTATTGCATGCATCAAGTGGTCATCTCTTAGAACTTGAGCCTATTTTATGATATTTCATTATTTAGAAAACATATTTGGGGGAGGGGATTCACTGTTTGGTAACCTCACAGATTTCCTAACACGAGTTTGCAGTGGCAGGGGCTTTAACAGAAACACGGATGCAGCATCACCTCTGATCTCCTGGGAGATGATTGCAAAAGCTGTGTGTCACCAGAGAGTGTAGTGAATGCTCATTAAGTTAAGCTGTGTTTTTTTTTTTTTTTCTACTGTTATTTTGTTTTCTCCATAAATCCACTAGAAGCTTTAAAGTGACTAACAGTGCTGATAGGAACCTCAATACTGTGTGCATTTTAGCTCTAGTTTCAATCAGTTTTAGATAAATGTTTGTCTTCGGCTGTATAAAGGTTTGTTTTGAGGTGTTTGACAGCTGTTCTTTGCTACTCTGCCAAGTAATAGCATTATTTTGACATGACCTCACCTTTTTGGAAAAAACAGTCTATATAGTGGAGGCAAATAATGGACTTACAAAACAAAAATGTGGCATGGCTACAAAATCATGTAACTTTACTGTAATGGGAAGCAATTATAGTGAAGTATGTCTGTTGGACTAGTAATCTGTTCTGCTGAACATGTCTAGCGGCGGGAAGGAGAAGACACTGCCATCTCTACAATAACACAGCGTTGTATAAAAATCCTGATGTAGCAGTTTTTCTACATGTTCTTTTGTCTTTAGACTAAAATTGACTAAACAGCTTTATTCCCAAATATGTTCATAAATTCAACAATCCTCAAGGACTGCCCTTAAGCATAGTAGTCTAAATTATTAAATGAATAAATAAATTTACTGATTAACAGTAGACACCAAGTTTCCTGCAAACCTCAAGATAGCAAATCAAATCAAATAATAAATCAAACCCTATATCTAAATATCATCTTTATAGATAAGTCCATCTAGATAAGTGGTTTTATCTGGTATCGCTTGAGGGCCTGGATTTCTGCAGTATTACTTTTCTGTTCTGTGATTTAATTCAATTTGATCATTTAATTCGAAGCAACGACATGATGTTTTATAATTACCAATGGAAGTGTCAAATGAATGAATGCACGTAAAGATAACCCCTGCTGTTACAGTAATTAGCGACCTTATGTGATTTACTGTGATTGACATTGGAAAGGTATAAATAGGACAGATAGCTGTAGGGCCAAAAATCACACACAAAATCACATCGTATTTATTCCAGAACTATGAGTAATTAATGTCTTGAAAGGACTGACCAAATGGAAAGAGAAGATTTCGCTAAGTCGCTAAGGGTAATCATTTGGACAAGCATCAGTTACAATACTGCCAGTAATATCTCTGTAAATATATGTAGAACTTATCTATGATAGCAAGATTTGTCTGATATAGAGCTCAATTGCACATCGTTAGTAGATCTATCATTAAACCTTGGGAACTGCTCTAATGCTGAGAGGAACTGCTGAGAAATTACATAGCTAGCAGGTCTAACTCATGTCTTATTCTTATGCTATTTTTCACCACTGTCTCAAATGCATCCGTTTTGCGAGGGGCAGTGATATATGTTTATTTTGTATCCTCATGCTGCTTACATATGAACATTTTTCATGGGAATGCATGCACTCAAGGACTCAGTATGTATGGATTACAGATATGAAGGGAGTGTCTTCATGTACAGTAGCCGATAAGAGATGAGGGGGTTTGTAAGGCTTAATCTGGAGCCTCAGAAGATCGGCAAAAGGTTTTTGAATTGTAAAGCTGTTGGATATGGCTCCCCTCCAGCTTATGTCTCAAACTGAGTTCAAATTTTATTCTGTTATCAGTTTTTGTTTTTAATTTTTTCCTGTTTATTCTGCAGGAAAGTAATCACACTCCTCAATAAGGCCCTAATGGAGAATGAGACCATCCCTTCGGGCTATGTCCCACATTACCTTCTTCGAGGAGATCCCTTTGCTTCCAAGCTGTCCAAGGAGGCAGACATAGTGGCGGCGTTCTACATCCTTATCATCGGTTAGTGTACAAGGTGGTTGTTCACGTGAAAGAGTTATTTATAAGCAGCATATGAATTGTCTTGGATAAGATCAGAAATAATAATTTAATAATAATTTGAATTTGAATAGTTCATTTAGGTTACAGCAGAATGTCTGGAGTTTTAGAGGGTGTGATTGTACTTATTTCTTGTTGATTTTAAGAAGTTTGTCTTGTAAAATGTCTTCAAACAAGTATCTGTGGTGAATTTAACATACTGAAATTTTCATTATATTTTAGTTACCACCGATGACATGATAAAAGCATCAGATATTTTACTGACTCTCAGTGATGTCAGAGAATCGGGTTTTGCAATCAGATTTATTGGATTACTTAATCTTGCCTGAACATATAACAGCCTTGGCTTGCATAAGAACCACTTATTTTTAACGTCATGTTGGTTGGTAGGGCCTACATGCTAATGAACAGTCTTGGGAGTAGACACATTGATATAATCTTTAAAACAATGGGTTCAAACCCTGATGATTCATTATGAATAAAGCCCACCCAAGAACTGTAACATAATGGAATATAGATTTAATGCATTTGTTTTTCATAAATATGTGCACCATTGCCATGTGTACTGGCAAAAGAGAAAAGATTCCGCAAGATAATCCATGTTTTGTTAATAAATTGATGGATTTCATTAGACCATTCACAGAGACACCTAATTATTTTTGTAATTTTAATGAGAACCTTGTACAGTTTTTTATCTTTTACTCTCAACTCGTTATTAGCTTTTTTGTCCAGCAAGTCCAGTGTTGGTCTGCTGAGTCCATTATCGGAAGAATGCACACTTAGCATACATATTTATTTCGCTGATGTTGTTAATGCATTTTAAAAATGGATCTTGAAAATTCCATATATTTCTATTTTAGCTTATTTGGCTTGTTTGTCGTGTGTGAGCTTGTTCTGAGGTTATTAAAAATCAAAGCATGTGTCTAGCGTTTTAAGATATTTGTATTGACTAACAATAGTAGCCTGTGTACATATAAATTATATAAGCACATTACAGAGCTTTTGCAGTGACTGTAATGACACTATGAATGCCTGCATTAACCAACATGTATTTAATTCCTTCTAAATCGAAAAAAAGTTATCAATTTAAATGAAATGTTAAAGAAAGGTTAAAAGGTGCAGAAGCTAAGCACGTTCTGAATTCTTAGAACCAAAACTTGACTTGTAACTTTTATTAAATTTGATAAAAACTGACAGTCATCATCCATGCTGTCATCACTGAAACTTGTTCAATCCTCTCATGCTGTCACTGAGATGTCATCCTCTGTCATATAGTGGAGTTTGTTTTGTGTAGTGTCATCTAGGGCATTTTACATGCTACGTATAGGGGAGATCCTGGTTGGTTTTATTTTTTTTACTACACTGAATGTTTTTGTGGGTGGGTTTATTTTTGAATGTCAGTACCTCTGTAGGTACATACAAGTATTTTTTGCCAGAAAAAAAAAAGTTAGTTAATTGAACACATTATTGTAGGGGTGTATTGTTATTGGCTTTTCAGGAAAAATTTAAATGTGCAAAAAATCAATAAATAAAACGCAAAACAATTCATGAAATAGCAAAAAAGATAAAAGGTGGCATATTCTTTTTGTACATTTTAATCCTTTGTGAATTAAAAAATGCATTATGGAATCTTTGTATTGCAGGTCTTTGTTTATTTATGTTTTTACTCTTTTCATGAATTTCTCTCCAAACCAAATAAACATTTTTAAAACTGACATGACCTCTCCAAGAGAATGATTGCTATGTTCAATCTACATAGTTCTTAAAAATAATTCAGATTTCTTTTACGAAATACACTTTTGAAAAAATGTAATTAATAATGTTTGCCAATGTATGACTGTCTTTTATGCAGTACACTTTTGAAAAATGTAATTTGAAAATCTTTTTTTTTTTTTTTTATTCAGCACAACATCATTTAGCCCAGTCACCCATCAGTAACCGTGGTATTAAAGCTATTCTTTGAAGGATGTTTCATCCCTTTTTTTTTTTTTAAATTATTGTTTTTTCCTTTGCCGAGATTTCTATGTAATTCTCCTTTGACCTGAAAGATGTGTGTTTCAGGGAAAAGACTGAATCAATAGTTCTTCCTTGTTGTATTTCACAGTCTGTTCTCCTCCGTTTGAATCACGGGATCAGTCAGAAGGTGTTGCAGTAGACATTTACTCTCAGTAACACATACAGATCAACAAATGCCAGTGATGAACAGGGTTCAGTTCAGATCATTTGGTCGGTAACTTTTAGACATGATAGTATTTTCATTTATGGATGGACTGTCATTTTAAGAGCAATAACTGTTGAAACAATGTATCTGTTAGTGATGTTAATGTGCATGATCCATGCACATTGATTCGTGATCATATGAGAACAGCAGACTAAAAGAAATTGAAAGAGTTCATTGAATAGTCACATGAAATAAACTATCTTCTCTGAAATGTTGCATCAGTCAGCTGATACAAAAGGACAAGATGTGAAATTACTGTATGTGGCACTCACAGTGACCTCTGCATTGGATATTTGATTTTCTTGGACATTATGGATTGAACATAAAATTTTGAGTAATAGATGTTTTATTTAATTTAATTTTGTGAAAGCTCTTTTCGGACAAATACATTTTAGCAGGCACATATGTGGTCATCTAGTTCAAAAACAGAGAAAAGACGAAAAACATGAATGGGAAAATCGTTTCATTTGAATGTATGTGGCTGTAACCAGAAATGACTAATTATCACACTGCTCTTTTGTTATAGTGACCTTTTTTGCCCTTTCAATGGGAAACGGGATAACCAGTAACCTTCGACTCTTATTAGTTCTCTAAAAATTACTGGTACAACAGGAGTCTTAATATGCAGTCATTGTATTTCAACTAATGCACAACCCTTAAACACCTGCATCTCAAACTGATGCAAAGGACTCAATATAATGGAAAGAATAAAAAAGCCTTTCCAAGGTCCAAGACTTACTTTTTCTGGCATTTAAAAAAATACCATCAATCTGCACATCATTTGTAGTTGTGTTTATTGTTTAAAAAGGTAATGAATTTGTTTTGATCCCCCCCCTCCCCCCAGATATTATGTATTGTGTGCAGTTACATCTTTGTGAGAAAACATGCAGTATTACAGTTTGTCTTATGTTTTTACAGGTATCTTATCAGCCACTGGAAATGGTTATGTCATATACAAGACCATCAAACGGAAGGGCAAGTTAAAGCCACCAGAGTTCATGACGCTGAATCTTGCTGTGTTCGACTTTGGCATATCAGGTGAGATTGAAATTCTTGATGTCATGCTGCTGAAAAACTGTTTTCATCTGTCAGATGTGCTTTTCAAAAATGGATTTATATTTTAAAGTGGAATACAAGTGAATGTATTACATAACTGAAAGGATCTCTTTGTTGTTTATAGGATTTTCTCCCTTTGTGTGTGTTGAAGATGCTTTGAGTGTATAGTTTGTACAGCTTGTATTGGGCTTTGGGCATTATGTTCTGAGTAGACAGCGGGGCAGTAAATCAGACAAGGCTATTCAGTGCTGCCTCTTTTATGATACTTGTCACTGTCCTTCTAACTGATTTATTTGCTGTTATTGAAATAACGCACTTGAGTAAATCATACACAGATTTTTAAAACCCATTTGTGCCCACATTTTTCTGAATGGTTTCGTGCATATAGTCGTGTTAATAGTGTCCTATGTGAACATGTTCTGCATTTATTTTCCCCAGGGTTTTTTTTGTTGTTGTTGTTGTTGTTTTTTTCTTGAAATCCTTTATTTGGTTGTTTGCTTGCATGTCATTGAGACATAAAACATGGATAACATCTAGAAAAATACTTAGAAAAGAAAAATGACAACTATAAACTGCGGCAACTACAATTGCTGGTGGGCTTAAATGGGTTAAGCCACAAGGTTACAAAAATGAACAAAAGATCTAATTTAATGCATTGACTGACTCCTGAAAAATGTAAAGACTCTTTTTTTCCTTCAGTTTACTGTGGTGATTGAGTTTTCACGTAAATACCAACAGTAAATAATTTTTAATTTTTATTTTTAAAGCAACAATTCAAATTTTATGTTACCTTTTAATATTATACAATAAGAATGAAAAAAGTAATATCTATATTTAACATACATTTAGAAAGATGATGGCGGCATGTTGTAAAGTTTCCAAGAGTTTAATGTGGCCTTCGCATAACAATATAAAGTAAAATCTATGTTAGTTTTAATACAAATCATAAAGTGCTTATGGTTATTGATTAGAGCATGTTTCATTCACAAATTTGGCATTGTTAGTTCTGACTCTAAACAGCTAATAGAAAACACATGACATGATTGCTGAAATTTTGACAGGGAAAATTATTTTCAAGTTGATATAATATAATCTTCATAATATAATCTTCTTAATCATTACACAGATTTATCAGTAAAATTTTAATGGGGCACAGAGGTATTTCACCCCAGTAAAAAGGAACCACTGATCACAATGTGCTGGCCTTTGTTCCTTGTTCATAACAAAGATTTGCTCTCATTCAAAAATTGTATTCATACTTGTACTCTAGCCCCATCTAGTGGATATTTAGTGTCGCTTCCACAGGGGAGCAGTGATCCCTGACAATAAAACCAGCATTAGTATATGCCTTAACTCATCATTAGTTCATATTTAATTAATATTTAATTTAGGTGTTAGTGCATGATTATTCATGTACTGTTATTGTAACATGAGTGCATCTGTTTAGTCGTCATCATCCTTAAACACTCACTTTCTAAGATTTGAAGAACAAACTACCTACCGTGTAGCTCATAAAGCTCATAAAGGTGCGGAGTGTAATTTTCTGAGCCACTGACAAAAATAAGTTTCCCAAACAAGTTTCTCTCTGCCTGCAATTGGTCAGTCGACAGTCCTACCCCAAAATCACAGCATTTGATCAAACAAACTGAGGAATAATGTTTTTCGAGAGAATCAGTTTACAAAGGGCTTACTTATAGCTGCCTTTGCATATTATTTGGGAGAGAAGAAAGTAAATTACATAGAAAAAAAAGTTGCGCTTGTCAGCTATAGCTTGAGTGTGAGTGACAAGAAATTGAATCAGATACGATTTATCATTTTAAGCACTCGGATTCAAATCAATAGTTACTTCCCAATTGCAGACTGCCTTTTAAACTTGTCGACTATTATCAGGATGGCATCACTGTATTTAAAAATAATGAGGCTTTTGTTTCCCAGGAGTCATGCACATGGCAGACTACTCTAGTGCGTCACATTTACGCAGACTTGGGGTCATGGTGTGCTTTTCACCTCTGGCTACTCTTCCTCGTTTTTGTCCACATATATGTACTCTATATGTTTACAGAGAGTATTAATGAAAATCTGTATCATATTTCAAACAAATGTAAATTTAGGTAGTTTTAGATAGACAGTAAGCAAAGATATTAATTTAGTGCTGTCAAATGATTAATCCCGATTAATCCAAAATAAAAGTTTTTGTTGACATAATATATGTGTGTGTACTGTGTATATTTATCATGTATATATAAATACATACACATGCACGTATATATTTAAGAAAAATAAATATATACGTGATGATATATTTGTATATTAAATATATTTATATATAATATCTATTATATAAATATATACATGTAAATACATGCAAATATTTTCAAAATATATACTGTATGAGTGTGTATTTATATATACATGATAAATATACACAGTACACACACATATATTATGTCAACAAAAACTTTTATTTTGGATGCGATTAATCACGATTAATCATTTGGCAGCACTATATTAATTATAAAAAAAAAAGATATGAAATATATTGGAAAAGAGCCGTTTGGAGAGATAAAGAAAATACAAAATTTTAAGAAACAATAGTTTACAGTTCAGTCTTTGCAGTGCTCTTATTGCCTTCTGAGAGCTCACTGTAAAACAAAAGTATTCTTTTGTCAGTAATAATTGCTTCTGAATTCTGAAAGTTCTTTTTGTATGTTTTGTCAGTGACTGGAAAGCCATTCTTCATAGTGTCTAGTTTTGCCCATCGCTGGCTGTTTGGCTGGCAGGGTTGTCGCTACTACGGCTGGGCCGGCTTTTTCTTCGGATGCGGCAGTCTCATTACGATGACCATTGTCAGCTTAGACCGCTACTTGAAGATCTGTCATTTAAAATATGGTAATTACAATGAGCCTAACTGTCTGTCTGTGATTCTGCTTATTCTGTCTGTCCGTCATTCTGTCTATCATTATGCATTTCTATCTGTCTGTCGTTCTATCAGTTGTTCTATTCATCTATCTGTCATTGTATCTATTGTTGTGTGCGAGACAAGCGTTCTATCTGTCTGTTATTCTATTTATATTTTTTTTCTGTCTGTCGTTCTGTTTCTATTTGTCTGTCTGTCATTATATCTATTTTTGTATCTGTCTGTCTGTCTGCCTGTCATTATATCTATTTTATTCTGTCTGTCTGTTGTCCTCTCTATCGTTCTGTAATTCTGTCTGTCATTCTATCTATCGTTTGATATTTCTGTCTGTTGTTCCTTCTATCATTCTATATTTCTATCTGCCTCTCTGTCGTTCTTTGCTGTTGTATCTGTCAGTCTGTCTGTTAAATCTATTCTGTTAGTCTGTCGTTCTGTATTTCTATCTATTGTTCTATATCTCTGTCTATCAACAGATCTGTTTGTCTATCTGTCTGTCTATCTGTCATTCTGTATTTCTAGCTATCTGTCGTTCTATCAGTCGTTCTAGCTAGTGTCTAGTTAGCTTTACTAACATCAGTTCACTTTGCCAATCAGGTACATGGTTCAAACGGCATCATGCCTTTCTCTGTGTGGTTTTTACATGGATCTATGCTGCCTTCTGGGCCACCATGCCAGTGGTGGGTTGGGGCAACTACGCACCTGAGCCGTTTGGCACCTCCTGCACGCTGGACTGGTGGCTGGCCCAGGCCTCGGTGTCTGGCCAGAGCTTTGTTATGTGCATGCTCTTCTTCTGCCTCATCTTCCCCACCGGCATCATCGTCTTCTCCTATGTCATGATCATCTTCAAGGTCAAATCCTCAGCCAAAGAAGTCTCTAATTTCGACACACGGAATAAGAACAACCACATCCTGGAGATGAAGTTAACTAAGGTTTGTGTGTTTTAATAAGCAGAAATGCTATGTGGAAATGCCATGTCATTTTTTACATGGTTCCATTTGCATCCTCCAGGTGGCGATGTTGATCTGCGCAGGGTTTTTAATAGCTTGGATCCCTTATGCTGTGGTATCAGTGGTGTCTGCTTTTGGAGAGCCCGATTCAGTGCCCATCCCAGTCTCTGTTGTGCCAACTTTGCTGGCCAAGTCCTCTGCCATGTACAATCCAATCATATATCAAGTCATTGACTGTAAGAAGAACTGTGCAAAATCTTCCTGCTTTCAAGCTTGGAGGAAAAAGAAACACTACAAGACTTCAAGGTATGTGCAACGTTCAAATTCTAGTGGAATGAGGGATAAACTGACTTCTGATCACATTTTTATATATGTATATCCTTAGAGGAACTTGTCCCCCAAATTTGCTGAAAATGTACTCATCCTCAGGCCATACAGGATTTGTTTCTTCACCTGAACAGATTTCGAGAAATTTCTCATTACATCACATGCTCACTATTAGGTCCTCTGCAGTGAATGGGTGCCGTCAGAATTACTTGTGAATTACTGTAATGTTTATATCAGCTGTTTGCACTCTCAACCTGATATAATGCTGAATTTCTCTAATTTTCACAAATTTCTTCATTTTACCTGAGGAGTTTTTTTTTTTTTTTAACCATTCCTTTAAAATACTTTTATTTAGGAAATGATATACTTGGGTTGGTAAATCTGTATACAGTAAATGTTCATAAATTATTCCTCTGCACTAGGTCATTATGACTGAAGCGCAATATGCATATGCGTATACTACTGTGGGTGGGTGTTTTTTGCTGCTATGCCGCATCTCGCTCTCTGTCTTGTTCCAGTAGTCTTATAAGACACTGCCTTTAACTCACTTAAAAACAGATACCTGTGTCGAGATGCATTTTAGCTGGTTAGCTTGGCCCGGTTGCCTTTGCTGGTAGATTTCTGTCGCTGCAGAAAATGCAAAAGAGACCATGTATTCTTATGAAATATTTTTTTCAAGCAACACATTGCTGATATTTCGAAATAGTAGTAGTTATTTTACAAATTTGGTTTTGCAGAGCTCTTTAAACAATGGGAATTCTGTTTTCTGAACGCAAAAACATCTGTCTTTATCGAGTTGTTAGTATGCAGCAAGAATGTGATGCGTTTACATGTTCGTTGTCATTCTGCGTTAACAAGCGTGGACACTGTAAAGTAGTGTTGCCTAATTTTTGGAGTGCTTATTGGAAAGATTGTTGACATAAAACCTAGTATATTACTTAATTAGGCTGAACGTAACAAAAACCCGCTGATTGACTGAAGACTATTGAACGTAGCTGTCTTGTTTTTCCCAGGTTCTACTCCATCTCTGCCTCCCTGAAACAGAGAGCAGCCAATGAAGTTCCAATTGAGATATGAGGAAATGACAGGAACTCACAATGGGCCTGTGATGGACACTGGGCAATTTGTTATTGTGCAATTTAGACATCAACAGTTCACACCCGCCTAACTTTGCTGTTGTGTCCTACTGCCGTCAACTTCACACACTCTGCAAACATCTCTTAAATTGATCTGTGTGTGTATTAAAGAATTAAGTGGTAAATATGATGGATTTTTACATATTTTTTTATTTTTGTTTGTTTGTATTGTATTCCAGCATTCTCAGAACCAAAATTTTTAAATCATCTGCTTAAAGCCTAAAGTGACATTGCTTTTCAACAAGTCTGTGTTCAGTCTATTGTGTCTAATTGAAACCGGTCACACTCACATCTATACAGCAGCATGGTCACAGATAAACAACAATATAGTTATAGCTATATACCGTATAGACAACATGTGTGCATACTGTTATTATTATTAGTATTTTTTATCAAATTGAATGGACACTGATGCACTGATTCAGACCATTGACTTTCTTTTACATTATTATAACAGACGTAGCATGATAGTTTTGGGGCATGTGCAATGATTCTATACTGTACTTACATCAGAAATTTTACATTGAAAGTTGTCCCCCAAAGATTCAGTTAAGAATTTCTGTTTTCTATTTTATTTTTAAACATTTAACTCATTTTAACATTCTTTTTATATAGTTATCTTTTGCATGTTATCAACATGCAGAAAGTCTCTAAGGTTAAATGAAAGTGAACAGTTGATAAAGATAAGTTGTTTACAGGTACTAGTGTGGTTAAATGTTTTCCACAAATTTTATAAACGTTTTGTGGAAGTTGGACTACTAATGGAAGTTCTAACAGTTAATAATGTAGCAAGCTGGGTTTACAAAATGTTCAGTGTTTCTCAAATAGTTCAGAAATATCTTTTCTTGGAAGGTATTCTATGGAAGTTTCTTGAAAGTATTTAGCAGAATGTCCAGAGTAAGTTTTTTTATTTTTTTTTTTTAGCAGAAATAAACCCTTTGAAAAAGTGAACCACAATTTGAAAAGCTTTTAACCATGATTGAGTAAATGAAGACAAATATTTTTGAATGAAAGAAATGAGATTTTTGTGCAGTGTAGCTCAGACAATTGTTCACAAAGGTCTAGAATGAACAGCTTTGTGGTGTGCTCTCATCACCAAATGCTAGAATTCAGTTTAACTTGCAAATGCATGGTTTGACCTTGTTGGGTTCAGAGTTGAATGACCAGAGATTCCCCTTTCTGATCTCCTGAGTCTGACAACTGTATTACCGAAGGTACTTCTTCAAATCCCCGCAGTCTGTTGGTAGATGATCCTTATGGTGTTGGATCTCCCTTAGCAGTTTATCCCGTTTTTCAGCAGTTCAATATAATGCCCACGTCTTTTCTCTGATGCTTTCATGCCGTTGTGACAGAGAGGGTGACTTCCCCTGCAAATCAATGCCCCAGTTGTAGGAAGTAGAAAATGCACTGGATGCCTCACTGCCTGCCTTCTGTTGTCCTTGTCATAATGCAGTTTACAGCACGCAGGAGCCAGAATAACAACCAGACAATACGCTAAAGACCCTTCAATTTCCAGTGAAGGCTGTAAAAGCCACCTCTCACATTGTCTTTAAGTGCGACTTGAAATGAATGCTTTTTCTTGTATCTTATGCTTTAATCAGCTTGATGAATTATTTACAGTATATAGTATGTAGAATGACTAGCACATTGAACCTGAAGTGAAAAATATGATGAAACCAAAGATAAACCTATCATGTCTTTGTTTCATTTAGGTTGATAGGATACGCTTTCCTTCTCAATCAGATCTGACACGCTTGTCAATGAATAAGACTGATAAACCTTACAAAAAAACTTTTACAGAAGAAATTGCTATTAAATGAAAGAATAGACTATTCTACTAATAACATTTTGCTTTATTATTAAACCTAAGAAAATGGTTTTTACTTATAGTCAAGGGAAGCACTCAACCAACCAGAAAATGCATTGCCATGTGAATTGATGTAAAATGGGACGTCTAAGGTGATCTAAATCTAAGTGTGATCTGGGAGGCAAATAAAGCTGGCAGATTGAAGGATACCAAAGATTTGCATATTTCACAAACGTGAGGCACAATACATCTTCTATACTATTTTTAGGGTTCTGCTACTGCAATAAAGCCTGTCAAGTAACAAGTTATGGTGCATTCAACTTCAAAATGCCATTGCATTAGTCAGTTGATATAATGCATTGATTCCGACCCTGAGGATATCAGCATTTTTGTCTTCAGCAGATGTCTTGGCATAAATAGTAATGTCTTCATCATAGTTACAGTAATTTAATTTAAATTTACAGGACCTTGATTACACGACAACATTCAGTGTAGACTGAAATAGTTAAATCTATAATATCAGAATATAACAATATAAGACATTCAGTATATTGCTAATATAGTCATAACTCTTGTGCAAGTACAAAATACATGCAGATCCATTATCATCATGTCCTCTTTAACATTATTTTTTTAAACCTCATTAAGGTAGAGTTTTACTGCAAAGGTCATTAGCAATATGATAAACAGCATTTTAATGTTTCATTTCTACAGGCTGGAATGTTTCTCTGTTACTGTGTTGATTTTACATTTTACTGTAAATGATGTTATCTGTTGATTATTACGTTACCAAATCAATAGAAATTTGCTTATTGTGCTCATCAGCTTGTGTGTTGGAACAACAATTGTTATAACTTATAAATTCACTTTCAACAGTTGACAAAGGATAGTTGGCTGAAGTTATGAATTCATTTGTGTGTATCCATGTCAGAAAATGTATTGTCAGTGTCTACAATAATGATCAAAACATTGAATAAAACTTGTTAAAAAAGAGCTGTTTTTGTGTTCATTTGGCAGGAAAAAAATTGCATGTTACATGGAAATGGTAAAAAAACAAAAAAAACAAAAAAAAAAACAATTAAATACAAAAAGTTAGATTGTCAGTATTTCCAGTCAAATAAAGTATAGGCTGTTTAACAAGAAAGTGTTGACACAATGCCAAGAGTTAGCAACCCAACAGGGAGGAAATGTTTCAATTAACTATTTTAAAAACGTATTTTAAATTTGAAGCAAACAGTAGTCTCCAGTAATTGAAATTATAATTTTTTTTTTTTTTTTAATTAGCTCATTGGTTGTCTAGCTAGTTAGGATCCCATGATGTTAGGATGGAAAATAACATAAATCAGTTTAATTAAAAGAAATGCATACATTTTAGGGCATTTATGTTTTAATTTTTTGTTTCATTCGTCAATTTTGGCCATATCATTCTTAATTTATTACTGACTGTGGAGTCCAACCTTAGTAGGACCATGATCTCAGCGGGGCCGCAATATGATGTGCGTGAGATACTCCGCACACACCGTGAATTTGTGATTCTATCTAGAGCATGCAGGCAGAGAATGGGCTGAGAACCGGGAGATTGAGCTCAACACAACAGACACGCTGAGCTGATGAGCTCACAGCTGTTTACCCACGAGCCAGCACATACCCACCACCACCCTACGACAGTCAAATGGACTGTTCTCACGACCTGATGGGAATCACAATTAGCCTAAAACTCCTTGACAGTTGCAGTCATTTTTTACAGCAATAATACAGCAGATTTGATACAAGTAGCGAAGCATGTTTATATCCACCCTTATTGTTCCCGTAAGAGCGGTCGCGGCCATTTGTAAAATTTAGTGTCTGGCTTCCGGTGTCATTCGCATCCAGCTATTTTTAGCGGTACAAAACAGCTCGTTTTGCTGCTTGATATTGCAAACTGGTGTGTCTTACCATGTTATTTTAATGTATTATCTTAATTATGAACCCACTGGTTTGTAGTGCAGTTTTACTGTTTACTACATTGTTATTCTTCTCTTTATTTCCCTATAGTGGCTAATGAACCGGAAGTCTCACACATTCACAAAAAACGTCTTACTTCTGTGTTGAAAAATAAGGTGGGTAGGCTAAGTATATTTGTCAACATTAGCTTCGCTATTTTAATAATCATGTCGCTGTTTAAACTATTTTATTAAGTACAGGGTAGCGTTAGAAAGCCTACAAGTGCAAATGTGCTATTTGCGACAGGGCCTGTGGGACATTTTCGGCTGTTTTGAATCAGAGCAATTTGTGTCTGAAGCCGGGTTTCCATCCAAAGTTGCGAATTTAACTTATGCGCAAAACTGAAATATTGCATAAAACATTTGCGAATAAGCACTGTTTCCATCCAACGAGTAAAAGAGAACAAAATCGTAACTTCCTGGTAGAACTGGCACTACATAACACTAAGAAAAGTAGGAGAAAGCACCGAATATAATAATTTTCATATATTGCACCTCAGAGCAAGCAGACGAAACAAAATAAATGCGGTCATTGCTTTCGGAGGTGGATGCCTGCTGTTTGGGAACACAGTTGTGTAACAGTTCTGGGAGGCAATTATAAAGAAATATTCTGATGACAGACTTTGCTCGGGCATTTCAAAATGACCATAACATTTAAGATGCTGTGGAACAAGATCGGTCCTCTGGTTAGTCAGGTTTTGCCTTCCCATAGTTCAAAGTCACATGACTTTTGATGCGCATGGAGGAATTTACTCGGCAAATGCGTTTCCATCTCTCATTATTCGCATTAACCCTTTTTCGCACAAGTCAAAAAACACCTCAAGCGAGCGTAAAAACTTTTTTGCGAATCAAGGGATTTTTATTTGAAATTTGGCGTTTCCATCACTCTGGTTTCTGGTGCCATACTTCAAAATGCGCATATAAACAGGGTGATGGAAACATAGCTTGATACTTCTCAGCCTGTCTGAATCATCAGTCTGAGTTTGAATCATTCGCATTCGCGAATCACTCTGAATGAATAATGATGTTAGTGGAAAGAGTAATTAAAGTAAATAAACAACTCACACACTTAGATAACCACTTTGCTACATCAAAATAAGACTTGAACTGGCCTGAAAACAGGATTTGTGGGAGTTTTTAGTGAGTAATCAGCTTGGTAAAATTTAAAGGGATAGTTCACCCAAAAATGAAAGTTCTGTCATTAATTACTCACCCTCATGTCGTTCCAAACCCGTAAGACCTTTGTTCATCTTCGGAACACAAATTAAGATATTTTTGATGAAATCTGAGAGCTCTCTGACCCTCCATAGACAGGAAAGGTACTACCACGTTCAAGGCCCAGAAAGGTAGTAAGAACATTGTTAAAATGGTCCATGTGACATCAGTGGTTCAACCGTAATTTTACGAAGATATGAGAATACTTTTTGTGCGCAAAGAAAATGAAAATAACAATTTTAACAATTCTTCTCCTCAGCATCACCCTAGGCACCATTAATGAGAGTATCATATGTGTGATGCTGCTGACACAGAACATGCATGTGCTGTGACTTGTTTATGAGTAGAGGAAATCACCAGCATGCGTCGTGGTACTCTAACTCTAATTATTGTTTAAATTGTTACTGCCTTATTATTTTGGAATAAATATAAAATGTTTAAAAACACTAACTTGATGAAATTCATACATGGCTTTAATAAATAGAATATTGATTACCATTGTTAATGTAAAAATATAAAATAGAATTGTTTTTTTTGTTTGTTTTTTTTTTTTTTTCTGATAGTAAGTAATGTTTATTTAACCAAGAAAATGTGACTGGGACATGAATTTACATTTGATTTAAAAAAAAAGAAAAAAGAGAGAGAATAAAAAAACTTATATTATATAGCTCTCAAGGCCGTACAGTATAATCACAACTAAAGTGATTTCAAGCACTGCGCCTCACTTTTCTGTTTTTGTTGCTAACTGTATCAGTCATTGTATACATATTTTTTTAGAAAATAAAAATAGCATAAAAGTGTACTTTTATCTTGCAAATCCCGGTTCAGACAGAAACAGTAAACACTAAATATACTTCCCTTAGGCGAGGCATGTGCGAACCTAGCAGAAAGGCTTGGAGACATGTCTCTGTGGACAAGTCCCTCAGGGACGGAGAGGGAAGATCAACCTTTCTGTCTGCACTTTCATGTCTCTTAGCACGTGTTTGAGTTTATCCCTGGACTTACCCTCTAAATCAAACCCACATCATAATGGGGAGTTGCAGGCAAGGCAGCTCTGATGGTACCCCGGGATAATAATGTTCTCTACTGGTACATCAGCATCTGTCAAATGTCACACAGTTAGGCAAAATATAGAAACTCACCAGAAATTGTGAATACAACACTTAAAGATGAAATAATGTGTCCAAATGGCCCCATGGGTGAAATTTAATTGAAATATATTAAGTAAGGGACAAATTAATTTAGGTTAAAATTAAGGGGTTAAAGTTTGGATGGTTAGCATTAGCCAGTTAGCACCTGTGGTAGAGGCTGTAACCACACATCAGGGCCCAAAAATCTTTCTCTGTTTATTGATTGCCCTTCAAAATAGTCATGTTTTATGATATAATATGTATTTTATACATTTAAATATTTAATTATATTATAGGTGCTTTACCACTGCCTAACTGTTGTATTTATTTATTTATACAGACTAATGTTCAAAAGTTTGTGGATGGTAAGATTTTTCAGAGATGTCTCTTATGGTCACCAAGCCATTTTTTTTTATCAAAAAATACAGTAAAACAGTAATAATGTGAAGTATTACTACAATTCAAACCAACTGTTTTCTATTTAAACATATTTAAAAATGTAATTTATTCCTGTGATGGTAAATCTGAATTTTCAGCAGCCGTTACCCCAGGCTTGTGTCACATGATCCTTCAGAAATCATTCTAATATGCCTATTTAGTGCTCAAGTCAGTCAGTATATATATAGAAATTTAGAGTAATTAGGCTAAAAATGTTTTCAGTATTCAAGGATTCTTCACCATCTGAGCAAATGAGATGAACAGGAAAATTGAAGAACTGGAGAAATGGTCTCATAGACCTTCTTGAGTAAAACACTGTAGCTGACAAACATTCAAACGGACCTTGTGGTGTCACTCTCTGTTATTATAAATCTTGTTATAATACATGTCTTATTAATTAATGCAATCTATAAAGACAAAAACTGTTACATTATGGATGACACTTCCGAAATCAGTTTGATTCACACTAATGGTAAATACTATGATTCTCATTCATCACTCTGTGTCATCAGAGAAGAAAGATGCTAATTTTGTGCCAGAGAGAAAGACGGCCGATCCACCCACCCAGTAAGCATTATACACAGAGGGCTCCCAGTCATAATGTCATGAAGTTTCATAGACAAAGGCTTTAATGAAAAAATCCATATTTCCATATTTCCATATAAAAATGTACATCAGCATAATATTTATAGCTTCAACATAGCAGGCAGTAAAAAATAGTTTACAATGAAAATATTCAGAGCATTCAAATGCATACATCTTATAAATTCAGACTTAAAGACATTCCTTTAAATGATTGCTTTACTATGGTTTCTATTTTTGGCTGATCGATTCAGTTCACCTTACTCGCTACCTTGAATTGTGACGAAACTCAAATGAAACAGTGTTCTGGTGCGTGTCACAAACTGAACACCATATTAATGGAAGACATATTCATTTAACGCTATGCTCACGTCTACCGTTGTGCGTTCTGTAACACAATAAAACCAAGTCATTGCATCAGAATGGAATCTAAAACGTCATGTTTTTAAGTCTGACATATCCACTTCACAGTGAACTCAAAAATTTCAAGACACCCCACAAGTGTACAACTGCACAAACAGACACGTATCAGCATGTGACTTCAATCTTGCAGCTCGCTCACTCATCTTTCTTTCGCCCGTTTGAAAAGATTTGATCTGCATGAGAGACTTGCACTTTGGGCCTGTTGTCAGGGCTATTCACACTCTTTGAACAAAGCACAGAAGTAATCAAGTAAGTAAGAATACAGAATCACTGCAGATAGGTTATGTAACCCATTTGTGGCAGTTCATTGAATTAAGCGCTGGAGCTGCTGAGAGCAAAGCGGTGAGAAATAAGTAAGGAGGAAATGGGGCTACATGAACACAATTCAGATTCACACAAGTAAACACAGACTAGGAATTACATAAAAGGGGTTTTAGGCCACACAACCATGACATTGTCTAGCTTTAAGCCATTGTGAGCATCACAGTTTCATTACTAATGTGTTTTGTTCTTTAGAAATGGGTTCAGAATCAAACGTCCCGTTTACATCACACCAATGGCTTCCCTCCCATTCCAATGCAAGCATGTCCGTAAAAGTAAACTTTGTATGAGCATCACAGTGTTATACACAAGCATAGGAACTAAACCTTCATGCTTTAGGACTAATGTGTTAATAAAAAAGACATAGAGAGCATCTTTGCATACATAATATCTTAACCATAATTTCTCATGTGATGTTGTTCATCTTAGTGCCATTGTGAAAATGTTACACTGCTATTTTACATAAAGATCTCACTTAGTTTGTGTCTTTGAGATGATCCTAAGGACTAAAATACAGTAGACTACTAGGTTACTTTAATACCATTGCACATCCCTATTATGTTTTGAAATTGCACATATTTGGGCTCATAAATAGATTTGACTAACTATTCATTTTGTCCATACTAAGAATTCACTGCTTTGTATTGAGGGTGACTTCTTTTTTCATTTTAAGAACTAACATACTGTAGATACTAAACAGACAACAGTGAACTAAACCTCACAGATTACTTTTTTAGCTGTTAAAAAACCCTTTAAATCTTTAGTAATTAAATATTATGAAGTCTCTTTAGAGTTATTTACTGTTTAGTCCTGTACTAATTGCTTTTGATGTACCACTGAAAACTCACATTACCTTTTACAGTACATCATGTATAAGCTGCTTATTAAGATTCACTGCTGGCTATACGTACAACAAATGATCACATTAAAATATATTTATCACTCTGAACTGTCTCATGTTTTATGAACTTGTGGGTCTTTGATTGCAAAAGCTAACATTTTAAAAGCTTCGATTTGACATACATGGCAGTCTAATTCTTGTCTAATTTTATTTCAACAAAGCTGATGAGCACTTGCATAACAATCACACATCTTCAGTGAGTGCTTCATTACCATTAGCTTCAAAACACAAAAGAAATAAATGCAAAAATTACCAAACATAAAGAACAGAATATTATCTTAAACACCAGTTTATCTGCATTGTCAAGTATCATTTCCTAATAATAGACACCAAATCAGATCACTGACAAGAAGTCATTCCTAATTAGCAACGACTTTAAAAATATTTTAAAACCCTCCTTCACACTTATTATGCTGGCTGATGGTTTTACTGTAAAAACAACACAGTAGACTTTATACAGTGGTGAACAACTTTTAGCTCGCTAGAGAAAATACAGAAGCTGCCTTCTCTTCTTGTTGGTTTATACAACACAAGACATGAACGTTTTGGGCTCATTATGCGAATTGAGGTCGTCACAAATTATGTAAGACCAATGTCTGTCTAAGATGTCAGATTTATATTTATAGCATTATGGTTTTAGCTGATTTGTTTCGATTAACCTGACTAAAACATGGACTTGGAAAACTTCAGATGGGTATATATCATTGCTATGTCCAGGATCCAAAATTAACTTTTTGTTACATTTGCCAATGCATTGAGAAAATGTATCAGTCATAAATATTTGAAACCTGACATGAAATTGTGTTTTACATTATTTATTTATTTTTTGGAGCTTTATTTTTTTTAAGAACAGCATATCATAACAAATGTACTACCAAGTTTTACATTATTTTATTGTTTAAAAAATCCCAATGGCAATAATTAGCAGGTTATTGTACAGCCATGCAGTGAAATATAACTGCACAAATATATGAAGATTAATTGTTGCTTTTTTCCTCAGATTTTTATTTTGGTGACTTAACTGTGAAGAATATTTCACATATAGGAGAAAACTTTTACTTGCATTTTCTAAGAGGGGGAAAAAGAATACTGATATAGTGCCTTTCCCAAGCTCAAGATCACCTTACAGAATTGCACTGAATTTAATTATAAAAGTGTTAATTTTGGACCCTGGCAGAGTCTGAAAAAGCCTTGCACCAGAGGGGAAACAACAACAACATACAGGTTTGCGCTTTTTGTCTTATTATTGCTCTGTAGTATTAATGACCTGATCATGGAAAATACAACATGCTGGTGTGTGCTAAAAAGCTGACTGATATGCAGAGTTTTATCATCACCTTGAATGCACAATAATGTATGTTTTTCTGTATTAAAAAGGTGCCTCTGTGTATTGCGGTGAGTTTTTGTCCTTGGCAGTGTAACATAGTTGAAATTACAGAAAGCAAATGATGTTAACACTTTTATCTGCATTCTAAATAACAAATCCCATGACAAAACATTGACTATTTAGGACAAGCCTTTAAAAATAAAATAACAGTGATACACAGTATTCACTGCTTCTGTAATAAATGGTCAGTGCGTAGTCGCCTGCGTTTAGGAATTTGAAGATTATTAAATTAAATCTGTTCAAATGCTCTTTTTCTGACCTAATGCAGCTACTGATTAAATAATCAGAAGTTGACCTGATTTTTAATATATTCCTCCTTCACAGAGCAGTAAAACGGTAAAAGTATCTGTTTGTTGTTTGACCTCTGACATTGCATTTTCAGAAAATGGGATACAGCAAAATTAGTCCCCTGTAAAGAAAATGACTAATAATTTTAGCAATGATTCACAGTCTTAGCTCATGAAATCTAATATGATATGCTTGTTGTCAAAGTGATTTGAGCCCAAAAGTGCATATTTCATTTATGACCCTCAAGAATATGTAGCTGCGTGCCTGAAGTCTGAAGTTTCACTGAAAACGGTGGTGACTTTGTGTTGACTTTGATTTGTGGGCCAATTT
The DNA here is from genome assembly GCA_039654775.1 of Spinibarbus caldwelli. Lineage (NCBI taxonomy): Eukaryota > Metazoa > Chordata > Actinopteri > Cypriniformes > Cyprinidae > Spinibarbus > Spinibarbus caldwelli. The sequence continues at coordinate 24,864,032 of CM077240.1, forward strand.
GAAGTTAAATAAAGCAGATAATAAGAATGTCGACTAAGTGATTTATGGTCTGATCCAAGAACATGCATCACAACAAAAAGAAAAGTATGCAGATTTTCATTTATACAGCCTTAACTCTAGAGATATGACCAGCAGTTTAGTAGACGAATATACACACAGTTGGGTTATATAATTAGAACTTAATTAAGTGTCCTGAATTGTCAACATAGTTATTTGGCGTTTTAATAGCTTTAGCAATATATTTAGCAAATTTCTTACAAACTCTCTATAACTATGTCTACACATTGCATTATAATTAAGATTTCTAATTAAGATTCAGTTTTGGCCACCTATAAAGAAATGAATTATGTCGGGAGAGATGTTGTCTCCTGCAAAATTACATTGTGGTTTTTCATGTAGACTACTAGTTTAAGTAACAACAAAAGATCAAACATAGTGTAGTGTGGCAAGAACTGACCTGGATGCAAATAACATTCCATACGTTATTACTGGCCTACTGAGTTTCGAATTTATTTTATTCCTTTTTTTGTTCTTTATTGCTTTTTATAATAACATGACCTTTATCTTAAAAAAATGTTTCCACCTCTCATTTCTTTAAAAAATTAGAAAATTCTATACATTTATTTTACAATTAATAATTTTTCTTACTGGCTTAAAGCACACCAGAAAAAAAAAGTAAAACACAAATTTCTGAAGATGGTATCAAGTATACATTAAAACAAAGTGTCCACTTCAGCATCTACAGCTCTCAAAAAGTCAGGAAAATATACACACACTAACCAAATACATGCATACATACAATACATGCATACACAGTTAATTTGGGAAGTATATGATTTTTCGTCATTTTCATTATGCATCTCTTGTCTTCGTATATTTAATTTTCATGCCCTCTTCCAACACAAATTATATAGCTCTTACAAAATATGGGGATGCCATCGATATTAGACACAAAGTACGTAAAAGTTTAATTAACTAATATTTCTGAAATCTGCTGGGTTTGGAATGCTGCATCTAAACACTGTGGCCATTATCTTGACGTGCCTAATACCGGTCACATTTAAACAGTCAGTGAAAACATAAGACCATCACTGTACATGAAGCGTTTTATCATTTCTAATAGACTTTTCTGTAGCAAACATTTGGTCCATGTATCTCAACCTCTCAAGTAAACTCTAGTCAACGAAACCTTCCCCAGTGAGAGGCCCTCTGCCTTTGGAATGACTCTACAATGAACCCAGCTGTTTGACTGGATCAGTAAGGCTCTGGCTACCACATGCGTTTTGCACAGTCCAATGATCATGAAATGTGTACAGTATACACAGCAGGAGAAAAGCTAGCAGTATTTTTTTTTTAAACATTTTTGGGTTCAAATTCCACTTTTTTTGGCAGGCGGTCTATGTTGAGGCATACATTGCAATGACTGACCTAGAATCCATTTGCATCTACATCTGAACCAATGGAAATATGGCAAGCACAAGAACAGTTTGTTGTTGCATGGGATAAGGATATAATTACTTTGATTACACCTTTACACTGTTGATTAGGACAATCAGAGTTTGATGAAATATTTATACTAAATATTTTTAATTTGTGATTATTAGAACATTAGCCAAAAGGCTTCCGAGATGCAGGCGTAGAGGGAATAAGACTGGCAAAAAGCAAAGAGCTGCTGATTTTTGCCTCCATCTACACAGTTCATTCCAGAAACATTCACATTAAAAGGACAGTTCACCCAACAATGATTCTGTCAATTCTTTCATTATTTACTCACCCTCATTTCATTCCATTTTGGACCCCATTGTATGGACAAAAACAATCTTAGAAATATGTATTGTGCAGAAAATAAAAAGTCATACAGGTTTGGAATGACATGAGAGTGAGTAAATGATGACAGAATTTTCATTTTTGGGTAAACTATCCCTTTCATGTTTACATTTTCCACATTATCTTTTGTGTTGCATCTTAAGAGCTACCAACAGGTTTGACTGGTGCTGTACATATTTGTGACACATAAAATAACCCACAGATAAAAACTGTCCGGATCAACTACTTTGCTAACACACAACATCGTCTGATGCAATGCCTAATATTCCTGTGGACAAGAGAACCGACACTTCTAACGTAACAGACATACTCATTTCCACCAGAATGTACCTTGATACCTTTATATTGATTTGTGCAAGATATTTCTTCAACGTGAACACAGTGTATACCATCTGCACTGCTCATCTCCACAAACACACACAAATACAGGCAAAACACATGCCACACTCAAAATCAATTTCTACTCTTGTGATTTGACACATACTGTATATTTTTAGACGACAGCCATCAGTGAATCTGCCTAATGTGCAAAATAACGAAACAACAGAAAGGAAACCTTTCTCATCTTTGTCATTGCTCAGTTTAACTACACGAACAGGTGCATGACCAGATTTGTGGTTTTGTAACAAACAAACACACAAGCAAGTAAACAAGATCATATCAATGCAGCTTTAAGACATGCTACAAGTCTCTTTTCTCATGAATGAGCCACTTGGGTGTATTGGAAAACCTTTTTTAAATGGCATATGCAGTTTGATATTATATGCAAAACATTTTAGTGATTCATGTCAGTGGTCTCCACACAAAGCACCTTCAGACACTGTTTATTTACCTGGAAGAGTAAGACAAATTACAGTCTGAATATCAGCTAAATGTCAGATTTGACAAATGTACTTTCACTGAACATTTAAAGGAGAAAAACCCCTTTTACAATTCCATATAATTCAATCTATTGACCATTAATGCTTTGCTTGGAGGATATTTTCCAGGTATAAGGTGGGACCTCTCAGGGGTAGTCTCAGTGAATACGTCTAAATAACTGCTACCAGAGGAACTGCAAACACATTATTAGATTTGCTACAGAACATTTGTGATAAATGCATGCCAAGTGTTATTTGTAGGAGAGTGATGCATAATTTGATGGACGCTGAAAACTGCTACTTCCGTTCGCTACTATTTTTCACATAGTTATTTTTAAACAGAGTTGGTCTTGATTAATTATGTAAGCACAAGGCTGGAGGAACGTGAGGTGCATAACAGTTAGAAAAACACAGAGAGATCAAAAAGAATTGTGTTGGTGCTAAATAAGAGCAAATGTACTTGTGATATCTGCTCTTACAAAACATACATGAATACACTTGGGGATACCCCTAGAGATCTAAAATAAGCAGGAACCCACCTGCTTAGATTCATGCTCATAACATTTTTGCAGGCCTTCTTTTTAGGCCTTTTGGATTAGTTCATGTATACAGACAACCTTCCTTCGCAAACCTTTCATTAACGGCTAACATAAGCTAGCAGCTGCAGATGTTATACACTGTTTTAGACGAAGGGTACACAAGAAATGAGTGAGAAGGGGTTTTTAACTCTGGACAGCACTGTTGTTGATTGCTGGGGTCGCGAGGGTCACCCCAGGGGCGAGAGGGCCGGACTCGGCCACCACTGGACCTGTGAAGTGCTGCCTGACATCGCCCCCTAGTGGACAGGAGCTGATTTCTTACCACTTACGTTCACACACATCTTTCAATCAAACATTGGTCACGTGGTCTGGGTTTTCCCTGACTTCGATGCACTCGATTTCCTCTCTCTCCCTCTCCCGCTCCCTCTCTCTTTCCCGCTCTTTCCGTTTGGCGCGTTTCTTTTTCTTGTGGCGCTTCTTAGAGGGCGGGAAGAATGTCAAAAACACCGGTAGGATGACGAAACAGTGCAGCACTGTGCAGCCGGCCGTCAGAAGGGAGCACTTGAACAGTGTGTAGGTCAGGTTAGAAGGCACAAAGAGAAGAGGCATTATCCCAATTACAAAACACGAGGTGTTCTGCAAAATGGCGGCCCCATGCTCCTCTAAAGAGATCTTGATGCACTGAGTCCGCGTGTGCTCAGTGGCCAGTACGAACGTGTAGAGGTGGGGGGCACAGTGATCCATGGCAAAGTTGAGTGTATAAATAAGGCACAGGATTGAGATGCTGTCCATGTCTACATTCCAGAGCGTCATGAGACCCAAGACACCCAGTTCCACGGAGGTGACAGTCAAGATCAACCAGAAATTCCCCAGTGGGTTAATGACCAGGAAAAAGGTGAGGATGAGAATGGTGAGCACGCTGAAACCTGACGTTAGGATGGGGGAGATGATGGAGGAACTGTAACGGTCCATGAACACGAAGGTCGGGTTGAAAACGATGAACTTGATGCTGTTTATGAGGGAGAGAGGTCGAAGTCTCTCCAGCAGCTCCACAACCTCCTCCCTGGTCTTCTCGGTTGTCCTGGCCACCAAGTACATCTTGGACGCGATGATGTCGTACTCATCTCCGTTTTTGGAGAAAATGATGTCGTCCACAAAGTGTTGATATTCTGGGCTCCTTAGAAAGGAAGTCTTGAGGATGTTGATGAAATCACTTTTGGTTGACGCGCTGACATTTACGACCCTCAGATAGTGAAAGTAATTATCGATCCATGAAATCTTATTAAAGCCCTGGCCCAGTGTCTTGAGGTGCTCCTGTACTGTGGAGTTCCAATACTCAATGGGTTCGTAGATGTAAAACCCAATCACCGGACTGTAGTTGCTAAAGTATTTCTGTTGGGTCAGGGCAAACGACACACTGGGCGAATTACTAGCTAGCAGATTAATTATGTTGGAGCCGTCGCTGATTTGTAAACATCCCATGAACGAAAAGGAGGCGTAAATCAGGTAGAGGATCACCACAAAGGGCTTGACGTAGGTGTTGGTAATCCATTCTGTGTAATGCTCCCTCAGGAAGTGCTGAATGAAGTGGTTCTGGTATGGTACGCTGTCATGGTGCGTGGACAAATCATGGCCGTCACTCATCATGGTCTTGAACCAAGTAGGCTGGCGGTCCAGATACTCCACCGAGGGGATCTTGCAGCAGAAGACGCTGTGATAGCGGTTTTGCTCCAGCTGCCCGGCAAACACCAGGCAGGAGCCATAGAATGAGAATACATAGAAGTAGTTCACCAAGATTGCTACACACATGCTCTGGCAGAAAACCTTCACAGATTCGATGTTGGTGAAAGGGCTGGCACCCATGCCGAAGGTGATAATATAGAGCGAGCTGGTCATGGTGTAGCACACCATCACGTCGGCGAACGCATCTGCCACTCTCTCCTTGAAAGGCAAACTCTCTCTGGTTCTTCTCCAACCTGCCAGAAGCTCAAACACACCCTTTGTTCCATGGCCTGAAAAAAAAAAAGAAAAAAAAAGAAGCAATTTATTGTTTGATGCATGGAAAATTCACAGAGAAACTTGATTACACAGCATGTGCAATGTCAGCATGAATATAATCTACATAAATATAAAACATGAGTAGTGTAAGACCAATATATCAGCCAGGGTAATTGCCCATTTTCAAATTATCGGCATTGGGTGAAAACTGTGCCCACTTGGCTAATTATAGTGATAGTTGTGTGAGTTCCAAAATCCAAAAACAGTGAATCCAGTGAATTTTAAGCATTTGAATTAAATTTATTAGAAATATATTACAAACCACTTGTCCTAATATATACAATTTTACTTTCATCCCACAGTCCTCAATCAAGTTTGATTTTGAATATTAATCTATATAAATAAATTAAATAAATTAAAAATGTCTTAAATGTGTTAAATTAAAAATGTGTTAAATCATTTATTTTCAGTTATTACATGAATACTTTGCCATGATTAAATTGTACAGTAGAGGCCAAAAGTCTAATACTATTAGTGAAAATGCTATTTTTTATTTTTCCTATTTAATAATAAAAAAATAATAATAATTACATCACTACATTGCATTCATTAAATTATCAGCCTAAAAAAAAATTGACTAAAATGTTAAAACAATTTACCTAAAGTAAACAAACAGTGCAAAATCCTCAAAGTCTCTTATTCATTTGAAGTATCTTTGTTAAAAAAAAAAGTTTTCATAAGCATACAACTTATATTTATATTAGAATTCCTGGTTTTCAAAGTGCCCTCAGACTTTTGGACCCCACTGTGTATCAGCATTTTTTCAGTCATTGCCTAGATATTGGCATGGTCATCGGTCATAATGGTCAACCACTAAACATGAGTTATGGAATAATAAGCCTTTCATGATAGCTGTAAGATGAGCAGTAATTCAATTACTCTTCTACCATCCACCTATGAGATCACTCAAACTCATACATCACATCTAGTGTGTGCACACTGTCGCCTTTGAACATTTTAATACATATGACTTTCATCCATCCACTAAATATTTCACTCAGCATCAAGGGCATCGCGGCTCATCTCTACGCACTCTGTCGCTGTCAAGAATATGTCAAAAAAACTACTCTCTTACCTCTTTCTACAAAATCATAAATTTTCATTGACCTGACAGACACGGAGAAAAACCTAATTAACCATAAAGGATTACGCCAATGTAATGAGTCAGATGGACTGGCTTTCCCTGCTTTTAGCTTTATTAAGATGAAGAACAAGTCCATTAGCTTGTGTGAATTCATCTGCAAGATGAGGAGGGCACATGGTGGGCTGGTGGTCACCCAGTGGCCAAAGATCCAGGTTGCTAATGCAAAGACTGCATATTTAATTACATACACTCATAGAAGGGGCATCACAATCTTTCTTTCATCATCAAGCATACTTAAGATAGGCACTTATCCTCAGGTTGCTCCGAAAGGGCTGTCCCTGCAATTATAGGAAGCTGGTCTGAATAAAAAGCAGCTGCTAAATGGTAATAAAAACCTAAACTACTAAACACAAAATTTGGTAGAACTTAGCCATCTTAGACATCTGAGCGTGAACATGGGTCACCACTTGCCACATTATATCAACAAAATCATTGTACGAGGATTTAATTTGTTGACCCTGCCATCTCATGAACAACACTATTACTGCTTGAGCAATTCGTTTGCATTTCACAATTAAGAAGATTAATTAGATTCATGAAGTGAGTGCCATTTATTATTTGGAAAATGTGCAAAGAATTGTAAGATGCTAATGGATAAGCAAAGTTTCACTTCATCTTTGCTAAATGGAAATTGTAATCTCTTGGCTGATAGAGGCTAATTCATGTAGTTCAGTGATTCCCAATCTGGAAAGTTTTATTTGTGTTTTGTTAATAAACTAAAACTATTCGAGAAAAAAAAAAAAAAAGTTTACAAATTTTAAATGGCAAGTGAGAATACATTTTTAAGCAATTTTGAAATAAAAAACTTGAATATATATATATATATATATATATATATATATATATATATTTATCTTGTAAACCTCTTTGTTTTATTTACAACAAAAAAATCTTGCCAGTATTATAATATGCTTTGTATGTGTGTATGCTTTGTATAATATGCACAAAAAATAAAAGTAACATCTGTAGTGGACAGACAGCACATTCCAGGACCCAGTTTATGGCAGGGCCCCTCTCTGACCACTATAGTGGACCAAGGTTTGCTACATTTTGATTGGATCTTGGTGGACTAACATAAGCAAACTGTCCAATGCCTTCAGATAAAGATGCCAGGACAATGGCCAGACACCTCTGAGAGGGCAAGAAGAAGACCTTTGGAACAAAACCCGGGAAGGACAGGACTTCTCATTGGTCAAAATGCATTTTCTGCCCTTCACCCACCAACAGACTGATTTCTAAGGTTTTGGCCTGTGACCGCCATAAAAATTCCTTAGGACCTCTGGATGCAGCAGCAGTGTGTGAAACAAAGGGAGATCACAGAGATCCATCCAAATCCGTTCATAACTATGTTTTCAAACCTTAAAACTGATGCACACTACAACACAAACATCTCATACTTATTCAGAGAAATAAGTATTCTCAGTGACAGCGATGTGTAGTGCAACATCTTACACAAACTCAGCTGTTAATGGACAAATGAATGCATGCATGACCGTTCAATCTTCTTCCATCATGTTTGGACTTAATGTGTTCGTAACATTGCCAAAGGTATTCTGGTTGTGGTTTGGTAAGTGAATGATGCATTGGTAAAACTTTAGTGACACTTTTCTAAATATGTGTTTGGACTATGCAAATAAGTTCCACAGTAGGAAAGAAGGGTGGGCCACACCGTGTCCCCCCTCTCTGATGGAAATAGCCAATCACATCTTGGAAATGGAGAAGCACCAGATTGCAATCTCCTCCTCATCGGAAAGGGATAAAGGTACCTTCCCAAAAGATACACCCGTTCTGAGTCTGAGTACTGCAATGGAAAAGACGTCCCGAAAGGGAGAGACACTAACAGAAACATTGAAGTTCTGAGTCTCTGGCACGTCCAGGGCACACTAACAGATCATCACGTTCTGAACCTCTGGCCCGTGAGGGAAGAGGCAATAACAGATACCAAATTCTGAGTCTTCAGCTTTGAGGCAGCAACAGATACGACCACGTTCTGAGCCTCCAGCCTGCGAGGCAAGAGATAATCTACATTCAGAGTTCAGAGTCTTCGTCCAGTGAGACAAAGCAAATTGACCAAATTCTGGGTCTCTAGCCCAGAGAGGCGGAAGACACACAGACATTTGCAACAAGGTTAAGCTCCGGAGAGCAAACCTTCATTCCAAGGTTCCTTCGCTTGCGTGTTCCAGGCTAAGAACCTTCTGCACCTACTTCAGGGTCACATCTGCGTGTTCCAGATTTTAGGACCCTTTGGTGCTCCAGGAGATCAGCATCCTCCAGCGCTTCATGTTCAAGGCTGTCGAAACGGATTCTTGCTCCTTTCCCCACTGCATTGTTACCAGCACAACCAGTGGATGAAGTCACTGCCACCGGACTGCTCACTCAACCACAGAGAACGTAACTATCAGCTATCCAAACCTGTTCCAGAGACCTTGGCCTTATTCTGTATTATCAGTATATGATTTTTCTAATTGACATTATATGTTATATAGCTGATTGCAGTTGATAACAAATAATCTTTCAGGTATTTGTTTGATGCATAATAAGGTTCTTCACCTTACTTGTTTCAGAGTAGTGACAGTTTATCTTTCCAGATAACGTAGCTCTGACAAAGCAACATCCAACATAATCACTTGCATTTTATACATCTTATGCACTTTATTCCTTTTTCATTCATGGTATTCATTTTGTAGTTGTTAATTACTCGCCTATCTTTTGTTAATAAAATTTATTTTATTACACTTCCTTGTGTTGATAATGCAGTAAGGTTCTACAAGCTAGGTATCCCACCAATCTTTCTTATGGGATGTACTCCTAACCACACCTTAAGTGACACGTGATCCAAAAATCATAACGTCGCCTGTGACATGAGTACCCATCACTACATTATTTCGCCTCTTTGGGGTTGCATTCAGAGTTGTTTACACTGTTAAAGAGTTGGATTCTCATGCTAAGCATGGACAAAGTTTCAAAAAACAATTTGGAAGTATGACAGAGTATTTCTGTGCCAAAAATCTCACTTCCGGGTTCGTAGTTTTTTTTCAATCGTGTCTCTTGCTGACGTAGACAACAGTGGAACTCCTTATATGGGCATTTCTCCCAGAAGAACGCGCCCGTGCACGCATCGACCAGCGCGAGAGCAAGAGCGCGCTTCATTCGGCTGCACTGCAAGGGACTCGCTCGGGAAGAATGTCTCTGAAGAAGTGTGTTTTTGGTTGTGAGGGAAAGATAACCTTGTTCAGCTTCCCAGAATAACCCACCGTTATTCTGACGTGAACAGTGGATACAGTTTGTTTTTCCGGGTCAGCAACGGAGTTTTTCAAGTGTTTTGTTGACGAACGCTTTACAAACAAGGCCCAGTTCGACGCTGGATTTGCACATAGTTTAATACTGAAAGATGGAGCAGTCCCAGCTATAAAAGATCCCAGTCATGATTCAGAACTACAGATGGTAAGTGAAACGGCATCAAATGTCTGTTTTGTTGGCGATCGGCGCAAGTGCTCGTCACTCTTTAGCTCCGCCCACATGGCACGCCTCCAGGAGCTCGGCTTTTTCCGGAGAGAATCGTAAAGCTCTATCTTTCTTTTATACATATGATAAAACTAAAGACTTTTTTGAGATATGAAGGATGCAGTACTACTCTATAGGTACTCAAGATTAACATGAGATTGGGTGAAACTGTGTGTTAGGTGTCCTTTAACCTTACACATGAAACAAGGATATTTTGCCAATGGCCTGCTATAAAAGTCCTCTGACGGTCTTCTCATTAACATTTGTAAAAATGTGTTTCACTCGTGTGATACATAAATGTTGATATGAGTTAAAATCAACACATCACTGGTTTGGTGCCAATGCAGTGACATTTCAGCCTTACAGATGAGCCGTTAGTCTAAAAAGGTTGGGAAACACTTATCATAGCATTCTTATTATTAATTACCGGCATTGTATTGTTTTAAATATTAAAAATATAAATTTTTCATATTTATAAACAACAAAAACACAAAGATAATTTAGGCATTAGCATTTCACTGTTCTGGTTTTAGACATCATCACTTTTCAGATGCTAACATATCACTTAAACGATGCAAGAGGGATTTCCCTATGTAGGACAAATGAGAGGTACAGGAACGGTGCTTCTGAATGTATTACCACACTCTTATTCAGAATGACATAGCGATTTCTTCAGTGTGGGCAGAGAATGAATCACCACAACATAAATGAAATGCCATCAGGCTGCTGGTCAAGGGCACAAAGAAAATGTGCTCAGTTCTAAAGGTCTCTAATGAAACAGGACAAAGAGACAAAACATGACTAAACTACTGCATATCTGCCTAGATCAAGCCTTTTTTTTGTCTTATGCTCACCAACAATCCCATCAGGAAGGTTCAAGCTGTCTTCATCTACACCAAATCAGAACAACAGTTTCTTATTATGCTACATATAATTAGGAGTGGGCGATATGGAAAAAATATCATATCACGATTTTTTTTTTAGAAATATCACGATTCTTTGTCATGTTGGATTTACTATTTTGCAAGTTGTCTGAGCATTACAGCCAAACTAATTTCCCTTTTATAAAGACAAAGCCTTTCAAGGTAACAAAAAAAGAAAAAAAAAGAAAAAAAAGAATGGCAGATATTTAGGCCAAAGTGGGTGAAGATAAAATCTTTGTCATCATTTTATCTTTCTTATTAAAAAATAAGAACAAAGATACACATTACAAATACACATAAAATACAAATAAAATTTATTTTTATATCATCATTTACTCAAAAGTTGTTTTAAACCTGAGTTTCTCTCTTCTGCTGAACATAAATGCTATTTTGAAGAACGTGGAAAACCAAACAGGTCCACAGTGACTTCCATAGTATGTTTTTCCTTCTATCAAATTCAATGTAGACCAGCAAGTGTTTGGTTACCCACATTCTTCAAAATATCTTCTTTTGTGTTCAGCACAAGAGAGAAATTAATACAGGTTTGGGACAACATGTGAGTGAGTAAATAATGACAGAAATTAAATTTTAGGGTGAACTATCCCTTTAATGACAGTCAGCTGCATGTTTAATATTGTCCCTTTAAGACCTGCACGCATCTGATATACAGACATGCATCTGTTTCATTTTAGACATAACCAACTGAGTCTATATGTAAACCTTGTGTGTTTTGACAGTATTAGCGCAAAAGATAACTTAGTTCAGTAATCAGGCGCTGTTAGACAGGCTTTTTAGCACGCGCGCTTCTGGTGTATGCGCTCAGAAAAGTGCAGTGAATAAGTGCAGTGTCGTGTCAGAGTAACTCTACCACTGTATGTCGTGTTGTACAGTATATTGAGACGCAGGCGCCAGAACTGTAATTGATAGAATGTGCGCTGTGGCACGACACTACGATATTTCTTCAAAAGCAGATCGTGGAGACATTTTTATCGTCCACGATCAAAAATCGTCATATCGAACACCCCTACATATAATTTAGAATTAACATAATCCAAATGGACATTATTATAAGGACTCGTGTCTTTTTTCCTTAAAAAGTCAGAAAGTTGTTAAGCTGTTAATTACAAAGAAAAAAGATGAATAGTTTTTAATTACTATAATCTTTTAGCAACCTTAATATTTTCTAATTTCTGTTTTATGGGTTTAGTCTTGCCAAGTACCTCCTCAAACCTGCTTAAGTGCCCCCTGCAGTAGCTGGGAATCACTGGGTTAGCACTTTAACAAATATAAGAAAAATATTCTTTATTATATTCTCTCCATTCTAAATGCTTTCAGTTATTAATATCCACTATTATATTATTCTTTTATTTGCTTCTCCTTTGTAAAACGATTCAATTCCATCTTAATTTATGTCATCTTGTGACAATATGCAAAAGCTCGCTCCTAAAATAGCATCTACTGTATGGCAGTGATTTTGTTTCAAACAAGCTCTGTCAAAAGGGGTCCATCCATTCAAGGCTGTAAATTAAATGACAATGTTGGATAAGCTTTGAAAGTCTACTTTGCCAAGTTATAAGCTAAATATAATTTAAACTAGTTACAACTACAACCAAGCTACCATTTGATTTGATTTTTTTTTTTGACAATTTATATAATTTCTATAATAACTTTACAATAATGTTTCATTTGTGAACATTAGTTACATGAACAAACTATGAGCCATATATTTTTACAGCATTTAAAAACCTTTGTTAATGTTTATAAAATACAATTGTTCATGTTAGTTCACAGTGAATTAATGGTACATTTTTTTTTTTTGAAAAATGTATTAGTAAATGTGAAAGTTAACATAAATATTGCTGTAGAAGTATTGTTCATTTTTAGTTCATGTTAACAAATGTAGTTAACGTTAACGAATGAAACCTTATTGTACAGTGTAAACATAATTTATATAATAATAATTAAACCTAAATTTGAACAGGTAAATTTATAGTAAATACAAGAAAATACCATAATTTACAGGTCTAAACCATGAACATATAGGGATTCAAATGTGTGATTCATTTGTGAATCTGTTCATTTACGTGAAATGCCCAAACTATGAACTAATGAATCTGACTTTCCAGTGCTACATAAGAGAGAGAAAAATGAAACACTCTTATAGATAAGATACTGAAAAATGTAGTTGACAAAAAACAACAACATAAGTAACCCTTTGAATCAAATATGATTTCAGTCTTTCTACTTCTAAAAATATCACATTGTCTTGTAAAACATAGGCTACTCCATTAATCTCTGCTTTTATTCACAACTTTAAAAAAAAAAAAATTATATATATATATTTTATTTATTTATTTTTAAGTAATATGCGTGTGTGTGACCCTGGACCACAAAACCAGTCTTAAGTCACTGGGATATATTTGTAGCAATAGCCAAAAATACATTGTATGGGTCAAAATATAAATTTTTATTTTATGCCAAAAATCATTAGGATATTAAGTAAAGAATGTGTTCCATGAAGATATTTTGTAAATTTCTTACCATAAATATATCAAAACTTCATTTTTGATTAGTAATATGCATTGTTAAGAACTTAATTTGGACAGCTATAAAGGTGATTTTCTCAATATTTTGATTTTTTTGCACCCTCAGATTCCAGATTTTCTAATAGTTGTATCTCGGCCAAATATTGTCCGATCATAACAAACCATACAAAATGTACACTTAAGACTGGTTTTGTGGTCCAGGGTCACACACACACACATATATATTTATTATTATTATTATTATTATTATATATATATTTTTTTTTACATTGTTGTGTCTCTACTTTTAGTTTGTTACTTCCCAGCAATGGTAGTAGTCGAGCAGACTTACAATATTTCAAATAACAGACTCAGATCCCAGGGTAGTAAACAGGATTGGATTGTGGCAAAAGCATCCTACACAACCCAACACTCAGAACTGACCTGCAAAAGGAGAACTTGCACTGCGCAAACTGTGCTTTTGTGGGTGTGTTTGTGTGTTATCGGATTTGCATAATTCCTTTAGTGAATCGGGTGCTGAAACAATTCAGACCGCATGCACAAACAAACAGTGGGCGCAATTCATTCATAGTGAATTCCCTCCCCCAGAGTGTTTCTCCCATGCTGGTGAGAACACCATAGGGAACTGAACTGCAGTGTTCCCTGCAGGTCTCACAAGGGGTAGGGTAGGAAATAAAGAGCTGTACCTCATGTCTCTGGGTGCTGGTGAACAGGTACAACATTCCACATAGCTAAGGAGGGCAGTTTGTCACAGGCCTCCCGTGGACAGTTCTAGCCAGCACTGGCTGGAGGAAAGCTACTCTGAGGACTGGCTTCAATATAAAGAGCTGCATCACCTCTCTCGCTGCAGTGCAGCGAGTCATTAAACAAAATTACTGCTTTAAAACTTCAGCACCAGAGCAGCTGCAAACACATCCATCACCAGCAGGAAAACACCCTATGGATGGACCCTTCGTGCACCTCTCATAAAGCATGTCCAGTTGTGACAGAAGATGGGAAAAATATTACACGGATTTCCATACCGTGTCAGTCTTTCTGTGCAGCACTGACAAGACATGTACAATAGCCTATATATCCTCTGAAGAGATATTCTTGAAGTAGTGCAGAATATTTTAGTTATTTTGCTATTTATATTTATTTCCAAGTGGTATTACCACATTGTTTGGACATGCAACATGGTATTATCATCAAAGTTCTTCTTTGTGGCAAATGCTACAACAAAATGGCTTGATTTATTTGGAGTAATTCACCAACGGATTCTCTGCGATGAATGGGTGCCATCAGAATAAGAGTTTAAAGAGCTCATAAAAACATAAATTAATGTCTTATGAAGCGGAATAGTTGCATGTTTGTAAGAAACAAATCAGATGTTTGGACTCTCATTCTGACGGCACCCATTCACAGCAGAAGATCCACTGGTGAGCAAGTGATGTACTGTAATGTTAAATTTCTCCAAGTCTGTTCTGATGAAGAAACAAACTCATTTACATCTTGGATGGCCTTCAATTATTCCTTTAATGTGCTTTTTATGTATTCATATCATATCTTTCACAATTTTATTTCTCAAATAAATATATCTTGCTTTTGCATTGCAAAAAACTCTTTCATTTTATTGCGTGACATAATCAGTATAAAGGCAGCACTGTTCATTCAAAAACAAAAATAAAACATGCTGAGAACACTGCATTACAAAAATGCCCAAAATTAGCATCTCCTGTGACAGTGAAAATGTCCTTATCTTAACACAGCACACATCACAGCTCACCATTAATCCCGCTGCTAAGGATTAGGTGTGCAGCGTGCACTAAACTCAACACAATACAACGGTGTCTAAGTAGAAAGCTGGGCACTTTGCAGAGCCAATCAAACGATTGCAGTCAGAAGATGGAGAGGATGGTGTGACACTTCTGTCGTAACAAGAATCATTGTATTGAAAGGCTGCTGCTTCTTGTGGCACCCCACACATCTGCTGCATCTGCAACTGCTAATGAAAAAGCTTGTGCAAATGCACCACATGTAAATAAGAGCAGAGGGCTTGAGTTACGCGCACATAATTTCATTGGAGTGGACCTCATCAATCCTGCTGTTGACTCTATGAACCATCCTTTAGCTGTGTTTGGCAATGAATAAGTTTCCATTTTTAACCTTGGAATTTCAAGGTTGTCATTTCAATAGAAACACAGTACAATACACTACCATTCAAAAATTTGGGGTAGGTAGGAGTTTTTAATGTTTTTGAAAGCAAGCTTTTTTTTTTTTTTTGAATACAGAAAAACAGTAATATAGTGAAATATTACAATTTAAAATAACTTTTTTCTGCTTAATATATTTCAAAATTTTATTTATTCCTGTGATGGGAAAGCTGAATCTTCAGTGTCACATGACCCCTCCCAAATAATATGCTGATTTGGTGCTCAAGAAACATTAATTATTATCAGTGTTGAAATCAGTTGTGCAGCTTAATATTTTTGTAGAAACCATGATATTTTTTTTCAGGATTCTTTGATAATATAAAGTTCAAAATAACAGAAATATATTTTGTAACAATGTTAAAATCTCTACTATCACTTGTTGAAATATAATATGATTACTATATTTATTCTTTTTATCAAATATTAAATCAGACATATAAATAAGAAAGAAGGAACTGCCCTAAGATCTTTTATGCTAAACATAAAGAACCAATCTAAAAATAGCCAAGAGAAAGTACAGTACAAAGTATTCACATATCACATATGACTGTCCAATAAAAGAAGACTAATAAAAAAGTTGGGGCTTTATATAGTTAAAACTTTTCATCTTTCTTATGGCCTACTTTTCTGCTGAGATGCTGAATAAGCTGAACAAAACGCTCTGCATTTATTGTGCCATGGGCCACACTATTTCAACTATTGAATTTCTTGACCTCAAACCCACAATTTAACTGTTCATTATCAGTTTCGCACAAAGTAATGAGGCTACTTTGATATCAAACAGACAATGAACTACAAAATACAGGAGAAGCTAGTACAGTTTTAAACAATACATCAGCCTTAAATGGAAAGCAGCAATCAAGGAAGTGGCTGAATAGCTCATGATCGCCCTTTTCCATCACTCGCTTTCTATACGCCGTGGTTTCAGTCACATAAACTCATGGGAGAATCTACCTTACAATCTATGACAGCATTTCATGTCATTGTAAAACATGTCACTGTCAGCATGTGTCAGTGTGTTCAAGGCCCTCACCGGAAGATCTATTTCTCCTAACAATTGTACTCCTACACTAAAAACAGCACTTTTCCTTTTAGTGGTCTAGAAGCATAAAGATGACAGTAAAAATATTGTCAAGTTCAAACAGCTTCAATCCAAGACACTCTTGTATTTTTAATGCCAATTATTCCACTTGAAGCAAGCCACTAAACGGGAAAAAAAAAAAAAAAAAACATTCCCGTAATTTCCAATCTTGCATAATTTTCAATCAGAAAAAACCTGTGAAAAATAAATCATACAACTGAAGCATAAAAGGACTGGAATATTAATGACAAATGGAGGGAGGATGAAGAATAGCTGGACGTCTGTTACTATTTCAATTTCACGCATCGATTCAGTAGTCGCACATCATGCCTGATCAAGCTATGCAAATGAATTTTTTCTCTTGGCTTGCGATGTCCAACAAACCTTTCTCATTCTGATTCTTCCTCCTGACAATGGCAAATTATCCACCCACAGGCTTAATGGCATGTAATATGTGATGCTTGAAGACATTTGCGATAAGTAGTTCATTGGTAAGACCCCTAATCTCTTCCCCAGGACTTGCTCTTGCCTTCTAGTACAGAGGCAAATCAATGGCATTCAACATGGCCAGTTTTCAATCTACTAACACCCCATCATCTATATTTTCCTGCGGGAGACAGTAAAGGTCTGCTGTAAATGCTGGCGGTTGCATGTGTTTGTTTCTAAAATGGTGATTGAGATGGGATTAGGCTTCCCAGACACTGTGAATGTGTGTTTGTCATGACCAGGCACAATCATGCTTGTGTAGAGAGAATTGCAAGGAGACGGTCCAGATCCCAGGACACACGCTGTTCCACAGTCTGTGGCCCTAAATGAGCTCAATCAATAGAACTGACATGCTGGGGAGTAACTACGCCACTGCACACACACACATACACACACTTATATTATGGTTCACGACAGACATACGGAAACTGAAAGGGGTCATGAACAGCCTTTGTACTGTTCTTTTTTTACTGTCCTTTTTTTTTTTTGTTAATCTAAATTCTTATGCTTATCATTTCTCTGTCATAATAGGCATAGTCAAATTTAATAAATGGATGTGCTAATATGGCTGCAGGAAAACAAAATAAAGGTGCAGCAATATTTTCTTTGTGATTTTGACAGCTTTAGTGTGCCACATTTTGAAGATAAGCTCTGAAATTCAATTTAAGCCAATATATAGTTTCTACAGAACAGCAACCAAAGACAGGTCTTTGTCCAATTAATTTTTAAATTACGTGACAACATGAAAAATAAATTAGCATTTGCAAAAGTGTTAAAGTCAGCCTTTATCTTGACCTGGACCTGGAGCATCATAAAAATGATTTGGTGTGGGATGTACTTTGAAACAATTTTCACTCCAAAATTGCTAGTAAGTCTCACAAAAAAAATACAAAGAAATGGCAAGTAACACACTGAATTAAATGTGAAATTTTGATGTAGAAAGACAGAAATGGTATTAACTTTTAAAACTCAGATAATCTTGTTTTATTTACAGCTTTATAGAATTTTTTACAGTCAGTGTAGATCACAGAAACCATTTGCACCAATGGTCTGCACAATCTACTTAGCTTAAAAAAATTTGTCTGTTATTTTAATATAAATTTTTGGATAAACTCAGTTTTTTTTTTTTTTTTTTTTTTTATAAAACAGCGTGGTTTTGGCATTGTGCCACTGCTCTGTTTCTGGCTTCACCTTTCTTTTCTTTTATGAATTTTCATTTCTTTGCTGTCAACACGACTCGCTCACCATGTGAACTTCTCGCACCTGTTCAGCTTCAGAATATTCAGCAGAGCAGACTCCGACTATTTTTGGAGAGGGTGAAGAGGACCACAAAATGAAATACTAAAACAACTTGCATGACACAGAGCACAATTTGTTGTAGTTTTTTCCACATGAATCTGGTTTAATTAATTATTATTTAATTCTACAAACCCTTTCTGGTATTTTAAGAGCTGCTTGAAGATTCTTTAAAAATGATCCTTTTGTGGTGCATGAAAAACAACAGCAGCTGAGTAAATAATTACAGAAATCTTAATTTTGATTCACATCCCTTTCAATTATAAATGAATAAATTTGACATTATGAAAATTAACTTTATAATTTATATAATGCTCATGATCAAGGCTCATCATACGTCAACAGCAAACAGCTTTACTGTATGTGTACTCAGATCAGGAGGGGAGTGAGTAGTCTGACATTGATTTCCTATCCTGTCATTTGTCCCAGCAGAACAAAGCATTTGCCGCTCTGCCACTAAGACGTGTGGCAGGAAGCAAGTCTATAAATAGGCCCCTTGCTGTATGTGTCTGAACAAAAATAACCTCCAAACTTAAATTGAAGGTATAGCACGCACTCCATCCATTGTTTTCTGCAGAGCATCCATCTTCTGCCAAGTCCTTTTAAAGGGACAGTTCGCCCTAATATGAATATTCTATATTATTTACTCACCCTCATGTCGTTTCAACCCTTTTTTGTCCCATTAAAGACAAAGATTTATTATATAGCTTGACCACATCTGTTTAAAAAAGGACAAAAGAAAAAACATAAAAATGATAAAAGTAAACATAAAACATATGCACTATATACAGTATATAGGAAAACCACAATTCCAAATGTGTCTATTCTATCAAAAGACCTTTCAGAATCATCCACAAACTTGAATCCAATGTCACTTTGCCAACTTGATGGAGCCACCCCGTGTCCCCGGGGTCCCTGCAGCACATTGTGATGTGCCGTGTAGAGTGTCACCATTCATCTTCGCCGGCGGGACAAAATCTATTTCTCCAGATTGTCCTTCCTGCGAAGCTCAAATGCAAAGCACAGTAAATCACAAGTCCTCTGGTATTGTGCAAAGAGCTCAAAATCCAGTGGTCAGGGAGCAATTAATCTTTCACGCTGGGCTAGCCTTGCAATAAGACTGAGCATCTGAGGGGTCCAGATCATTAGGGACGCCGTAAATGGCTGGCTGAAGCTTCAGAGGTGAGTATACAGTACAGCACCAAGCATTATTACCTTTGATCCACAAGCTCCACAAGGACATTCGTGATCATAAAATCCTACAGTACAGTCAGTCTCTTCACTGACAATGTTGCGGTCTTCTTAAATTGGGAATCCGCATGTAACTGATGGTTGATTATTCTATTGTGCTGCTACAATAACCAAACCCATCGCAGTGACTGACTGAGTAAGAATGCTGTAAGCGGTTATTCTCTGCAGGTTGTAATTGTGCTTTTGCACCCTGTATATCCTTGTTTTGAGCGAATCATGATTCTACCTCCACAGGAGCAAACAAATCGACACGCTTTAAATCCGAAGCTAATTAGTTCCACTCAGTTGAGGGTTGTGACAGTCGTCACCTAAGGGCATCTAATGCAAGCTAGACAGGTGTAAAATCTAAGGGTGTTTTTAACACCTGCGAGATGTGTTGAGCTCTGAGTTCGTTAAATTTCCAAGTTTGTTTTAACTTGCTAGATTGTGTTCCCAGGGGTTCACAAAAATAACACGTCAGAAACAACACAGCACTGTTGGAAATTAATGACTGTTCCTTATTCTCCCAAAATGCACAAACAATAGAAAGAAAAGGAGCTAATTATCATTAAAAGGTAAATATTCTGCAGACTAAAATATTCGCATTGCATTTATTGGTGCAATGGCATGTTTGCTATCTAATATAATTTTTTGGATTTTCTACATTAATAATTCTAAATTAAGTTTCAGTCAAGCACTATTACGGAGGTGAACAAATCTGACTTTTGTCATCAAGTGGGTCCAACACACCAAAAAGTCATTAAAAAGCAAATACTGAAATGCATTTTCCTATATTACTCTTCATCTGTCTACTTATCCATTTTTTTTTTCTGTGACTCTGAACTGAACTGAACCGATTAGTTCAAAACACTGATTTATTCGAGAATAAGATGACTGAATGAGTCAATGAATCATTCACTCATCGGATTCACTCACAACAATCATTCACTAAGGAGTCACTGAAGCATTCAGTCAGCCAATTTGTTCAAAACACAGATTCATTCAATTACTAAACACCACTGCATGGTGTTGCTTGGAGATGATTGAATTTGTTGGAACTATTTCCGTTGGCAGAGTAAATATAGGGGCAATACAGGGTTTAAAATGTAAGTTATGCAGAATGAAATACTTGTTTATTGAGCTGTTTACCGTATAAAAGCACTATCACACTTGCAGTCGTTCTATTGATCTGAATATCACCACTTACTGTACAAACACAGATTATAGTAGCCAGGCACCAACCATGTTTATCCTTTTAGTGTAGTATGTCTACAGTAAGACATTTATTGTAGTCAAGTTTTACCTCACATAGCTTCGTTCATGGTTTTTTCAAATGAGCGCATTTAACCTGTCCTTGCTGACACCTAGGTTTTACCAAGTGAAATGAATTGGAACACTACAGAATTTGATTTGATATCAACAACTAACGATATGTAGAAAGTGTCAAGATTCGATTATATATTCTGTTGCATATTATTATAATTTACATTTAGCTTTTTTAAATTGTTTGTTTTCTTGCTGTTGATGACCCTATCAGAGCAGACCTGCAACCTACCAGATGGGAACCACTGTGCTAGGTCAGTGTGTCCTGCCCCACCATTATTTGGTTCTATGTAAAAAGGTCAACAATTTACTGAGAAATTCAGTGGTTTATCATGAGTGGTACATTAACTATACCATCAATCAGATCCGCAGATTATGTTAAAGCTACATCCATTTATATTAATCTTAACTTGACATTCTTCACCATAATAATGGAATTTTCAGGCAAACATTCACAAATTAGATTTTTCACTGTACCACAAAAAATGTTGGCCTCTAATTATCTTCCATTTCTATTCATAATATCACAGATTTTCCCTACATGATGAAGCCCACTGTTGCACAAGCATTGACCCCGATGACTGCCATGGAAAATAATTACACCCTCCCTCCCAAGAAGTCACACAGCAATTATATTAATCCTACATACAATCACCGCAGTCTCCGTGAACGAAGCCGCACTTACCCATGGCAAAAAAGGGGATCCCAAGCAGCGCAGAGTTAAATTTCCCATCAGAGATGAAAAAAATCCCAGCTGCCGTCACGTTGGCGATGCAGATGGTAAGGACGCCCAACAGGCCCAGGAAGGGTTTCCCGCGCAAGCAGTCCCGCATAGAGCTGGAGATGGTGGCTGCCAGGAGCACCAGCACCAAGCTGACCAGTACCTTGCTCTTGGCTAGCACGCCTGTCTTGTGGAAGTCCCGCCATAAGCTGAAGGACGTAAGTGCCTGGATGTGTAGTTCCTGGCTGTCTGTAGCCAGATGGTGCACCAGCTTACAGAATTCACTCTCCCACTTCTCAGAAATGATGTCCTGCACCACTGGCCCAAGGTTGCGGAGGTAGTAGGTGATTTGGATGGCGCGAGCAAACTTGACCTGTTGATCCCGGCTATTTGTGGGCAAGGCCACGCCACCCAGCTGATGGCCAATAAAGGACACTCGACCATCCTAGAGGCAAAACAAACCACTTAATTTATTAAAGGAATGTTATGAGTGAAACTGAATTTGAATGCAATCTAACAAGTGTACTTTGCAATCAGTGAAAATCAGCTGCCGTCCGAAAATATGTTAAATAATTGGTACATTTGGAACATCTGAGGAATACTAAAGTTGATTAACAAATGAATTGAGATCTGTAATATGGGCTGCTGGAAAAAATAGCAGTAGTGGTCATGTGCCGATCATAAAAACAGTTTAACACTCCAACTTATTCCACATAATATATCTTATAATAAAATATATCTTAGAAAATCAAAATCTCTGGATAAAAAAAAAAAAAAATCAATATACTGCACATTTTTACACTATATATTTGTAAATAATTTAGTTTAGAGTTTTATTAATGGATTAGTAGTAGCACATTTAAGTCATTTACAGCATCAGTGTTTAAATAAAAAATAAAATAAAAAAAACCTTACATGTAAACACAGCCGAAATAAAACAAAACAAACCAAAACAAAACAAAAAAAAATAATATGTGTGATAGGTTGGTTACAGAGCCCCGCACATGACATGCAGGGAAAAAGATTATTTATTATATAAGAATTCATGTCCAAGTTTTATTAATTTATTCCCTCATTTTATTAAATTGACACATTGTAATTTTTTTTTTGCTTGTTTTACGAATTAGAACGAATTAGAACAACATGGCCACGATTTACTAAAACGAGGAAATTCATAATTCATGGCCATGATAAATATATTTTTCCTGCATGCCATGTGCAAGGCCCCGTGGTTGTTAAGGATGGACAATAAAACACAAACGTAAAAGTGGCACCTTAAAGAGGAATGAAAGAAAGGTGGAGAAGTCAGTCACAAGGTTGAATTTGCAGAAAGGAAGGCCTGAAGAGTGCAACTAAAACAAGTGAGTAGTGCGTTCGTTTTACATTTTCATGTCTGGAATATTTCATTGGGCTGCCATACCAATTGTTTGTTTGCATGATGTAGTTTACTACTTACATTATTTCTAAGTTTGGATGCCTTGATTATTTTAGACTTCTGTTAGTTACGATCTGGGCTGTGTTTCCTAAAATCATTGTTAGCTAACATTGGCTGTTAGTTCCACTGAATTCTGTTGGCAATGATGGAACTTGCGACCATAGTTGCTTTTGGGAAATGCATCCCTGTTTGTGAAAAGATATTGGGTAGAGTTATGCAACTCAAGGTTGCATTTCATGTTTATTTATTACACAACTTTTTGACTAATACTAGCACTACTACTTTACAGAAATCATATTTTTATCAGGCTACTCAGGTGATAATGACATATAAATGTCCTTTGCAAAGCAATGTGTTTGGTATGGTATTTTCCTGATAACCTACTGTGATACGCCTCTTCGCTGCACTTCTAGTTTGGGGCCCAAAAAGTGTCGTCTTTCCAAAGATACCTAAATTGTGTGTGTAGCACACTCTTGTCAGGAACTGTTACCATTTTAAGTTAGGTAGGTCATTTTCAGCTGTGAGTCCCAAAATGGGGGGAGCAGGTTAACGGGTTAAATTTTTTTATGCATATGAGCCAAGGGCTGACTTGCTACACCACTGTTGCATTTTAATATTAATTCCACACTATAATCATGTGTGACTTGCATAATCAGCAAACCAGTTAATGAGCAGCTTTGTTGGTGTGGATTTGTTCTGGTATTTGAATGGATTTAACACGTTTCAACAATGTATTAAAACGGTCTTCCATAGCCAAAAAAATAAATAAAATAAAAAACAAATAAATAAATAAATAAGGGTTCTCAAGGCAGCAGTGTGTGCTTAGTGTCTTTTAGCTAAATGTCAGACAAGAAAAACAGGCAAGAAAACACAAGCTATTATCAAACCACAGCATGAAGCTGGATAAATAATTTAAGACAATCTCCACAGTTGAACAAAATTTTTGCACCAAAACAATGCTGAATTAATAAAATCCAGAGCAGATTGAGTGTAATTGTTTTCAATAGTCTCAATATTTCAGCATCCAGTAATGAGCCGGACAGTGCATCATCCTGCTGAGAAAGCGATGTAGCCTTGGATGCAGCAATACAGCCTCAAGACGTTCTGAAAAGGACTGGCACAATATGAATGAGCTCTTGTAGAGGCCACAGTAAGTGCCTCATTCACACAGATCCTGCTCCTACTCCTACTGACGTAGGCTTGGGAAAACAATAAGATATCTGGCTTGCTGTACTGTTGTGTTATATTTAGGCTTTCGTCTGTGAATACTGCAGCATTTTGATAAAGACTGTGTTAGTCTTACAGGTCTCATACTAGATGGATATTCAGTCTCAGTTTAGGACACTTGAAATTTAACAATGTGCAATACACTGCAGGAAATGATTCTATACTACTGTAGATCATGATTATAAACTATTTTTAACAGAATTATGTTCATGTTTTTATGCTAAAAATTTGTTTTGGGGGGAAATGAACTAATATGCATTCTGTTAGAATATTTAAATAATTTCCAAGAATCACTAATTTAGATTATTGATGAATCTAAGTAAGCACACCTTTTATTCACAATTCCAACAATGGTCTTCCCAGCATACACTGGGGCCTGAAAAATTAACATGGTTTCACTGTTTCCCAACTGTTGTTGCTTGATTGTCATATTTACTGAGTAATAATACACTGCAATATGATTCTGTGCTACTGTAGATTGTGAAACAATATATAAACAATGTTATATTCAACAGAATTATTTTCATGTTCTTATGATTAAAATTTGGGTGAACATCATTTAAAATGTTTGAGGAAAAATGTACTGAAACTTTTTTGTTTGTATATTTTCAAAAGCAGTTTTATGTTCAAGCATTTCTTATACAGGCACAGCTTTTGCTCTTAATTCTAGCAATGGTCTTCCCAGCATGCACTTGGGCCTGAAAAATTAATATGGTTTCACTGTTTCCCAACAACTATTGTTGCTTTATTGTCATATTTAGTAACTTGTTGTCTTGTGATGGCAGGATGTGTTTGTTACTGATTAGTTGATTGTTATTCAAAGATATTTCAAAAATTGCATAAAACTATTTTAAATGAATACAACTTAAGAATTCTTCATAGAGGCAATACAGAAAAATGCGAGTGGTTCTTGTAATTCCAATTAACTCTATGTTTTTAATTATCTGTTTGCATTTGAATGGTTTAACACAGCTCGAATTGATACTGCATTCTAAACAGTTCTCGCCTATTTATTTAATAATATTGCTTGTAATATGTTGTCATTATTGATTAAATACAATGCAAAAGGTATAAATTGTAAAAGTCTAGATTCTGTGAGTGTCTTCTAGTGTACATTGCATCACCAGGCTCCTCAGAGTGCAGTACTATAGAACTATGCAGCTGATTCCGAGGCTGCACACACTAGAATTACAGCAGCACGGAGTCTTTTCATAATTCTGAGCGTTTCGTATAGGTTTTATGAGGCACAGTCGCAATATGCCGAGCTGGTTTTTGCCGTTTCATTGTTGCAATGTCGCTCCATCGCACACAAAGGCTGCGTCTCAAAAACCTCGAAAAAACGCTGTCTCGTTAGGCGGTTCGCGAGGTTTTGAAACAGCCGCTGTGCTCCAGACAATGTATGTCTCTTACCTTTAATGTTGTATTCGGATAGCTGACGGGGACCTTGGAGAAAGTGCTGTTAGACAGAACAGCTAAGCGAATGTCTTCGAATATGGTGATGATATCATCCAGGAGGCATCTCTTGTCCCGGTGGCTCAGGACACAGAGATGCGCGAAAGTGTAATTGAAGCCTTTATAACTGACACGCATATCCAGGACCTTCTTGTGCACCTGGAGCACCTGCTCGGCCAGTTCCAGGATATTTCCCCCGGATTTGGCCAGCAGGATGAGTCTGCCATATCTGCCGGGGGTGTGCAGGTCCGAGTACAGCTTGTGCTTGGACTGGTCGATGGGGAAGAGGCTGTTGGCGAGACTCCGCTCGATCTTCGCGAGGCTGTGCGTCGGGGCGACCAGGATCTCCAGGTCCGTTTCGGGCTTAAACCGGCTCAGCACCGTGCATCCGAAAATGATGGTCAGGACTGCGGGGACGGTGAGGAAGAACACCGGATGCCTGCTCACGAACAAACCCAGACAGTAGAAGGAAGATTTCAGCCCTCTGTGTATCACTTGCCGCAGCATCCTCCTCCAGATCCAGCTTGCAGCAGATGATGCCCCGGTTCTTCCTATGAAGCACATGTGACATGTGGCTCCAGTTCAGTCAATCCGTATGAGAATACTCGAGTGTACACCTGTGAAGCACTGCAGCGATTTGCAAAAGACAGTCAGATATTGATCACTATAGAGGCTTTTTGGTTCCATCCCTCCCCCTGATGTGTGACTGTTTCTCTCGCTTCTTCTGCTGCAACAGCAGCCAGCCCCAGTCTGATGTGCATGTGTGCTTAATTCGGACTATTCGATCGGAGGCGCCTGATTTATGGGCTTGATTGTAACCATGTGCTGCTGTGTGCATGGAAGGAGAGGCAGACGGGGAAATGCTGGATGGCTGGGAGGGTGGGGGCTCATTTTTAAGAACACGCGCGATTCAAAGCCCTTCACGATCGCGGACTCACCTCTTGAATTAGCCACTCGATTACTAATGAATGAGGTATTCCCATTTTAAAGCTAAGGGCGGCAGTCCACAAACAAGGCCAAATGCAGTTACAATGCAGACCCGCTAAAAATAACGTTGATTTCCAGACCTGAATATACGAGGCTACTCAAATCAAAGTCCTTAGGAGTTTTCTGATGAAGTGACTCATTTACCAAGAACGAAACCTAAAAACTTAATAAACTAATAAACGTTATTAACTTACACTAATAGTACAAGTATTTCTATTCACACATTTAAACGGCGTTTCACACGTTTCGGTAACCACAAAGTTGGGCGAGAACGACTAATAGACGCGATTGCGGTAACCATAGCAACCGTACGTCATTCGCTTTCCATTATTCGGAAGTAGTCTGCTTTGACAATTCCTGACATTATTTACAGTAGCCTATCACTTCATTATGGCTTATAATAAATAATCTTTAATGCTAAGCTATCTTTTAATTTTGTGCTATAATTAATTCGCAAACTCAACTTTGAATAAAGCTCTCACTTATAATAACTATCTCAGAGCCTCAGAATACATTATCAGCCTGGGGGTGATTCTTCAGTTAGAAGACTACTGACTACTTGAAATCTTGAGAAATGAAACTTTCCTTCTATGTTAAAAGCTTTATGTTTTATTTCTTTGTGGAGCAGAAGCAGCTAAAGCCTCTTTTATACTTGGTGAGCACTGTCAGAACCAAAAATAGATAAAAAAAAAAAAAGACCAAAAATATCTCCCGCGTTGGAAAAAGATCCTTATTTTACCTAACTATTCTTAGTTTTTGTTTTATGTACCGGTCTAATTCATTTATATGTATTTGCTTAGTTTTATTTTTGCATTTAGATTCATGAAGGTACTGTTTAGCACATTTTTATTTATTTATTTATTTATTTTTTGTGAAATGGTGGTTCTGGGACATAACTTACTTCAGGCTCTAACTTAATATGATCTACAATATCATTTACAAGCCTGAAATATAGAGTAACCTGTAATAAAAACTGGGGTACTCCATAACTCATTTAGGATGATTCATACTCTGTAAATAAATAGCAATGACAACATAATGAAAAAGTGAAGTGAATCCACAGTTCTAAACAGATACCCGTGGTCTTAATAACCTGACACAAAACTCTCTACACACAGCCATGGATGCATACTTGTGGTTTGTGCCATATTTTTAACAGAACCCCCTCATAAAATAATTTTCTGCACTGCTGATCATGTGTGACTGCAGAGATGACCTGTAATCCTGTTCGGTTACAGCTTCTTCATTATTTATGTGTGGATGATGTTGTGTTTACAACCAGTGAATGGTTAGACATGGTCATCAACACAGAAAGACTGTAATTTGGTTGCTGGCTATGAATAGTAAGAACTTAACCACCTTTGAGCATTTGGAACATACTGTAACTGGATGCAAAATCAGTTGAGAACAGCCACATTGAACAAACTACTTTGTGATGGTACACATTAAAATCTATGGATATGTCTGAATGACTGTTAATGGAGAAAGATGCTTTTAGCCTGCAAAATGTTGTAGTTACAGCATCTACCAGCAGGGAATACCTGCAGAAGCTAACCAAATCCACTGGATGTATGAATGGTGCAGACAAACACCTCTCTCTCTACATCTCTCATAAATCTGACATGGCAGAAAGCAGCATGTTGCAACATAATTGGGATACAATGGAGACCATCACAGACTTGTCCTAGTTTATTCCCCAAACCATTACCAAAATGAGTGCACTCCTTTTCCAAGAATGACAATTTAACTTAAATTTTGAGCCATCAGCTCAGTCTTACCTGTTAGGCTCAAAGGAATTAGTGCACACAGTAGATCCACTCACAGGTGTCAGGAAAGATACACCTACAACACTACAAGACATCATAAATGATATATGTAAATAAGTAAAAAACAGTTCCCACATCTTGTAAGCACTGATATTGAAAACATTTAGGCTCTTCCACTGCAACGACAATTGCAGTGTTGCCAGATCTCGCTAGAAAACAAGCAACCTCGGGCCTGTACCATGAAGCTGGTTTAGTTGGCAAGCCGGGTAAGTTTCAGTTTAGTTTGCGCCAACTCTGGGTTTTAGGTACCTTGAAAGTGGTTTGGCTTTTAGCTGTGTTCATTGCCATAGTAACTTGTGCTCCACAGCTAATCTGCTCCGGGACAGGTTATGTTCTGGTTTAGAGATCTCAAACTGAAATTTGGCCAATCAGCCTCAAGGAAAGTGATACATCTCTGATGCAATAAAGCCACTCCCCAGTTTCTCTTACTCTAAATTAAAGGATGCTACATAGTAAAACATTGTTAAAGACGAAAATCGTCCGATTTTTAGAGATTCTTATAATTATTTTATATGATTTATATAATTATTATACCCTTAATGCATTACACAAGCCAGCTTAGTTTAATATTAATTATTAAGATTTTAGTTTAAAATAATATAAACATATAGATAATATGCAATATAAATAAGTTTTAGAATCAATAGCTTTAAGCATGACTACATATGAGCTTAGATTTTTAAGTGTTTTTATACATATAAATATGATCAACTCTATAAACTAACTTTACAACTTTTACTTGCACTTAAATGGCGAGTTGTTTCCTTTAAGTTGTCCTTTTTCATAGATAGATAGTTTAATCTTGTTGTGTAAATGTGTTTAAATTATTCATATTGTTCAATCTTTTAATCTTTGGTAGTGAATTGCACTGACCCTCTCATGAGAAGTGAATCATAGTTTCAAGGCATGTGATTGGCTGCTCATTACTGATGTCACACATTCATGTACACGTACTCCATTAACTCAGGATCAAGCCTGAGTTGACAGAGAAAGTTGATGATCAGCTTCATGGTACCAACAAAGCTGGCTTGGACTGGTTTGGTTTTGTCAACTCAAAACCAATCTTGCAACTCTGAGTTTGTTCAGCCACCATCATGGTACAGGCCCCAAGTCTGACAAAACAAGCCCAAAATAGGCAACATGCCTAAAATAAGTCTAAGTAAACAAGGTTGTAGATGAAAAGGTGGCACACAGGGGTAATTTATGCATTATTGGGAAAGGCAAAGGCAGAAATACAGGAGTAAAAAGAAAATAAACTATGCTGATGCTTACTAATGACATTATGTAATGTGGAACTCAAAAGAAGTTGCTATTTGTGGTTGGCCTTATTTCATTGCGCTATAAGAGCCAAGTACTAGCAAGCCCAAATACATCGCTATATTGTAGAAATAAGCCAAAAATACACACGTTGTGTTGAGAATGAGAAATGCAATGTGAAAACAAGCCCAAGTTGCTTAGAATTAGCAGATATGGCAACACTGGACTGACGAGATGATGAGAGATAAATAGCGCTGGAGTTGGAGAAAGATGTGGAAGAAGAAAGTGGGACAGGGTGTCGTGCGGTTGAGAGGAGTCCCATATTTTTCACAGTCTCAGTGGATACGGGCCTGCAGTCAAAGCTTAATGTGCACTTCCTGCCAGCCGCTGTTGCCAGGTGGTGGGCTTGTGCAAGAGTGGCAGGCCAAACGCACACACATCTTCAAGCACAGCTGCGGAGAAACCGCATTGTGAAACTGCCACAAATACAAAACAAACACTGAATTCAATTAAATTTAATTCAAAAGCTAGGATAAAAAAAATGTAGGCCAACTAAAGTAGCCATCACTAGAAAAATAAGCGCATGATGAATTATAGTCTGGATTGCCAGCAATGTCAGAACATAATAAGCCCTGTATTATATGTAAAGCTCACATATTTCTAATAATGCAGTATATTGCATTATAAATACCATAAATGGTGTGATGCTACTTCAAGTCAGAAGCACAAGTGCAACAGTGAAAAACAGGTGACAGATTGTGAATCATGCATCTCTTGAGTTAACATCATAGCCTGAGGCCACGTCTGTCAATCATGAACAGAGACCTGTATAATAACCCATTGTATTGTATTAACCTTAAGATCATTTATATTGTATAGTGGATTTTCTTTTAACATTTACAGTTATTTAACAGAAACCTGTGCTACCAATCTAAATATACATATTTTTAAATATTATATATAATATATTAATAAAATAATATGAATATTAATGCACTGTCTAGCATATAATGCCCCATTGTAAAACTACTGATATCTTTTTCTATTAAAAACACCTTTAAAAAATTAAATATTGATGTTTTTTTTTATGTTTTTTTTAAGTTTTAAAATAGCAAAGCTCATGCAAAATGAATATAAAATAAATAGAAATAGAACAAAGGGCATTTAAGTAACTTGAGTATCATAACATTTTTACTGCCTTGACTATGATGGAACAGGATATGACATATTCTTCAAAAAAAAAAAAAACTTTAATATTCCATTAGAGTGTAAAGATAAACTAAAGATTATTTTTATATAAGCTAAATGATCTGGTAGTAGATATAAGACAGTAATGTAATTGTGATATTGTTTCAGTTTGGACAAACATATAGTCAGTTTTTGTTTACACTGACATATTTTTCTGTATTTAGCTTTCTGAACTTATCTTTGATTACTGTTAGTTTGACATGATATAAATATTGTGACAGTTATTGAGGTGAACACACACTTTCCATTTAACATCTGTGTTTCTTCTAAGGGTTATGACCAGGAAAATAGAGCTCGAAAAAAAATATCAAAATCTCATTACTACTCCTTTGTGCTTGGCTCATGGCTTACTTTCCTTCACAAACATCCTCTCCACACAACTTTGACCATTGATGAGAGTAGCCACTAACATACAGGTGCATCTCAATAAATTAGAATGTCGTGGAAAAGTTCATTTATTTCAGTAATTCAACTCAAATTGTGAAACTCATGTATTAAATAAATTCAATGCACACAGACTGAAGTAGTTTAAGTCTTTGGTTCTTTTAATTGTGATGATTTTGGCTCACATTTAACAAAAACCCACCAATTCACTATCTCAACAAATTAGAATACTTCATAAGACCAATAAAAAAAAAAAAAAAAAACATTTTTAGTGAATTGTTGGCCTTCTGGAAAGTATGTTCATTTACTGTATATGTACTCAATACTTGGTAGGGGCTCCTTTTGCTTTAATTACTGCCTCAATTCGGCGTGGCATGGAGGTGATCAGTTTGTGGCACTGCTGAGGTGGTATGGAAGCCCAGGTTTCTTTGACAGTGGCCTTCAGCTCATCTGCATTTTTTGGTCTCTTGTTTCTCATTTTCCTCTTGACAATACCCCATAGATTCTCTATGGGGTTCAGGTCTGGTGAGTTTGCTGGCCAGTCAAGCACACCAACACCATGGTCATTTAACCAACTTTTGGTTCTTTTGGCAGTGTGGGCAGGTGCCAAATCCTGCTTGAAAATGAAATCAGCATCTTTAAAAAGCTGGTCAGCAGAAGGAAGCATGAAGTGCTCCAAAATTTCTTGGTAACCGGGTGCAGTGACTTTGGTTTTCAAAAAACACAATGGACCAACACCAGCAGATGACATTGCACCCCAAATCATCACAGACTGTGGAAACTTAACACTGGAGTTCAAGCAACTTGGGCTATGAGCTTCTCCACCCTTCCTCCAGACTCTAGGACCTTGGTTTCCAAATGAAATCCAAAACTTGCTCTCATCTGAAAAGAGGACTTTGGACCACTGGGCAACAGTCCAGTTCTTCTTCTCCTTAGCCCAGGTAAGACGCACAAGAGGAATACGACAACTGTAGCCAAATTCCTTGACATGTCTGTATGTGGTGGCTCTTGATGCCTTGACCCCAGCCTCAGTCCATTCCTTGTGAAGTTCACCCAAATTCTTGAATCGATTTTGCTTGAGAATCCTCATAAGGCTGCGGTTCCCTCGGTTGGTTGTGCATCTTTTTCTTCCACACTTTTTCCTTCCACTCAACATTCTGTTAACATGCTTGGATACAGCACTCTGTGAACAGCCAGCTTCTTTGGCAATAAATGTTTGTGGCTTACCCTCCTTGTGAAGGGTGTCAATAATTGTCTTCTGGACAACTGTCAGATCAGCAGTCTTCCCCATGATTGTGTAGCCTAGTGAACCAAACTGAGAGACAATTTTGAAGGCTCAGGAAACCTTTGCAGGTGTTTTGAGTTGATTAGCTGATTGGCATGTCACCATATTCTAATTTGTTGAGATAGTGAATTGGTGGGTTTTTGTTAAATGTGAGCCAAAATCGTCACAATTAAAATAACCAAAGACTTAAACTACTTCAGTCTGTGTGCACTGGATTTATTTAATACATGAGTTTCACAATTTGAGGTGAATTACTGAAATAAATGAACTTTTCCACGACATTCTAATTTATTGAGATGCACCTGTATATGAGCTGACACAGAGCTCACGTTAGCCTACAAGAGAAAAGAAATGACCCATCTTAATTAAAACGGCCTCTTCTCTGCTATTAGCCCTCATGTTATTGGCTGCTGTCAATACATCCATTTCATGGGAGTAAGTAATCCCATGCATTATAAATAGCTAACTGGTTTAATGCAGTTTTAAAGAAGCCCCTGGGACCTTGCTCATACCTGCTTATGACAGTACAGGAGAGACGTTTTGTTCTTTCAGGAAAAAAAAAAGTCAACTTTCACTTAAAATCTTATTAAAATTCTTCTCATCCTTAAATTAAGGATTTTTTTTTTTCTTTTTCAGCAAATGGTCACAAAGGCACTTAACCTTTGAAAAATGTTGATTGCAGATTGTTATTTTGATTTCCATTAATTTTAAATTAATTTTTCCATTTTTGGAACTGTTGCAAAATTCAGGATGTCTAAATACAGTTTGAAACAATGATTTTGATATAAAAAAAAGCACTAAAAGAGTCATATGACGTTGCTAAAAAGAACATTATTTTGTGTATTTGGTGTAATGCAATGTGTTTATGCGGTTTAAGGTTCAAAAAACACATTATTTTCCACATACTGTACATTATTGTTGCTCCTCTATGCCCCACCTCTCTGAAACGTGCCGATTTTTACAAAGCTCATCGTTCTGAGAAGCGAGGCGTACTCTGATTGGCCAGCTATCCAGTGCGTTGTGATTGGCCGAATACCTCAAGCATGAGACAGAAATGTTACGCCCCTTACCATATTGTGATGCCGTGTCTGGGCGCAACGACACTTAAACAATAAAACCCATTATAAACGAGGCATTTGTTGCATCCAGTGGGGACATAATTACTGATTATAATGACTTATAATGTCTTTTTACACGTCGCATTGCATCGCGCCGCGTAAACATTACCATGTCTGCATTTGTGATCGGAGAAAGAACAAACAACAAGCACTACTCTACACAGCTCAAAACTCGTGTTTGAATAGTCAGTGGCAAATTCTTTAAATATGAAAACATACTTACAGGCTGTGAGTCAGAAGCGCCAGACTGTCCTTGCAAAGTTGGAATTGCCCCACTTTATAGAAACAGCCTTTGAGCATAGCTGGCAGGCTACTCCCAGGTTCAGGAAATAGTCCTCCGTAAAATGAACTGCACACACTCGAATATTTGGGTTGAACTGTTCTGGAACAGTGTTGTAAATACAACTTAACCACTGATTTCTAGTTGTGTCCTCTTTTGGAAGCCCAAACAAAGTAGTTTCGCTTTCACAATGAAACACAGCGTCTCCAGGACATAGCGCCGGTGGCAGCAACAACACTACAGCGTCAATGAAAATCGCGCCCCCTTTCATTGCGTATACGTTTGGGTGGTGTTTTGCAAATCTCCCCACACCGTGACGTAGACATGTGGGGGTGTGTTTGAATGAGCTGTTTTAGGGTCGAGTCTTAACTTTTATAAAGAATATCTCTTTGGTTTTGAGACTTTAGTCTTTGCAACTTCAGGGATGTTATCCATGCACAAACAGCTTGTAACACTCCAAAGAGAAAGGAAAACTT
Organism: Spinibarbus caldwelli; assembly: GCA_039654775.1. Taxonomy (NCBI): domain Eukaryota; kingdom Metazoa; phylum Chordata; class Actinopteri; order Cypriniformes; family Cyprinidae; genus Spinibarbus; species Spinibarbus caldwelli. Next base: position 24,898,737 of record CM077240.1, read on the forward strand.
AAAATCATATTAAATGACCCCTTTAAAATAAATATTAAATAAGACAATTTTAAAGATAGAAAAGCTTTTACCATAAACTGAATGTCCGTTAAACAGATTTTGAAGAAGAAAGTGCAAAGCGCCTATTAAAAATAAAGTCCATTTCGTTACTCCACGAAAAAAAAAAAATGTCATGCATCTGCCGCCATGTTCACATCTACAATATCAGTTGCCAAAAGAGTCTAAATCATATTCTTAGTAAAAGATTTTCTTCACCACCTCTGAAGACACAGATCTGTTTAACACTAGACCACGAACAATTCGACAAGACCAGTAACATAATGCAGCTGACAGCAAAGTCAGTTCCTGGCACTGCTGCTCAAGTCGTACGCTGTGATAAATTAATCAAATCACGAACGATTGCTGAAAGAAACAAGGCTTCTCTTGGAGGTGGCAGTGTGCTTTCCTATTGTTGTCAGTATTATGAATGGCCCTTATATGGTCCTGCTGCAGAATGTGCCTCATGCCCAGCAGAGTCCGTGCAACCTTGAGTCATGAATTGCTTTGGCTCCTACTCAGGAAAACAGGAAGCACCACCTGCTGTTCAAATCTGATGTTAATTTCCCTGAGTAAGACTTCATTGAGGAGGAGAAGCGGTAACAAGCTGTAATAGCGAAAGACAGCAGGGGCGTCCTCTCTGTCATGGCTGCTCTATGTTATATGCACGATTACCACTGCATCAAAATCGCAGACACTGTTTAACCAAGTGTGACTTTTTAAAGAGTTCTAGCAGGGTAAAAAGTCTCAAAGTATATTTTACAGTGGTTTGTGACCCAAACATGGGTTGCATGGCCTGCTCTGATAGGGTTTCGGATAGTAAAACAGACATATACTGTACACAGTGGGTAGATTACTTAATAACTGTAGTCTGTTACTGATTTCATATTACATGATGAAAATTGTAATTAATAATGTAATTTGTTACATTATGCATTTTAGGTAATATAATCAGAATACTTTTTGATTACTTTTAGATTACTTTTGACAAGTCATCACATTGATTTGAGTAGGATAATCAGTAACACTTTACTTTTATGTACCGAATAATGCATTATAAAAATATTAATAATACATTAATTATGCCTTGTAAAGCACCTTATAATGTATTTTGCAATCTCATGAATAACTGTAACCACAGTTAATACATTATAACTTTTATCAATTCATTGTTACACTATGCATTTTAAATTGAGTTATAATTATTTACGACAAGATATAATGTATTACAATGCACATTATTCATAATTATAATGCATTATAGCCTTTAATAACCCTTTATAACACATTATACATTAAAGGCTTTAAGTAAAGTGTTGCTGGATACAGTGTTGGGTGTAACTTGTTACTAAGTAATTAGTTACTGTAATGTAATTACGTTTCCCTTGAAAAAGTAAAGTATGGGATTACTCTTATTTTTTCTGTAATTTAATTACAGTTACTTCTTATGTAATTGAAATTAATACTGTATATAGACTGTATATACAATACAATACAATAGTGGATTTTCCATAAAAATTTAAACTCTAATATTAAAATGCATGCTTTTTTTTTTGTAACATTCTCACTTTAAATACAGCCTGAATTCCGGAAATGTTGGGACGTTTTTTTAAATTTCAATAAAATGAAATCTAAAGGAATTTCAAGTCACATGAGCCAATATTTTATTCACAGTAGAACACAGATAACATAACAAATGTTTAAACTGAGAAAGTTTTACAATTTTATGCACAAAATGAACTCATTTCAAATTTGATGCCTGCTACAGGTCTCAAAATAGTTGGAACGGGCATGTTTACCATGGTGTAGCATCTCCTCTTCTTTTAAAAACAGTTTGAAGACGTCTGGGCACCAAGGTTATGAGTTTCTGGAGTTTTGGTTTTGGAATTTGGTCCCATTGTTGCCTGATATAGGTTTCCAGCTGCTGAAGAGTTCGTGGTCGTCTTTGACATATTTTTCATTTAATGATGCACCAAATGTTCTCTATAGGTGAAAGATCTGGACTGCAGGCAGGCCAATTCAGCACCCGAACTCTACTACGAAGCCATGCTGTTGTAATAGCTGCAGTATGTGGTTTTGCATTGTCCTGCTGAAATACACAAGGCCATACCTGAAATAGACATCGTCTGGAGGGGAGCATATTTTGCTCTAAAACCTTTATATACCTTTCAGCATTCATAGTGCCTTCGAAAACATGCAAGCTGCCCATACCGTATGCACTTATGCACCCCCATACCATCAGAGATGCTGGCTTTTGAACTGAACGCTGATGACACACTGGAAAGTCTCCCTCCTCTTTAGCCCGGAGGACACGGCATCCGTGATTTCCAACAAGAATGTCAAATTTGGACTTGTCTGACCATAGAACACTTTTCCACTTTAAAACAGTCCATTTTAAATAAGCCTTGGCCCAGAGGACACGACGGCGCTTCTGGACCATGTTCACATATTGCTTACTTTTTGCATGATAGAGCTTTAGTTGGCATCTGCAAATGGCACGGCGGATTGTGTTTACTGACAGTGGTTTTTGGAAGTATTCCTGGGCCCATTTAGTAATGTCAATGACAGAATCATGCTGATGAGTAATGCAGTGTCGTCTGAGGGCACGAAGACCACGTGCATCCAACAAATGTCTTCGGCCTTGTCTCTTACAAACAGAGATTTCTCCAGTTTCTCTGAATCTTTTGATGATGTTATGCACTGTAGATGATGAAATTTGCAAAGCCTTTGCAATTTGACATTGAGGAACGTTGTTTTTAAAGTATTCCACAATCTTTTACGCACTCTTTCACAGATTGGAGAGCCTCTGCCCATATTTACTTCTGAGAGACTATGCCTCTCTAAGACATCCCTTTTATGTTACAGACCTGATGTCAATTAACTTAATTAGTTGCTAGATGTTCTCCCAGCTGAATCTTTTCAAAATTTCTTGCTTTTTCAGCCCTTTGTTGCCCCCGTGCCAACTTTTTTGAGACCTGTAGCAGGCATCAAATTTGAAATGAGCTCATTTAGTGGATAAAAATGTACAATTTCTCTGTTTAAACATTTGTTATGTTCTCTATGTTCTATTGTGAATAAAATATTGGCTCATGTGATTTGAAAGTCTTTTAGTTTTCATTTTATTCAAATTTAAAAAATGTCCCAACATTTCCGGAATTTGGGTTGTACTTTGGTGAGTTAATAAGAATACTGGTAACATTTTAGTGTCCAATTCTCAATATTAACTAGTTGGTTATTAATATGGCTATTACAGGGATATTGGCTTTTTATTATTACTTAAAAAGCACATATTAATGTCTTATTCTGAAGACCTTATTCTAAATTCTTAATCCTATACCCAATACTTAAACTTAATTGTCAACAACTACTTTATTTTAAGTATTAATAAACAGTAATTAGGGGTATATTGAGGCAAAAGTATAGTTAGTTCATAGTAAATAGTTAGTTAATGGTGAGAATTGGACCCTAATCTAAAGTGTGACCAGAATAATTTATGTAGTTATGTATTATTTATTTGAAAGAATTAAAAAAAAAAAAAAAAAAAATTCATGTCTATCCTTGTATCATTAACTTGTCGAGGTTGATATAGGATTTAGAAAGTAATGACTAATAAGTAATAAAATACTTTTTGGGGAGAGTAATTTGTACAGAAATCTACTTACACTGTTGAATGTGTAATTAGTAACAAGTAATTAATTACTTTTTTGGAGTAACTTACCCAACACTGGCTGGATAATCTTGTAATGTATTGATTAAAAAAGAGAGAGATAGAAGGTATATTCGATATTTTGTTATCAAGATGAAGTGCATCATGTCAGGGTTTCCCAAACTGGGGTTCATGAAGGAAGTGCAGGGAGTTTGTTGATAAAGCTTGTAATTAAATCATGAAAATGTAAAAATAAAATATATAATTGTAAAATAAATCAAGCAAAATAAACACTTTAACATAAAAATATAAACACAAAAAGATGTGAACATTCACCTGTTAACCGACATCAGAGAGCTGTGAATATGCCCCAAAACTGAACTTTCTGATATAATAGTTATATTACACACAATATTTTTCTTATAATAGATTTAGGCATTTTTTAGAATAAAAAAAAATTAAATGAAAAAAAAAATTAATAAGTGAAAATTTATGAACAGTGCACTGTTATTATATGAATAACGTTATCTGTAATCTGAATATGAGCATTTTAAAATGTAATATATAATTCAATTTCAAGTACTTAATTTTTGGTATCTGATTATGTAATCCGATACATATATTCAGTTACTACCCACTCACTGCACACTATTCTATCCTATCCTATACTATCCTAGCTTTTATACTATTTTAGTAATTGGGTTTGAAGTTACAGTGCAGATCAATACAACTTCCATTGCATTCAAGTGTGAATATGAAAATACAATGTCTTGATATGTGTTACAGTTCAGTAAATGCACTCCAAAGCACCCTCATCAAAAATATTACCTCTTGTTAAATGTCTGCAGCAGTCTTTCAAAGCTCATTAATCATTTCATGTGTCGTAGCGTATTTGCTATCATGCTGACATTGCTTTTCTGGGAATACATTACCTTCAGCCAAGGGACTTCACCCACAGCTCCTCCCGCCACGCTGCGCTGCCTCATGTGAGAGTGAAAATCATTGGCAGGGGTTTCATATTTTATTGCCCAGTAACTAACCTTAGCGAGCAGCACCAGTTAAAGGTTGGCGCTCTTGGCCTATTCCCATAAGTGTGTTCTCCTGTATGATGGTGACTCATCTGACTGGCCCAGTTTTGTAATACTACTGAAACAATCATTTCAGATGAAGGTCAAACATAACCTTAAGGGTATGTGTTCCAGTCTTTAACGATCTGGAAGACTTTACAGCTGAAGATCTTCGCACATCAGTGTGATAGAGTGGCTTTTGAACTCAAGGGGAAGATCTGGTGGTGATAAAGTTGGGTGAAAATTGGAACGTGTTACTCTTGTGTTAAAACGGGCCATGTTAGAGAAAATGTGATGGAGAGAAGTTGAATCAACTGTAAGTGAAGCTTAAAATAGTACTGACAGTTTTCCTGCAATAGTTAAAATGCTAAAAATAATTCAATAAAGGCAAAATAAGGAACATGAACAAGAAGTCAGTGTTACGGTCATTATGTCAACCATCGCAAATTAGAGAGTGGCTCCTGCATTCTGTTTAATATAGCAATAATTTAGAAGATTCACTCTTGCATTTAAATGTGGTTTGCACTCATATTACTATAGATGCCTGAAAACACAACTGAAAAATTCTTAAACCTACCTAGATTTAGCTAGTTTAAGATGATCTCCCATCTCGACCAGCTAAAAAGCGCCTAAAATCCCTCTAAAACCAACTAATAATGTATCCTAAGCAAAGCCAGACAACCAACAAATCATATTAGGCTGGTTTACATCGCTTGTCTCAGTTCACATATTTGTTGCTTTTCACAGAGTATTGTCATGCTCTGTGCTTTTTATAGAGCTTGTTTCATACACTTCACTGTACACACAACCTAAAATATTTTGAATGTCCAGAAATTAAATAACCTTGTACAGTCAAACAAAATGTTATTTGGGTTCAGAAATCAGCTGTTCATTCAAAATAGTTAATGTCTCATTGTTTGTTTGATAACTCTATACAAATTCACTCTCACTTTAAAATGTGGTTAGTGCTAATAAAACTATAGATGCCTAAAAAAATTAACTAATAAAAAAAACCTTAAACTTTCATGGTTTTAGCTAAATAGTCTCCCTGTCTGACAAACAAAATGTGTCTAAAAGTAGAGAGTACAGAGAGAGCGTCTAAAAGCTTTTTTCACAATCCCCACACAACTAAAATATTTTTAATATCCACACATTCAGGAAAAAAGGTGGATACAGACACATTGTACAAAGTAACCTTGTGCAGTCTAAGCAAAATTATTATTTGGTCTCAGAAATCAGTTGTTCATTCAAAATGGTTAATGTCTGCAGATTCACTCTCACATTTAAATGTGGTTGGTATCATAAAACCAGCTTGTTTCATACACTTCACTGTATAGGCTATTCCACAAACAACCTATCCAGACACATTGTATCAAAATAACCTGGTACAGTCTAACCAAAATTGTTATTTGGGCTGAGAAATCAGTTTCGTTCATTCAAAATGGTTAATGTCTCATTGTTAGTTTGATAGCTCCATGCTTATATCTCAAAAAAACAATATCTGTCTGAGGATTAACACCAGACTGGAATAAGATAAAACTCTGCTTAATATGCCCTACAAAACTCTACTAACAATAAAAATTTAGGATTAGCAGTTAGCACCAATTACGTTGGCCTTTTTGGGTCCTAAAACTAATTGTCTTCCTCTGTGCTGGGGATGTGGGCTCTTAGGTCATGACAAATATGTGGAGGCAGACGTAGAAAGAGAAGACTAACATTCCGCTGCTCGATTAAAGAATTAGAAACAAGCAGACCAAATCTAATTAGGACAAGAACAAGGAGTAAATTATTTGTTTGTAGCTGCCATTGTCCTGTCATACATCAGCACAGATAAAACAACAGAAGACTTTAAAAGCTTTAGAAGACTTCCTGACTACATTAGGAGTAAAACTCAGTTGTATGTTGTTAGAGTCCTCCTTTTTGTGGAATACACTCTTAAAAATTAAGGTTCCAAAAGGGTTCCAAAAAGCACCATTCTTTTTTCTTAGTGTGAAGCATACTGTAACAATCTAAAAACCTTTTTCCACAATAAAGAACCTTTTGTGCAAAAGAAAATTTCCATGGATGCTAAAGGTAAAAAAGGTAAAGCATAAGAAATGAATTACTCTTGATCTCTCCAAGCTGCTTCATCACTAGTGATGCTAAATAGGGCACTGTTTGCCTGCGTGTAAATAACCTATAAATATTAATGTCAAAGTTTCAAGAAAAAGTTCATAAGTCCTACATTAACTAACTGCTATTTAAAGTTGATCATTGATAGAAGGTTACAATGAAAAGCTGATGATAATCTCAATAAAAGCACTTTTAAAAGATGGTTTGCTGATACAAATCTCATAGGTTACCCAGTAAAGAAAATGTAATGCTAATGTCAGCATAATTAACATTAGTTTCACTCAGCAATTCAGAAATGACAGTTGACAATGCAGTCTGCATTAAATGATCTCTTCCTTAGTGCATCAGACACTCAAGTTGAGAGGCACTTGTTAGAGGGCAGAGCATCTCTGTCTTTTCAGCTGACAATTAGAGAAGACTCACCATGGAGCCGGAAAGTGATACGGCACACCAGATGCTGCAAGATCTCTTGAGAGAGCATGCGCTTTTTTTCTGAAACAGCATCTGCTGTGTATGTGTGCATGTGGTAACATTGACTCACTGCTTAAAGGATTAGTTCACTTTCAAATTAAAATTTCCTGATAATTTACTCCCCCCCATGTCATCCAAGATGTTTATGTATTTCTTTCTTCAGTTGAAAAGAAATTAAGGTTTTTGATGAAAACATTCCAGGATTTTTCTCCATATAGTGAACTTCAATGGACTCCAAACGGTTGAAGGTCAAAATTATAGTTTCATTGCAGCTTCAAAGGGCTATAAACGATATCAGACGATGAATAAGGGTCTTATCTAGCGAAACTATCGGTCATTTAAAAAAAAAAAAATGTATATGCTTTATAAACACAAATGCTGGCCTTGCTCTGTTCTGCAATGCGCGTTCATGACTTCACGTAATTACGTTGAAAAGGTCAGCAGTGGCCTCCATCTGCCTAATTTCTTCCTCTGTATTCCGGTTCAAAAAGGTAGGGCAGGGCGAAAAACTCCATCTCATCTTCTCCTCCAAGTTCAAAATCGTCCGACATCGTTGTTATACCTTTTAACTCCCTTTTTTTGTAAACGGCGTTTGACTTAGTATTTGCACGTTCAACTTGTAAACACTGACTCGGTACTTCCACCTACGTCAAGCGTGACCTTTTCAACGTAATTACGTATTACGTGAAGTCATGAACGCGCATCGCAGAACAGAGCAAGGCGAGCATTTGTGTTTATAAAGCATATACTTTTTTTTTTTTTTTTTTTTTTAAATGACCGATCGTTTCGCTAGATAAGACCCTTATTCATCGTCTGGTATCGTTTATAGCCCTTTGAAGCTGCACTGAAACAGTAATTTTGACCTTCAACCGTTTGGAGTCCATTGAAGTTCACTATATGGAGAAAAATCCTGGAATGTTTTCATCAAAAACCTTAATTTCTTTTCGACTGAAGAAAGAAATACATAAACATCTTGGATGACATGGGGGTGAGTAAATTATCAGGAAATTTTAATTTGAAAGTGAACTAATCCTTTAAGAACATACACACACACAAAAAAGTGGAAATATACTTCAAACCCTCAAAGGTATTATTTGATCGCTGTGTCCTCATTCAAAACCCCTTAAATGGCAATTTAGCTGATCATGAATCTTCATTTCAAACAAGGTTGCAACTCAGCAATACTGAGTTCTGTTTTCCCTCTACGTGGCTATATGCCTGACCTATTTTTATTAGAGGACATTAAGAGTTCTGTGTGCTTATCTTTGACTTTGTTCTTGCGCTTGCAGAAAAGAAACTTTTTTCCCCATTTCTACTTTTGGGGTTGTCCTAATGCTTGCAAAAAAAGCTTATGTTTCCCAGCTGAATGCATTTTTTTCTGATTAACTATGCATGCACTTCAGCACCAGCCAACAGTTCTGCAGTTCCAGCTGAACTCATTAGCAACCAGATAAATATAAGCCATTATGATAACACTGGTTCTTGAGACATGGGACAAAACAGACAAAACTGTTTAAATTAACTACATTTCCACTAAAGAATGTTCTATCATTTGATTTCCAAGAATTATGACTCATAATCCCTAAAACCACCTGCCCTCAGACCAAAATCCATTAAGATTAAAACTAAATAAATATTAATTATATATTAAACCTGTAACAGAAATGTGAATATGTATTTAATTAACAAATACAAATATTCCTCTGTTGTAAGGTCACTACTTTCTGTTATCACCATCATATATTAATTAAAACTATATTGAAAACAGATATTTGTTAAATCAAATATTTTTCACATTTCAGGTTAAACATCATACAAGCTCTTGTGATAATTTTATTTATTTATTTGTTTATTATTATTATTATTTTATTTTTTAAGTTTTCAGTTGTAGCCTGTTTTGTCCCAGATGTCAAGATTCAGTAATAATATTTCTACACCAAAAAAAAAAAAAAAAAAAAAAGACAAAAAGAAAGAAAAAAGAAAAAAAGGTCATGCAGCTAAATTAGACCACAGTTGAGCCCAACTTGTGTGGGTTCACATTAGACACATGATGGCTCATGTTGCTCATCAGTTTATACTGAATGTTATACTGTATTTTTATATATCTTGGATTAAAAAAAATAATAATAAAAAATCTCTCCAGGTTAGCTGGAAAGGGATAAAACTTTCATTGTAGGATGGGTTTTGCATTTTTATTTTTTAAATTTATTTATTTACTTTTTGCCTAATACCAATTATCTTTCAGCAAACACTTTTTGCCTAGGTGATTTTAGTAGCAGTCATTTAAAAATTAGCATAGCAGTGAATGTTGAATACTGAGAAGTGAATTTTTATACACTTTTATACACAACTTCGCAGCACAATACTGTATGTGAAAAACTATTTAAGGTGAGTTTGACAATTTAAAGCACATGAGCCTCAAATGCATCTTTAAATACATTGATATTGATCATTCATATGTATATTTTTAGAGTTCATTTAGAATTTTTTTAAACACAAACGTACCAGTTTTTCCTTTTACATAATTACTCACAATACCTCACCTCAGATCATAACTCAGTAATTCCTGTAGATTAAAATATATTAAATTTAAGAAAAAATATAAATATGTATAATCTAAACATGTATTTTTGCACTTTCAGGATGTTTTCAGGTGTGATATGAAGAACTGCAGTAGGAAAAACATGAATAAAGCATGAATAAAATTCCATGAGGCCATAAATAATACTGCGATAACAGGACAGTCCATTAAGAAAAACCAAGGAAGCCCTAGCAATAAAGAACAAGCAATTCCTGTGTCCCGTGCTCGGCAAACAGGCTTCAACGTCAACCGAGGATTTAGCTCACCTAAATCAGCACATTTACAAGGCCAAAAATGATGTCATGCATATTGATAAGGATGAGTCAACATGCAACACTTCTCCCTGCTGTCATTAAGGAAATCTGCGCTTCCTTCTCTCTTCCCTCTCTACATTATATCCTATACAGAAGTTGAGTCACAGATAATAAGAAATATAGAGAATGTTACCTTTTCTCATGCCATTTCTTTCTTCCTTTATTTATAAAAATATATTTCTAAGTGTAATTTTGAATCATATTGGTGATCTTATTTCTCTCTTACTGATTCTTTCCATCAGTGCATTGAACTATTAAAAATAAAAACACCATCATTTAAGCACTCAAAAGAGTATGGGTTGAATTAATCTCAGTTTTATAAATGAGCTGTTTTACACGTGCTGACCATGAAAAGGACTGACTGAGATTTGCATGCACAATCCATTTACAAGTTTTTCTTAAACATATGACATATGAGAGCTGGAAATCACTAAAGCATATAAATTTGTTAATTACTTTTCTTTCAAATGCAGATACCATGTATTACATGAATGAATGGAGTCAACTAATAAATCACCATCTAATTATTAATTAGACAAAGAGCAAGGCATCACTATTAATTTTATCTAATTATTAATTAGAGAAACAGAGAGACGGACATACATTGCCTTTATTCCTACAGATTTCCGCAATGCTGCATGTGGGGCTTTAATTCAATGCGTAAGTCACATTAACTGAGTCATAAGACCAAGCCTTCCCTGTGATTTTTAATTAGGTGGCAGATAGTGGCTTGTCTGAGGGAAGACTCCAATAGGAAACGGCTCTTCCCATGTAATCTCTTTCTGATAAGGATGTTGGGCACCATCGAATTGATCTTTTGCCCTTGAGATAAGGAGTTTGTTTCATTAGAGGGCATTTTTATAATTCTTTAACGGGCTGATTCTGTGATATGATGGGCATTCCACAGCTAACAAGAATGAAAGCAAATGGCAACCGGGTCTAGTAAGAATATTTCCACAAATTTGAAAAGCAAAACTAAGGACTGAAATGTCCTAAAAAGACTTCATGAAGAGCAAACCTTTATCAATTAAAGCCAAATATCACTGTTGAACAGAAATAGAAAACAAATATATTCTTATTCTCCCATATAGAATGACTGTCTGTATCTGTGCATACAGTGTTCTGTTAGACACCACTTATCTGACTCAAAAGTGTCAGACTCAATAGCTAAATCCTAAGACTTCTTAGTCTCTTCTGTCAGTTGAGCTGGATATAAATGAGGCTCACACATGACATCTGTGTGTGTGTGTGTGTGTGTGTGTGTGTGTGTGTGTGTGTGTGTGTGTGTGTGTGTGTGTGTGTGTGTGCAGATATCAACCTGAGCAAAAAAAATGTGTAATATATTTCCAAAATTCCACAATGATATAGGAAAACAAAGGGCAGACTGTTCTAAAAGAAATTTCATAAACAAGTATGCCTATAAAAGTCTTTCTGTCAGTGGAGCTGGTTATACAAGAGGATCATAGAAAGAAAGCTGGTGTGTGTAGCCTATCATGCAACCAACTATGAATCAAAACACTGCTCAGAAAGACTTAAGACACCTTGGGTTTATACTTAATACAGTTGGATCTATGACTGTATGTACTGTATGCACTGTTGTATGCTTGTTGTGTACCTGCTGCATTGATAGCAAGGAAACCAGTATACAGTTTCGCTTATAAAACTATCAGGACAGTAAGAGTAAAGAACAGGGTTTGAGAGCTATTATGATATATCAAAGTATATCATAGTATATCGAAAGTATGTAAAAGTAAGCAATATTGTGAAATATTATTACAATTTTAAAATGTAATTTATTCCTGTGATGGGAAAGCTGAATCTCTGCAGCCATTACTCCAGTCTTCAGAAATCATTGTAAAATGCTGATTTGGTTCTCAAGAATTTATTTATTTATTTTTTTTATTTTTATTTTTTTTTTATTATTATCAATGTGGAAAACAGTTGTGCTTTTTAATTTTTTATAGAAATCATGATACATTTTTCAGGATTCTCTGGTGAACAGAAAGTTCAGAAGAAGAACAGCATTTGTTTGAAATATAAATCTTTTGCAACATTATAAATCTCTTTACTGTTGCTTTTGAACAATTCAGTGCATCCTTGCTGAATAAAAGTAGTAATTTATTTAAAAAAATCTTAAATACCACAAACATTTGGATGGTAGTGTAACTATACTGATATAATTTATAATTGAATTAAATCCATATTTCTAACTCTTTTGAATGAATGAAGAATGCCAGTTAAATTACATATAACGCTAATTTACATAAATCAAAAACAGAGTACATCTCTTTCACATATTTACTTCAAAACACTGTAGAAAACACATGCTCTCTATAACCATACCTATTGTGCATTCTGCAACTTTGTGACCCTGGACCACAAAACCAGTCTTAAGTTGCACAGGTATATTTGTAGCAATAGCCAAAAATACATTGTATGGGTCAAAATTATCGATTTTTCTTTTATGCCAAAAATCATTAGGATATTAAATAAAGATCATGTTCCATGAAGATATTTTGTAAATTTCCTACTGTAAATATATCAAAACATCAGTTTTGATTAGTAATACGCATTGCTAAGAACTTCATTTGGACAACTTTAAAGGCGATTTTCTCTATATTTTGATTATTTTGCACCCTCAGATTCCAAATTTTCAAATAGTTGTAAGTCGGCCAAATATTGTCCTATCCTAACAAACCATACATCAATGGAAAGCTTATTTATTCAGCTTTCAGATTTTGTATAAGTCTCAATTTCCAAAAATTGACACTTAAGACTGGTTTTGTGGTCCAGGGACACAAATGTAAATTGAAATATCTGAGTATTATTTATATCAGATATGAACCCAAACATCATAATAATTGTGATAATTACTAAATATTAGTAACATTTCAGGAATATAGAGAGGAGAACGATTTGACAGAGAAAGAAACAATCACATTAAGTGATTAAACAGCTGTTGAATCATTACATTAATACACAAAAGGTAAAAAAAAAAAATAAAAAAAAAATTTGCCAACATGTTGGTCATTTTCTTGTGCCCTTGGCAGGTGGTATAGAAAAGAGAATCAAGGAACTTAATGTTACTTACAACAACATGATATGGTTTAAAGGACATGGCTTTATTTTACAATAGACAGCAGGCTATTTCGGAAAATAAAAGCAGATTTGTTATACTAAGTGCATTCTGGAGAATGCTTTTGGGTAACACTTGGTGGAATCTGGCACTTGCCTGAGAAAGATGCATGCTGGGTAGGAGCAGATTAGTAAGGGTAATGTAGCTTGTAAAATGCCAGATATATTGATGGGCTCTTCAGATCTGGCAAGGTAGCTCTGGCCAATGAGCTGCACAAAGACGTTTTTAAGACAGGGCTTGATCCATCTAAAATTAGAGATCCACTGGACAAAAAGAGAAAGCCCAGTCCACAAAACAGGAAGAAGGGATGGAATGATTTACTAGCTTGCAGGTGTAAATCACACCATACTTCATGGTAGGAAATTAAACTCATTTCATGCTTTGTGAACAGTTGAATAAACTGGATCTCATTGGGACAAGGGCATGTCAAAGTTGATTAGTATCATAATGACAACGAAAGGTCATATTAAAGCATTTCACAGAGGCAGAATTGGTTGGTACTCTGAAATGTTGAAGAACATTGAGGTCCAAACAACACTGGACCTCACTGACTTTCACTGTATGGATAAGAATAATCCACATATTTTTCAAAACATCTTCTTTTGTGTTCTACACAGTCATCAAGAATGACTTGATGGCTAGTAAATGAGGACAGAACTTCCCAGAACTATCCTTTTACAAACTATAAAATCCTGATATTTTTGATTTCATGGGATCAGAAGACTGTACAGGATACAAATGAAATGCCAGATGATTTTAAAAAAGATGTCTTAAATGTAATGTCTAACGTGACAGCATCGTCACTTTCAATGTTGCATTTCTTTTGAGTTCAAAGTGTTGTATTTTTAACACGTTCTAATATGGCTTTGCCTGGGGCTGATATTATTTCCCACTGTTCCAGAACAGAATCTTGTTTTGGTTCCTCTTTATGAGCAAACATTTTCCTTTCACAGTGCTTTGTGGTTTTGTGGGTATAACCTTACTCTTGCCAAATGTCATTTAACTGAAAAACATGAGGACAAATGTTCAAAATGGCATTTAAATGATCAACTATTGCATTGTCACTCTTTATTTTATGGTGACCAATTCTCACCATTAACAAACCATTATCTATGACTTTTGCCAAATTATTAATAAATTTGCTGCTTATTAATAGTTAGTAAGGTATTTGTTAAGTTTAGGTATTGGGTAGGATTAGGAATGTAGAATATGGTCATGCAGAATATGTGCTTTATAAGTACTAATAATCAGCCAATATGTTAATAATAGGCATGCTCACATAGTTAATACTGAGAATTGGTCCTTATACTAAAGTGTTACCCTGCATTTCATTTAGGGCCAGTAAAGGAGAGGTCACATTAAAGAAATTTTGCCAACAAAAAAAGTGTAATATGATGAAGCACTGTTCACACAACAAGCATTATTGATAAATACGGTAAATTTGTGTAACCAACTAAAACCTATTCCTTTGCGCAAAATTCCAGATCACATGGATTCCTATTTAAAAGGATGTGTTTCACCTGTGAAAATTCACCAACAATGTTAAATGCGACTGCAGGTTATAGTTGTCATTTTACTTTTGTAAGTATTTTTCTAGATGTTATCCATGTTTTATGTCTCAATGACATGCAAGCAAAGAACCAAATAAAGGATTTCAAGAGAGAAAAAAAAAGGTATTCACTTTTCTGTCACATGAGGCTGTCAACATCCTACCCCTACTTCGGGGAAGCATGGCGAAGGCAAACCCTCCCAAAGAAAGATAATTTTCATGTTACTAATAAATATTTTTGTTGACATATATATATCTATATAATCATGAAGGTCTCTAGAATCATCTAAACAAAACAAATCTTACAAGAAATCTATAGTTTTTTGTATACTTAGTCAAAAGTCCAAGCGGCAACTATAGTTGCTGGTGGGCAAATGACTTGTAAGTACATATAACATATATCATGGGAAAATGGGGGTATACTGTTGCAAGCATCATGCTACTCATGTTACCTTCTTGTTAAAAACATGGTAACATCATGCTAGCAACGTGCTAATCATGCTAATTTTGTTTTAACATTTTACTTGTGTTAACATGTTGTTAGCATAATGCTAACACAATTAACATGTTGTTAGCATGTTGTTAACATGATGCTAACATGATTAGGGTTACTAATAGTGCCTACAGTGGGGAAAAAAATATTTGATCCCCTGCTGATTCCTCACCGTTCTCATGATCATTGAAACTCAATGAGGTGAGATCTTGCATGGATTCCCAGACCGAGGGAGATAGACAGTCATTTTGTGTTTCTTCTATTTGCGAATAATTGCACCAACTGTTGTCACCTTCTCACAAAGCTGCTTGGCGATGGTCTTGTAGCCCATTCCAGCCTTGTGTAGGTCTACAATCTTGTCCCTGACATCCTTGGACAGCTCTTTGGTCTTGACCATGGTGGAGAGTTTGGAATCTGATTGATTGATTGCTTCTGTGTCTTTTATACAGGTAACAAGCTGAGATTAGGAGCACTACCTTTAAGAGAGTGCTCCTAATCTCAGCTCCTTACCTGTATAAAAGACACCTGGGAGCCAGAAATCTTGCTGATTGATAGGGAATACTTATTTGACTCATTAAAATGCAAATCAATTTATAACTTTTTTGAAAATGCATTTTTATGGATTTTTTTGTTGTTATTCTGTCTCTCACTGTTCAAATAAACCTACCATTAAAATTATAGACTGATCATTTCTTTGTCAGTGGGCAAACGTACAAAATCAGCAGGGGATCAAATATTTTTTTTTTTTCCCCGACTGTATATAGTTAGCATTATAGGTAGGGTAGAGTGGGGGGAAACACCCCCTTAAGGACTGTGTAATTTTTTTCTGTGAAACAAAAGTTCAATTTGTTCAGAAAAGTTATCATAGTTTTAGTGACAATGACATATTATAAACAAAGAATGAAAAATGTCCAGAGTTTTCATGTTATTAGAATTTTAACAAAAATTATATTTGTTCCAAGGGGGCGTTTTACCCCACCTATGGGGCAAAACGCCCCCATGGGTGGGGTAAAATGCCCACCAGTCTGACAAAGCAATTTGCTTTAAACATTTAGCCTACAGCAAAATCAGAGTACAGGCAGTTTTAGCTTAAAATTAAAAAGACTATAATCAATAATTATGAATTATAAAATTATAATAGCCTATTTGAAACATTTTGATAGCTGATGCTAACCGGCTAGCTAACTATCTACCTAATGCTAACTTGAAGTAATTTTTAAATATAAAATCCAAATATTTTTATTCAACCAACAAGTTAGAATAGATTTGATGGAAAAACAAAGGATTTGATGTTCAGAACAGAATAACTACAGTAATAACCCATTGCCCCCTGAGGGCGTTTCACCCCACTGATTATAAGCTAGATGCAGCTTTTTTGGGTTCGCATTGAATGTTCTTCGACTTTTATACATAATATATTTGTTTATGAATTGTTTATGGATAAAGATTGGTCTTTTGAAACTGTAAATATCTGTATCACTGGCTTCTGATGTATTGTATCAAATGTATTGACCAATTGTATTAAATCTATTGTATTAAATGAAGATAATGGTTATATTCATGTTTTCAAAACATGCAAGGCACCAAATGCTAAAACATTATACTAACGCTCACACAGTCATCGCGTGACTCTCCCCATACATTCTGCAGTCTAAAGGGGTGTTTAGGGCTTTGTCACAGGGTCCAAAAAAACATTCCCGTTTACCCACCAACTGACAGCAGTCTTACACTTAGATTCACTTGCTGCAAATGCCTGGTAAGTATAAGCAAATTGCAGCTACTGCCAAATAAATGCCCGTGCTGATCATTGGTAAAGGAATAAGATGTCAGTGTTGTTTTGCGGTCGTTTCACTGAAAGTAATGGAACAAACTACTTTCAGTGCTGCTCCTTTTTTGCTTGAATATCTCTAAGCGCTGACCAAAAATAGCATTGTTACTGTTTCAAACAAACATCTGCTTTGAGTCCTTTGGGTTTTTTTTTAATTTTTTTAGTGAAACAGAAAGGGAGAAATAGTACATTTGCCCTGCCACACAAAATAAACCAATACAGCAACACAAAAATGAGAAAGCGCTTATTGTCACATGACAGCATATGTTGTCTTTCAAATATTTGTCATTCAGTATCCATATCACCTTGTTTTCCTTTTGTCTTTCCCGTCTTAAGAACTAAGCCTAACAAGTGTGTTCAAAACCTCCCCTCAGGGCAGGCCCTGGATCGCTTTCAAAATGTGGGGCTAGTTTGAGATGAGTGAATATTTCAACAAACCACATTTCAGTCACCACAAAGTTAGATTACAAGTTAGTCAGAATGCGCTAAATAGATGCTCACAAGTAGGAGGCAACCACAGTAACAGTATACTGCTTCAACAACTTGCTTTAGGATCAGTATCAGATGGTAGCCTGCTGTACATCCACAAAACATTAGTATTTATTGTTACATGTCACAAAAATAAAATAATAACATTCTAAAATGTTTTTTTTTGACAGCTGACAGTGTACAGTGTACAAAAATCCTGTTGTTTTTACTAAATAAAAGTGTCAGCTGTGGTTGGCAGAATAATAAAAATACAGTAAAATGTGAACAACTTTACAGTGCAGAAACTTTACATAGAAGGTGCACAATGTCATACACACAAATACAAAACACAATCATGGTAACACATATGAAATTAAAATAACACACTACACATTCATGTAATAACACAGGGTGTAACACAAAACCCTAATGTATGCAACTGATGATGAGGGGAAAAAACTAAGAGAAAACATTTATTTAAATGAAAAACCATCAATGTGAAGCATCACGGAGGGAATTCTAGGAATCTAAATTTACATTTTTTTAATTGTAAATTATAAAATGACTGGTTTGTTTTTACTTTCCTTGAACTGTACATTTAACAGTATTTTACTGTAAAATTACATAAAACAATGAGATTTACTGAATCATCTATTTCATTGCTGATATTCAGATTTCAAGGGACTGATACCTTTCATTGTGCAAAACGTTAAGAAGTGGTTTTCATCACAAACAAAAGGTTATAGTGCCATCAGGGTCCTCAACACTCAAAGTGAAGATACTCTCTGAGTTCAGTTATTTTTTTTTTGCATTGTGTGTTTATAGTAACTGTCCCTCTTTTTGAATTCCCAAATGACTTCATCTTTTAAATTCACAACCTCTAAAAAGTTCTAAATGTCCCAACTAAAAATAGACCTGTTCCGTTCTTATTCAAAGCTCCTTGCACTCCAAAGCTGGGGTTCAATGTCATAGCGACTTTGATGGGGCTTAAACAGGGCTTAGGCAGTACTTAATTACTAATGAGCTCTTTGAAACCTGCTGACTCCCTTGCACTAAAAGGCCATGGTTTGGATCACAGGTGGCATGGTTTTATTGGATTCACCTGGTCATCTGAATATATTCATGCCACATTTATATTTACAGTTTCTATCGAGTAGACTGCATAGATGTTGATATGAGATGTTAAGCAGAAGTAGGACCTACATCACTGGTCCAACATTAAAAAAAGCTGACTGAACTAGTATTCAATATTGGAGTGATGTTGCTTTTTTTAAACCCATGTTAGAGCTATAAAACATGTAATACACTTTCCCTAAACATACTAGAGATCGAAGTATGTTAGGTTTGTACCAAAATTAGCAGCTTTTAACCACAATCACAACTGCAATATATCCAAAAACTCTTTTTCTTTTTTGCCTTAATTATGAATGATATTGTTAGGAGCCTGAGAGCTATTTTATTTAAAGAGCTTATTAAATAAGTAATTTTTCTTTCAGACAAGAATGGCTAGCATGAAACTACAGATTGGCAGAGCAACATCTTCCTTCCTTGTTCTCTTTTCTACATTCCTCAGCGGGATGATCAGGACAGTCTGCCAACTCTAAAACTATCATAAGTTGTTGAAAAAAACAATAATAACAACAGAGGCAATGATTAAAGATAATCCTAATCCACATGCACATGATTTAATATGTATTTCCCAAATCACTCAGATAATTAATAAAGAAAACAAAATGTGAAAGAGGATTATATTAAGATAGACACAATAGCTCTGCCAGATCAACTCTGTAAATCATTCATGAGGAAAACAAACCACGCAAGCCATTTTACAGTATTCCCTGTCTCAATAGGCCAAAATCTGATCAGGGAAAACGGTCTAATAAACTCTCAATATGACAATTGATTTAATCGCTACTGAGGCCTGCTGTGATAAAATTATCCTCATAACTTGACGTAAGCAAACTTGGGGTGTAAATTCAATTTGGCTTCAGCCATCCCTTCATCCTCTTCTCTTTTTTAAAGGGCTGAATTTAAAAGCACAGCACCTTTCCTTGAGGCATTGACTCTTCATTTCCGTCCACTGTCCTCATTATGTTTTTCACTTAAATGACATTTGGCAAGTGTAAGGTTATACCCATGAGCACCAAAGCACTGTGGAGGGAAACTGTTTGTTCACAAGGAGGAACCAATACAAAATGTTTTGGAACAGCAGGAAATAATATAAGCCCCAGGTGAAGCCAAATTAGAACCTGTTAAAAGCATATGAATAACATGCCAGGTTCAAAAGGAGATATTGTGGTTTTTAAAGAGATCGTTTACCCAAGAAGAAAAATTCTGTCATCATTTTTGCACCCTCATGTCTTTTCAAACCTATATGACTCTTTTCTTCAGTGGAAAGAGAGTTTTTTTTTTTTTTTTTCCATATACTCGCTTACAAATAAAAGTTCCAAAAGAGAGTTTTCACAGCAACGCCATAGAAGAACCAATTTTTGTTCCCCAAAGAACCTTTCAGTGAAATTTCTTAAAAGAACCATTCTTTTCTTGTGTGAAGAACATTTAAATAATCGGAAGAACCTTTTTCTATAATGAACAACCTTTTGCGCAGTGGAAAGGTTCTTTGGATGTTAAAGGGGTCATATGACGATGCTAAAAATAACATTATTTTGTGTATTTGGCCTGCTGATTGGCCAGCTATCCAGTGTGTTGTGATTGGCCGAATACCTCAGGCGTGTGACAGGAAATGTTATGCCCCTTACCATATTTGGAAACACACAGCATCTCCACAACATGGCGGTGGCAATAATACTACAGCGAGAATAAATGAAAAAATAAAAATAAACAGGACACGCCTTCTTTCTTTGCGTATACATTTGGGAGGTGTTATGCAAATCTTCCAACACAGTGAAGTATATATGTGGGGCGTTTTTAAATGAGCCGTTTTAGGAATGTGTGGACGAGTCTTAACTTTTATAAAGAATATCTCTTTGGGTTTGAGACTTTAGTCCTTGCAACTTTACAGATCTTATGTGCACGAACAACTTGTAACACTCCAAAAACAAAGGAAAACTTGAAATCACATCATATGACCCCTTTAAAGTGTATAGTCAATGGGGTCCAACGATGCTTGGAACCAAATGTTCCTCAAAATATCTTCTTTTGTGTTCTGAAGAAAAAAGGAAAATCATACCCGTTTGGAACAACATGAGGCAACACTAATTCCAACCCTGTGTTGGAATATGCATATATTCCGACATATAAAAACAACAGTACGTAAAAGTAAACAGGACAATGCCACACACCTGCATACCTAAACAAACTTAACATTTAATAAGTAGCCTAAGCTCTTCAAATTCAGTACTTGCATAACTATATTTATTTATTTATTTATTTTAAAGATAAATCCACTGATATGTCCATCCAAATGTCCTACTTTGAAATAAATCAACTGATTTCACAAGGCTTTAAAACCCCAAGTACTGTGAGTTATACATTCTTGGATTCTTTTTGGGTTGATATTGTTGTGATATATTTTAATTTATGCTACACAGCAGTGAGATCATTAGCATTTTAGCAGCATTGAAGCTTTAACTCAAATTACCCATTCCAGCAAAGTCTATGAAGATACTGGCTAATTGCATTACCAAGGGCAAGTGCTGGAACCGAACCTTTTGTTACAGTGCATCTTTGCCTTAGAAAATGCAAACTCAACTGACTGATTTATGAAAATATGCCATCCACACTGAGATGCATCCCTTTTTCTAGGTCAGGGTTATTGCTGTAGACAGACTAGCCTGCATCACTCGAGAAAACTTCTGCACTGCTCAGAAACCCAAACAGCTTTACATACATGACAGCACAGGTTCTCTACTTCAAACGCTTGCTTCATGCAGTTGCCATTTATCATTTATGCAAATGCTATAAATGGTTTATGCTAGCTGTAGAAAATTCCACTTAATTAAGAATATGACTAAACGTTCCATGGCTGCTTCTCTGAGCCGTGCCGTAACGTGACAGAATTCATTAACATCACCCACAGAGTGTTTGGAGAACATTCCTGGCAAATAAAGAGTGCAATAAAATCTGCCAATCAGCTTTAAAGGCCAATACGGCTGACCCTGTTGCATGTTAGTAGCTAAATCAATACTATGAAAAGGAGGATTGCTGCTAAGAGCAGAAATGGCTCCCTTATCAATGATAGAATGTGTCAGTTCTATTTTAGCGAGGAAAATGACCTTTCGGTGCGATCTAGGGCGTTCTCTCGATAGCTCCCTGCAGAGCCTATCAAAATGCAGTTAGATTTTTCACACTTGTCAAATGAAGGCTTTTAAAAAAATATTTCTGCCTTTCCATGTCAAGAAACTTCAACCTTGTGGAAAGCTAGAAGCCTTGACGGACATCCTAACTATCCTATGAGGATTGATTTCTGTGCAATATTTACAAAATATCTTTATATTGAAACATTAAAAAAAAAAAAAAAGATTTTTTTTTCTTTATTGAAAACTCATCCAAAAAGTAAAACAAAAAGTCCATGAATAGCTATTGTGTGGTCCAATTACATTTCAGTAAATTAACAGGGTTACTTTGTATTCCAGTGAGGAGATTTATTTTCTAAAGTCTATTTCTGTACAGACACAAACCTTGATGTCTTGCCTACAAAAAAAGCTGTTGGATATTCTTACTGTTATTGCCCAAGAATAAAAGGATACAGTTCAATAAACACACAATGACCTTTGTGACAACATGCCCCAGTAGCAATTCATCTGAATATCAACTATCAACACATAAAATAGCATTTCCAAAAATGGACCTGTCAACTTGTATAACTGTCTAGGTTACAGAGACTGTGAAGTTATAAAACTACTCCAGTGGAGGATGTGTGCAAATGAGGAGTGATGATAGGAATATGTATTTCACCTTATACGTGGAACAAGAATATTTTAACTATAGGGACTTTCAATTTTCCATGTGAGTGTGTCCGTCTGTTTCCTACCTCTGCCTCAGCTCAGTAACTTCAAAACATAAGCGCATAATGGAGCCCACACTGTATCTTTAAAGAACAAAACCTGCCCCCAGGCATACTGGAAAGACATTTAGTGGATATATAGGCCTACTGTACTTTATGTGGAAATGGAAAGGGTGAATATGGATTTTCATGTGTTGTGTTGTGCTAATCATGCACACAGTTTATTGGGTCGAAAATGTCAATAATAATGATAAACGGGAAAAAATTCACATAAGGCAAAAATGTACATAAAGATCTGGATAAAGTCTTTTCTTACAAGATTTTATGTTTGAGAAAGGCATTCATATTTTTCATTATAAATGATCCAGGACAAGCCAGATTTACAAAATGTAAAATGCAGCAGTAAAAGACAAAAAGATTTTATCATATAAAGCTGATTTGTTCTAGAACATTTGCAGAAAATGTCATTCATCAAAATTTTTCATCTGAAATGCCATAAAAAATGTCTACATTCAATCCACAGCAAATCAGAATCTAAAATAAACTTCTACAGGAATTTAACCCATGATATTGCACTACCACTGTTCTTATTGTTCACTAAAATTAAAAAATTAATTAATAGAAAATGCTAAAAATAATTTCCGATTATTGAAATAAAAGCTAAAATTAAATTTAATTAAATTTAGAAATTATTTAAAAAACTTTATATGTAAATGATATTTCGATTAAGTAGAAATTTTAGTATTTCGGTTTCTTATTCTATTTCATATTAATTATATATATACCGTGAACCCCAGCTTTGCCAATTTCCCCAAGCCAGGCCACGTTCAGAAGAAGAATACGCTCAATTACGGCTTCTGTCCATCAAACGGCCCCTTTTTCTCCTCTTTTTGCAGCCCTGATTTTACAGTCAGCCATCCTGACAGGCAGAGTGCTTCTCTCCATCCCAAATGGGGCTGATTGATCAACTGACTTGAGACCAGCACGTCTCCTTGATACGGCAGTGTGTTTGACTGATGCTGTGTTCTGGGGTTGGGTTTGTCAGCATGTCTGTGTGTGAAAAGGATGGCAGACATTACAACCGAAGCCACATGAGGTTTCTCTGACAAAGGGTTGATTCACTCCATTGAATTATGAAGTGGAGCAATTTAGTTTTACTGTGAATTGATGGCTTGTGAATGAGCACTAGATGGGGTCAGTTATGATACATGGGCATTCCCAGCTCACCTTGGGTTCTTCTTTGGATCACTGGCATCTCATTAGCTGGGCTTTTCTAGCTCTCACAGTCATGTTTAAATCTGCACAGTCAGTCTAAAGTCCTTTGGTGAAGCAAAGCTACCATTTGCAAAGCCAGTTTTAATGGAGTTTTAATGATCAAACTTGAACGTAACTTTTTCTGTTTGCATTCAAGGCGAAATTAGTTTTTCTCATCTGTTTTCTTGGTTTAAGTTTAAGATCTTTATCCTTTAAAGATCTTTTGGACAAAAAAACTAAGATCTTGGTGCAGCAAATCAATACTACTTTGGAAAATCATCAAATCAAAGTGGTCTTCTTCGGCTTAATAGCAATGACTAAGAAATGTTCTGTTTCTGTTGTGGTCCTGTGGCATTTATTTGGAGCTTTATTAATCGAATGATTGTGACCTCATGACTACACTGCAAAACATTAAATGTCATGTGCAAAACAATGCTGCAACTGTTTCATAAGATAAATATTTATATCAGGAAATAGTCATGACTCACAGATCACACTGACTGGTACTTAAACTCTTCTAATAGCTTTTGTAAGTCAACATTTACAGTTTATATTCTTCTGTTTGTGTGAAACGGCTTCATGTCTTATGTTCGTCATTGAATGACGCAAAACAGTGGTTTCTTGTTTTGATTGTCCCTGACCGAGTAATATGAGATGTGAAGTTGCAGTGGTTTACTCTTGAAAGAATTCACGGTCAAACAGAGATTTTTGTTTATCTGTTTAAGTGTTTATTCATCACTTGTCTCGCTGAGAATACATTAACGGTCCATTACAGTAAGAGGCAATATGCTGGATGTTTAGAATCTGATTGGCACTACTGAAGGAAATCAGCAATTCCGCACCAATTCGTGTGCTGCATTTCTGTGCTTATAATGCCTGAAATGAAAAGTGAATGTTTTGTTTATGAACGGGTTACTTCAGATTTTTGAGACAAATGGATTGTTGCATATACATACATATATTAGTGCCGTCAAATGATTAATCGCATCCAAAATAAAAGTTTTTGTTTACATAATATATGTGTGTGTACTGTGTACATTTATTATGCATACATAAATGCACACACATACAGTATATATTTTGAAAATATTTACATGTATATATTTATATTCATATAATTTATATTATATGTAAATATATTTAAAATATAGACAACATATTTTTCTTACATATGTGTGTGTATTCGTATATGTACATAATAAAATTTTGGATGTGATTAATCGTTTGACAGCACTAATATATATATATATATATATATATATATATATATACACACACACACACACACACACACACACACACACGCGCACGCACACACACACACACACACACACACGTATATATACATATGTATAGCTAAGCTAATATTTTAGATATTGGATGAAAAACGTAAACAAAGCACGCTACCTTAATTGTCAAGTAACTGAAATAAAATAAGTTTATGAAAGAAAATAAGTTTCTAATCGAATATATGCTAATTCTAAATATTCATAAATACTATACTACTATATAAATAATTCTTCAAAAAGAGGTTGGTTAAGATCTACTAACTATTATGTTGTTTAATAATTAGTGTTATTAAAGATGACAACAAATATACTCTATAAATGTAAAAATGCATGCAAATGGGCATGCACAATGTAACATGCATGTACAATACATGCACATATACATGCATATGGGTGTGTACACATGCAAAATATCAACAAATAAACAACAAAAACAATAAAGATAATCCATAACAGTAATAATAATAACATTAATAATATTAGCCAAAAACTGATAATGGAACTGATATATTGTGTGTCCCTTTTTTACATACTATACATGCTCTTTTCCACACAAAGAAAATTCATGATCACTGGCTGTGAAGTTCAGCTGCAAGTTTGTTTGGTTTATGAAACCACTAACACAGTCCACTTTCATGCTAAACAACAACTATACCACTAAACTATACCATCTTAGATGATACAAGCAAAAGCTCTCTCGTTTCTTTAGTCATATCTCATCTCACCTATGACACCAAGTAAGCCAAGACTACCATTTCTGCTCTCTCACAAAATAGGTGCATGACACCTCTGAATACAAGAATCACTATACTGTATATATGCGAATAACTGTGATCACTCTATTCTATGCAAGGATGTGTGACATGCATATTTGATATGTTTTCACACAAACATCCTGTAAATGCAAATGAAGTGTTCGTACAGTTCCACTGGAAAGAAGAAATGGATTTAAATGTCTGAGTCATACAGTACTTCAGATATTTCTCTGTGCTTAAGTGAATGATCTGAGTGTTTTGAAGCTTTATTTTAGCTTGAATAGATTAGCATAAAATGATTGGCTGTCTTAGGGATATTATATTGCTACGTTTGCTGTAATATCCTAATGCCTGTAGTTTTACTGATAAAACAGAGATGCAGGTGTAAAAATATCAATTGCTATCCAAATGTTATACTAATCTCTACAATTCAAAGATGTTTCCATCTCTGGAAGAGAAAGCACATGAAGCATTCTTATGCGATGTTAAGAGTTATTATGGCAGGCAAGCTTTGTGACAGTGACCAATGTTGCTAAATATTGAGCACATTTGTCTGGCTGGGGAAGCAACAAACACGCAAACTTCTCTGGAAACACAAACCGGCCCTTATGAATAC
This sequence comes from Spinibarbus caldwelli, assembly GCA_039654775.1. Lineage (NCBI taxonomy): Eukaryota > Metazoa > Chordata > Actinopteri > Cypriniformes > Cyprinidae > Spinibarbus > Spinibarbus caldwelli. Next base: position 24,925,315 of record CM077240.1, read on the forward strand.
TGATGATGCACGCCAAATGTGAATTATTTTTAAACAGAGGGTTTTTCCTCTGTTCCAGATAATACGCCTCTGCCGCAAAGTCCTAGTGAAAGTGTTGAGTAGCACAATGATAGGCCACCATCTGTTGTTTTCTCATTAAAGTGAGGAATATGTTAATGCATCTTCGCAGTCTTGCCGAGCTGCTAAGTCAAGGACAAAATTAGATCGCATCCAACATTGTTATCCATATGTCAAGTATTTCTCTTTTTATTGGCTGATTGAAACTTTATCTCCTATTTCCTAGCTTGTAAAAAGGTAAAATGGAGAGTTGGACAATAAAGAATGCCTAAGTGGTTAGTTAACATAATTTATATTTAAAAGAAATTTACATAGGTGGTATATAGTATTTGGTTTATTAACAATTAAACTGGTAACACTTTATAATAAGGTTCCATAGTTAATGATGGCTAATACATTAACTAACAATAAGTAATACACTGGTTACACTATTTATTCATCTTTGTTAATGTTAGTTAATAATAATAATACAACTGTTCATTTTTAGTCAACTGAGGTGCATTAAATAATATTAACAGATACAAATTTTTATATGAATAATGTAATTAACTAAGATTAATAAATGCAATATATTTCATTGAATTTTTGTTTATTTTAATTCCACTTTCTTATAGTACATTCAAATACAAAAATTTTAAGAGGCATTCTTATTTTTTTATGGTGTATAAGCATATTTGTATTTTTGTGTGTATTTGTGCATCCAGGACAGCACATTTGTTGCATTTAACTGGCCACCTCAGGAGACTATGCCTGGATAAAGCATTCTGGTTTGTTTTGCCAGCAGGATTATTCCAAAATCACTTTTTCTGTAGGCCACTACTGTATGCATGTCTGTGTGAAAAAAATCCCCTGCAAACATAAGCATCTGTTTGCCATTCTCTTCTCATTGAATTTCCAATGGGTTCTTCAAATGGTCTCTGAGATACATCAGACTGTTCAAAGCATGGCCAAAGAGAGGATGAGATGGAAAAAAAACTAGGGCTCGGAGCTGGTTATGTTACTCTTACGTCATGGACTATCTGGAGGACAGCGCAATGTATGACTCAAAGCTTTTTCATTTGAAATTTGCTCATTTGGCATTCTTTCTAAGCCATCAGAACCTTCCAGGTCTAAATCTTTGATGTTGCTCTGAGAAAAATACAGTCTTCATATCAGATAAAACAGATAAATGATTCAAATGTTTTTGTGGAGAAGTGGCCTCAAATCAACAGCTCTTGAAATCACAGCTCCCCTGAGTACATCAATAATACATGACGACCCACTTTTTGGTCTCAAATTAAGACATAAGACTACTGCAGAACTGTCCCATCAGTAGATTTACTTCAGGGGTGATTTATGCATTGGTACTTTGACCACTACAGTCTATACTGTACGTTTTTTCTTATTGAACAGGACAAGCTGTATTTCTTTTGCAGACTATTCAACACAGCTTTATATAACCAGATATTTTTGTTATTTCACATAGAATTCAGTTCACTCCTTTCATAAGGATCACAAAAAATGGTAATTGTACTTATGCAGCAGAAGTGCTTATAAGAAGAAGCAGAAATGAGAAGTCATTTATCCCGGCAGCAGAATAAAAACACAGACAATGTTCATTAAGGCTGCCTGCCTTTCTGCTCCACAGACATTTTCACCAGTGCATTAATTAAGATTATAAATAAACATCTCTGAATGTCATGGACTCAGATGCTGAAAACAGATATATTTTTTGCCATATGTTGTGATTATTTTGCCATCAGATTTCACAGGTTTTCACAGTAAAATGAATTACCCATCTCAAATACTTGCATGATTTTATTGAGTAAAGCATTTGGTAATGTGATCTATGAAGCCTGTGCATACTATTAAATTATTTTCCTGTATTATACAGTATAGTAGCATTTCAGACATTATGCCAGTAGGTGACGACAAATGAATGAATTTATAAGCGATTAAATTATTAATTTAACCAATTCACACAAAAACACTGATTAATTCAGGAAAGAAAAAAAAAGTAACACTTTCATGAGTCAGTCATTGAATTATTTATTCAACCAATTCATTCATAAATGCTGATTCATTCAGGTACTGTGGCTTTGTAGTAGATTTGTTACTGAATTTGTTACTGAATAACTGAATTCCGGAAATGTTGGGACGTTTTTTTTTTAAATTTGAATAAAATGAAAACTAAAAGACTTTCAAATCACATGAGCCAATATTGTATTCACAACAGAACACAGAGAACATAACAAATGTTTAAACAGAGAAATTTTACACTTTTATCCACTAAATGAGCTCATTTCAAATTTGATGCCTGCTACAGGTCTCAAAATAGTTGGGACGGGTGCAACAAAGGGCAGAAAAAGCAAGAAATTTTGAAAAGATTCAGCTGGGAGAACATCTAGCAACTAATTAAGTTAATTGACATCAGGTCTGTAACATTATTAGCTATAAAAGGGATGTCTTCGAGAGGCAGAGTCTCTCAGAAGTAAAGATGTGCAGAGGCTCTCCAATCTGTTAAAGAGTGCATAAAAGATTGTGGAATACTTTAAAAACAACGTTACTCAACGTCAAATTGCAAAGGCTTTGCAAATCTCATCATCTACAGTGCATAACATCATCAAAAGTTTCAGAGAAACTGGAGAAATCTCTGCGCGTAAGGAACAAGGCCGAAGACCTTTGTTGGATGCCCGTGGTTTTCAGGCCCTCAGACGACACTGCATCACTCATCAGCATGATTCTGTCATTGACATTACTAAATGGGCCCAGGAATACTTCCAGAAACCACTGTCAGTAAACACAATCCGCCGTGCCATCTGCAGATGCCAACTAAAGCTCTTTCATGCAAAAAGGAAGCCATATGTGAACATGGTCCAGAAGCGCTGTCGTGTCCTGTGGGCCAAGGCTCATTTAAAATGGACTGCTTCGAAGTGGAAAAGTGTTCTATGGTCAGACGAGTCCCAATTTGACATTCTTGTTGGAAATCACGGACACCATGTCCTCCGGGCAAAAGATGAGGAAGACCTTCCAACTTGTCATCAGCGTTAAGTTAAAAAACCAGCATCTTTGATGGTATGGGGGTGCATAAGTGCATATGGTATGGGCAGCTTGCATGTTTTGGAAGGCACTATGACTGCTGAAAGGTATATAAAGGTTTTAGAGCAAAATATGCCCCCCTCCAGACGACGTGTATTTCAGCAGGACAATACAAAACCACATACTGCAGCTATTTCAACAGCATGGCTTCGTAGTAGAAGAGTCTGTGTGCTGAATTGGCCTGCCTGCAGTCCAGATCTTTCACCTATAGAGAACATTTGGCACACCATTAAAAGAAAAATAAATCAAAGACGACCACAAACTCTTCAGCAGCTGGAAACCTATATCAGGCAAGAATGGGACCAAATTCCAAAACCAAATCTCCAGAAACTCATAACCTCGATGCCCAGATGTCTTCAAACTGTTTTGAAAAGAAGAGGAGATGCTACATCATGGTAAACATGCCCCCGCCCCAACTATTTTGAGACCTGTAGCAGGCATCAAATTTGAAATGAGCTTGTTTTGTGCATAAAATTAGAAAATTTCTCAGTTTAAACATTTGTTATGTTATTTATGTTCTATTGTGAATAAAATATTGGCTCATGTGATTTGAGAGTCTTTTAGTTTTCATTTTATTCAAATTTAAAAAACGTCCCAACATTTCCGGAATTCAGGTTGTAGGTGCTATTTTCGTTGATGAAACAAAAGCAGAAAAAAATAACTGGTAATTAGTAGTTAGTGACTAGGAAAATACATATATATATATATATATATATATATATATATATATATATATTTATAAAGCACTGAGAATAACATTATAATACATTATTATATATACAGAGTTCATATGGCCACAGTGCTTGTCATGGTTTTCAAGAGTAAGAGAGTTGTTTCTCTTTAAGAGTAGCCTATATTCGTTAATGGTCATTGTGGAGCAGAGTGTCCATACTGTTGCATTTAAACTTAATCTTTTCTTATTAAAAGCATTTAAACTTATTAAATCTTTTCAAAAGCATAGCTCAAATTACATCCAGTATACTCCTAAACTAAATCAAAAATGGCTCTTTGGTTGCACTGGGTTATTGTTGCGTTCATATTATAGTGTTGCATTATAGAGAACAATGTTATGACAGACCAGGCGCAGCAGTGAAACAAACGGCAAAGTGTATGCAATTAAAATGCAGTACAGTGCCCTGCTATGAAATTTATGTGCCCAATAAAAGTTCATGCATGGTATTTTCCTCTCATTTCATTCACTATTGATAAAAAATATACTTAATATTCATTACCACAAAAATCAACGAATAGTTAATCGTGCATTTTTACTATTAGCAATTTTAATTGTGCAGGAAAATGCTAAGCACATCAACGGCGATATCCTTTCTTCTCATCTAAATGAAACTGGGCCTAATTGCATTGACGGCATTCTCTCTAAAGGGAAGGGATAAATCAACTGAAGAGTCGCATGCTTGTCTTTTATGAGACAATTCAGTCTTGCATTATTGCATGCATGGCATCATAAACAGGTCATCATCCCTGCACACATTACACTCCCTATCGGCCTGTATATCAGGGAATTAGTGTATGCAAGAAATAATGCATCTAATACCTCCTGCTGCATGCACTTCATCTCAGGGACAAATATGAATCTATTTCGGAAGGGGAATTCAAACAGGGTGGTTGCTTGAGCACTTAGCAGCCATTTACAGATGCACACATCCATTGGCTCTGACTATAAAACACATTATGTAAACTATTCAGATGTCGTCTCCCTCTAGAAGGAAAGCCATGTGTTGGAGGAGATATTACAGAGAGGGAAGTCTCGAGGCTGCGGGAAAACTAATCCAGTTTGTTCCACCAGTAAAAGAGAAGCTATTCTGTAGCACTGCCATCAGCTTGGGAACTGCTAGATAAGCACATGTATGTTGCTTCTCTTTTGCATAGCAAGCGGTGGTCCCATGAGTGTGGCTTTATGGGAGAATATGGCCAAGCCCCACTTTGGTAACTCACGCTTTTGACAGCGGCTCATTTAAGCTAAATGCGTACAGTTAAGATGTTTATGTGGAAATGGAGCTCGACTACAGCAGCTGTGTCTTAATTACCCAAGTGCCACCAAACTGTACATCACCGCCGGTGCAGTTAAAATAAGCGGTAACTAAATGTCAACATGAAGGTGGGGCTATGTGAGTCTCAAGCTTATTTAGTATCCATTTACAGAAGTTCATATTGTAAAGCAGAGGCAAAATCGCTCCTAAATATGACAATAATAACAGACCATAAACATTTTAAAATGCATTCAGCCATTGTAAACATAATTTTGCATAGAGAATATGAAAATCAAATATGCCTGCTATATTTAGTTCATGCTCCAATTAATGATGCACAAACCTGACAAATGCGTGTATTATTTTTGGTCAGGGAAAAATATCAATTAAAAATGTTTTTTTTTAGAGGAACTTTATATCTCTAAATAAATAAATAAATAAATATAATTAAGATATTAGACAAACACACACTTTTTTAAGCAATTAAACGAAAATAACACCCACACACAAATCTCATTACGCAATGAATCAATGTAAGAGAATAGTGACATTGCCGTTTTCTGCAACTTTTTGTAGGTGACGGACTGTGCCCTAACCTGACCTATTTATGGCATAGATTTAACAGAACATGGATTCTGTTTCTTGGATCAGTCAATACTGGATTCTCTCGGCCATTTGTTGTCATTTGTCTTGCAGCTACTTGGTGCTTGAGGGTAGTCTACAGTACCTGTACTCATGTGGGAGTTTTATTATGAACAGCAAGATCATTTGTCCTCCACTATCTCGTTGTATCACACTTTCACTTCTCTGGGAAATACTGTCAAAGTGCAATTTGCACATCAGCCTGTGCAAAATTGAAGGGAGAAAAGGCATTTCAATACAGGGGGAGACAGAGAGATAATTTGTCATGTAAATAAAGCTGATGTGAATTTGAGAGAGAGATTTTTAATGAAATAATTTTCATTTTCGGGTGAACCATCCATTTAAACAACCAGAAACTTTTATTAAATGTAAAAACTAAATAATGAAATTACTTAATTATGTAACAACATTTGACTATTTATCAACAATCAGTTCACATAATAATTTTCAAAATCTAAATCCAATAATATCTATTTTGTTAGTATTTTATATTTTGTTGTGGGTTTTTTTATTTCCCCCTGATGTGAGCCTGCAGATGGTAGATTCATCCTTCAGACAACAAGCGTCATGGAGCCAATGGAGGAAGGCTGACTTATTAGCATCAGTATGGAATGGTCCTCCTAACAGCACATGGGCTTATCATTTTCCATTACATGTTAGAGGCACTACCTGTGCTCCCTTCAATGCAGAGGTCATTAAAGTATTCCTATTAATCTGTTCTCCCATGAGGCCTTACCAATGTGCTCATATTTCATAAAGTCTCAGCTGATACTGCCAAAGCATATATAATTAGCAGACCTAAGAGAGGAAACTGGGATTTACAGTACTATAGCACTATAGCATTTTACAGTCTTTTAAAGTCAATATTTTATAGTTTTCCAAAGTTTTCTATTTAAATCTTTAAATCATCTTTTTCGTCACAGGAATAAATTACATTTTAAATTGAATAGTTATTTTATATTGTAATATTTCACAAAATATTACTTTTTAATCAAATAAATGCAGCCTCAGCGAACATAAAATATTCAAAAATATTCAAAAAAAAAAAAAATAAAATAAAATAAAATAAAATAAAGTCTTACCAACCCCAAATTTTGGAACGATACTGTCAGGGCCGGATTTATGCATAGGCATTCTAGGCACGTGCCTATGCTCGCTTGTCCAGAGGGGGCCCAAACACAAGGAAGAGATTGGCCTATATAATATATTTTTGTTATACTATGGGATATCTACAACAGTAAAAGAACTAAAATCCCAGAAGACATTGAGCAAATAAATATAACAAACTATAGGGCAAAAATGACAAATTATTTCCATGTCTTCCACTTTTTTATGTACGGAAATCGCGCTTACTTTCTCCCGTTCTGTCTCACAGACTCACACACAATACAGACACGCACTCGCGCTGGACACACGCGGACAGAAACTTGTAGTCAGAGACTCAGAGCTGAAGCTGCCTCGCCAATTTATCAATAAAATGTGACTCGTGCTGGCAAAATGAGTCGGAATGCGCAAATTTTCAAAAATGAGTTCTTTTTATTTTCACATTCTCCATTAAAATGCCTTCAAATGATATATGACTTGTTGAAATTGGACAAAAAAAAAAAGTTTATTGCCTCTCTTGCCGTTTGAAGGCAATAGAGGCAGCAGATCTGATTTCGAGAAAAATCAAGTTAAAGATTCCAAAGCAGAATCACCAAGCGACGTTGCATATTTTCCTCCAATCCTTTTCTAAATAATAATTACTATATTATTAATCACAATATAGCTTTTTTATTTTATCTTTATTATTAAAAACAAGAACACAGATGCAAATAAACAGTAGTTTAATCAAGAGCAGCGAGTGATTCCGTCTTTTCTTTTAATGTATGATTAACATTGAGACAGATCTATATTAAGACCTACTGTAATGCATGGATCAAATATACATCAGATTTCCCCCCAACCATTAATGAAACGTTCATGTAAGACATAGCAGATTATGATTGTATGAATCTCGGTAAGACATATTTCGCAATAATGTACTTTATAAGGGAGATCGCGCGCTCGCGGAAAGGCGCGTCTTATGCACGCGCTTTGTAAATGTCAGTCAGCGCGATCGTTTTGTTTTCATCAGCATGGGTTTAAAATCATATTTCACTGGTTTGGACTCATGTCGTCGAGAATGGAATGCAGCGCTTTGCAACAGAACAGACCTACAAGCAGCAGTCGTCTTGAAGTGAGCAGAGAAATGGTACTCCTCTCAGAAAACGTACAAATAAAGATTTTAGATGTTTAATTACAGGGAGCATTGGGATCGCTAGAAGAGGGCTTAATGAACTCATTTTTGTGAAAACCTCAAATTCGACCAAAACTGACATTTTTCATTTCTTTTGCCTGTAGCTCAAAATTAGTCCGTGCGCATTCCGACTCATTTTGCCAGCACATGTCACAAATAATTGCACAGCTAAAAAGCTACGTGACATTTCTCAGCAAACTTCTTGAAGAAGATCAAATTGAAGATTCGCTATTAGTAGACGCTGCTGCTGCTGAGAGACGCACAGACGCAGGTATTCACACCCACTTAATCTCTCTCTCTCTCTCTCTCTCTCTCTCTCTCTCTCTAATAACTGCGTTAGCCTGCATATCAGTAGCTCAAGCCTCTTTTATTAGCTCTAAAATTTCGTTTTAGAATTTGCAGCGGAAGGTTTGGGATGAGGTGCGTAACAAATTAGCTAATTCAACACACACAAGAATTCAGGACGGAAACATGTCAAATGTCTTGAAACAAATCATCTGAACAATTGATGTGTGATTGTGACTCCACAGGCCGTTAAAATTATTAGAGAAATAATGCACTCCCGAAGTGGTTATGTGGCCTCGTCGCCACGCCTAATGGAATGGTCTTTCTCAGTTCTCAAACAAATTAAGGGCCCAAAAATTTGTTTTGCCTATGTCACAAAAAGACGTAAATCCAGCCCTGGATACTGTCTATGCTGTAGTATGTCTAGTTTAGATTCTAGTACTGTCAAACAATTATTTGGGATTAATCTCATACAAAATAAAAGTTTTTGTTTACATAATATGTGTGTGTGTGTACTGTATATATTTATTATGTATATATAAATGCAAACACATACAGTATATATTTTGAAAATATTTACATGTATCTGCATGTATATATTTATATCCATATAAATTATATTATATATAAAATATATTTAATATATACATATTTTTCCGAAATGTATTCTCGCATGTGTGTGCATTAATTTATACATAATAAATATTAGTGCTGTCAAATGATTAATTACATCCAAAATAAAAGTTTTGTTTACATAATATATGTGTGTATACTGTGTGTATTTATTATGTATATATAAATACACACACATGCATGCATATATTTAAGAAAAATATGTTATGTTTATATATTAAATATATTTATATATAATAAAAATATAAGTATATAAATAAATTAATATATATACATATAAATATTTTCAAAATATATACTGCATGTGTGTATATTTATATATACATAATAAATAGACACAGTACACATACATATATTATGTAAACAAAAACTTGTATTTTGGATGCGATTAATCACGATTAATCATTTGACAGCACTAGTTTCACAGATATAAAACATACAAAAACTTAGTACAAAAGTATTATACTCTAGATTTTGTTTTTGTGTTTTTAACAATTGGATGTTATGCCACATTTTACTACAAAATATCTAGTACAAACAGAACATTGTGCTACATATCTCATACCTATCCTGTGTGGAAAATAAGTCAAAGTCAAAGTCTGCTTTATTGTCAATTCTGCCACATGTACAGCACATACATACAGAGAATTGAAATTGCGTAACTCTCAGACCCATGGTGCATACAGAAGAATAACTGAAGAATATGGTTGCATATAGAAAAGCCGAATCCGTCATGCGTTTAATCTGACATTAGCCAATATATCTTTCTTTGCAATTCAATACTACACCCCCAGAAATGCCCTGATTTGACTCTGTGGACTGCCAGGGGGTAGCATTGTGTAAGACGCTGCACAACAGAAGAATAATATATCCAACAATCAAGCTCCAAAGCAAGTGTTCTAAAACAAATGCCAGGGCCCCCTAGGAACGTTTCTTCACCTCTGTTGTTCTCTTTGTGTAACAGTGGAATTCGTGTTCTCTTCTTTCCGCTACAGTAGAATAAAAGTTCCAGCCGAGCAATTTATCAAACCACAACATCAATACAAGCTCCCTTTGTATAGTGAGTGCTTTTAGAGAGGTGGTTGCGATAATGGGAAAACATCGTGAAGCAGCATGAAGTCAAGTTCAGACGTTGTCGGAATGCATAATCACAATACTAGAAATAAGGAAACACTTTGACACAGAAAACCTTTTTAAAACATCACCATATTTTCCAAACAAAATCAAATATATTGGACTAGGGCAGTTTCATTGGGGGCACTATTATAAATGAAGTACTGTTCATTCACATACTCTGCACTTTAGAGCATCTCAGCTTCATCATTTGAAGACGCATCCATTAAATCTTCAGACTATCAACTGAAGTTTTGTCTTTCTGTGGGTAAATCCTTTATCTCATCTCAAGAATTAAGAGCTTTATTGAGCTTTTAAAAATATAGACAACCTGAGTCAAGGCTAAGGATGACCGGATTCTTTGAGATTATTCTACCAATATGTCACAGCCATTTTAATGATTTCTTGTCCTCTATGAATGCATAAAAAAATATTAAACCTCTTTCTCAAACAAATTAAAAATCTGCACAAGTGCATACACATTTATCTGCTCCTAATGTCAGTTTAAACAAATGCATCACAAAATGAGAATATTGACTGAACATCAGTATTATAACCGTTAGATTACTAATTTTATCCTTCCTCAAATATTTATTATCCTAGAAAACAATTTAATTTCTTTTTGTCTAAATGATATTTTAGTTGTATCTATTTTTTACACACAGGATAATCTTCCTTTTCATATTAATATAGTTTTACTGTGACAAAGTCAAGTGCAAATATCAGTGTGCATTTTAAACAAGATATAAATAAGAAATAAGACATACATATAAAATTAGTTTTTGGATTTCTAGATCATAAACTTCACATAGTCATGGGATGCTTCCATAATAAAAAACATAGTATCTATGAAATATTATGAAATATTTCGAAACTGTTGACAAACTGTCACATCTGTAAAAATGACTAATATTTTTGTGGGATACGGAATACATTTTCTCACTGCGGATCTCTTAAATTCTAGTGGGGATCAACCTTCTAGAACGTTCCCGTAGGCTAAGATTATATGAATAGAAAACAATCTTTCACTTGTCTCATACATACAGCAACAGAGTGTGACAGATGCCTGGAGCACAGGTCTGGCAGTGTCTGCAGTGACAGCTGCGCATCAAGGTCACATCAAATGATGCTGGTGTTTCATATTTCAGAGAAATGGAACTTTTGGCCCATAAAACTTAATAACACATTTGAATGGGTTCATTATCCCGATGCATTTGTAAATTTTGATACTGGGGTAAAAGTACAACATGTGATGGTTTAATGGGGTACAAAAGCCATTAAAGTGGAAATAAACTCTCTCTCTTTCTCTCTCTCTCTCTCTCTCTCTCTCTCTCGCTCTCTCTCTCGCTCTCTCTCTCTCTCTCTCTCTCTCTCTCTCTCTGTGTGTGTGTGTGTTGCAAATTATTATTGTTATTTAAACTCTAACAACAAATCTTAAATTTTAAGATAGCCCCTAGACCTGGGGCAAGAAACCCCCATAAATAAACTTTTACAGAATGTATGAATGACTTTTGATATCATTCTTATTAATGTTTATTTATTTTTAAAGTGTAATTAATGTTAAATAAATAAATGAATGAATTCATTGATTAACTATTCTACTTAAAATTGTTGACAATTTAGTTGAATCATTGAAAAAGAATGCCAGACAAAGCAAAATTCCAGTAAAAAGAGATTCATCTGAAATGTAAATTTATTCTATGAATAATGTACATATGAATATTTACATGTTTAATTGCCCTATTTTAATTGAAGAGGTGTCATAATAGCAACATCATGAATACAAATTGAATGATTTCACTGAATATTAGCCTATAGGATTTAATAAAAAGCATCTGGAAATAGTGAATAATAACACCATTTATGACAGAAAAGTATTAAATTTGAAATTAATAACACTAATAACAGCAGGCCTTCTGTGCCACAAATCCCTCACTAACAAAGATACAAAAAAAAAAAAAAAAAACACACACACACACACACACACATTCAAAGTAATATTCATGATATTATCATATTCATCATAATACAATGTCATAGATCACTATTTGAGACATACAAAATTATATTAATCTTACACTATACATGATAATATAATTTATTATTATTATTATTATTATTATTATGTAAATCATAATAACAAAATATTAAATTATTATAATAAATGTTAAACCAAGAGAATACATTAAAATATACATAGATGGTAATAAAATTATTATTATATAAATTATTACAACAACATATTGGATTATTATAACAAAATAGATAGATAATAAATAAATAAATAAATAAATAAATACACCAAAATAAAATATTCATCAGTGGTCTCACACTTTTTGGTCCACCTCACTGTATAACTAGTGTCAACAGATACAACATGGAATATTGTTTGTGACAGCTCTGTGGTTGGTATGTTCAAGCGTGAGAGAGAAGACCTCTCTAAGCATGCAGCTAGATCTGCTGAACTGGCTTAAGCCAGACTCTTGGGGCATGTATTTTTAAAGGCTTTCAGCTGATGAAATGACAAAGGGAAGTGCTACAACCGCTCATCAGTGTTGCGGAGGGCAGGGAATACCCAATCGGAGGAATCCCAGGTTGCTGGGAAAAGCCCTAGATGAGTACTGTGCATTTAAAAAAAATATATAATACCCATTACTGAGAGAACTCAAATGGTTCAGAGAAAACAATTCCCCGAGCTAATTTAGTTTAGTTAATTGTCTACTACATGAAGTGTGTCTTGTGCTATAAATTAAAGAACATAAGTCCCATTTCAGTAGATTAACAAATAGATTTCAAACAGCACAAAGCATCACATTACTATTTTCATTTAATATGTAAAATGTCGGTCTGAATCATCAGTGGACAGATTCATCTCAAATGACTCACAAATTTGTTATCAAAGTCACTGCTTTCAATTAAAATATCAAATATAGTACTTTCTGTATTATTGTCTGCTGGCAGGAAAATAAAGTGCTGCATATTTAATGGAAATCAAGTGTAATATTGCCTTCACTCATGCTCAGATTATGGATCAGGACTGTGACTCCAAACACAAGCGACTCGGAGAGAGACAGATGCAAACGTGAAGCGGTAAGGGACTCTGACAGGCCACTATTACATATTGAAATATTGCTCCGTTCATCCACAGGCTTTATAAGCTCGATGTTTTTCTATTCTGCCTGCTCGTACATCACTGTCAGCTGTAGTCTCGATCACAACCCCAATGACTACTTTTTAAATCTCAACTGAATTGTCCTGCATTCACACAGGCTATAAGTTGTCTATTGGGTACTTATAAATGATCGAGCTCTTATAAGAAGGACAGCTCTAATTTTCAACCAGAGTAGAAGTATGTCACAAAATATGAGTCTTTTATGGTGTGGCCTTGGTAACGGTGCATTTGATGCAACAGAGTAGGATACATAAAATGATAGCTAGCCCAAGCTCTAGATAAAGGAGTCAGCTGTTTTATTTGAAAAAAATAAATAAATAAAAATGTTTAAAACATAATTTACACCACAGAATGCTGTTTATAATTATTATTATTTGGATGTATTGTAAATTACACTTGTTTCAGACAAACATGTCAAAAATGACAGACTATCCCTGTGACAAATTCAATAAACTAGTGAGAAAGAATTCCACAGGGCATAGTTATTATTGCAAAAAATGCACAAGAAAACTTCAGGGTGTTTATTGATTTTATGTCTAACAATTTTTGTCACACAAATCCAGAATTTTAAAATATAAAATCTATTACTGAATCTGAATGATTACATTAAAACTTTGATAGTCTAAAGAAGGAGTTAAATAAACATAAACCATTCTAATATTTAGTATGTGCAAATAATTTACATCTATTTAAAAAAGTATGACTGTCTAACAGTTGACAAGCATCTAATTTCCACCACAACCAACAGTATTGATGTACTCGTTTTCCAAGGAGCACCTTGAGTTTTTATTATTGTGTATCATATACAATCAAGTTGTTTTGCCAAATTATGCAGTGTGTGAAAATATTATTAATTTGTATACATTACTTAAAGGTTTAGGTCTTTAATATTTGTTAAATGTTTTGTTTTTGAACAAAGTCAATAATATCAGTTAATCAAAAATACAGTTAGTAGTAGTATTTGTGAAATATTATCAATGAAAAAAAAAAACATTTTCTTGTTTTTTTTTTTTGTTTTTGTTTTTGTTTTTTTTATATATTTAAAAATGTATTCCTGTGATGGCAAAACTGAATTTTCAGTCTTCAGGGTCACATCATCCTTTAGAAATCATTCTAATACTGTACACTGTAAAAAAAATTCTGTAAAATTTACGGTAAAAAACTGGCAGCTGTGGTTGCCGGAATTCTACCGTAAAATATACGGTAGCAACGTTTTAGGTTTTACGGTTTTAACTTAAATTTACAGTTAAATACCGTAATTTCATTAACTGATATAATGTTAATATACCAACCTATTGAAGTACTGAAATCTGTTTTGTACATTTGTATTACACTGATAACTATCAAATGCAGTTGGTGATGAGAAAGTCACATGATGAAACAAAGCCCACCACAAGCAGATTTTAAATAATAACATATATAGAAAGTGCACAGTGTCATTCACACAAACACTAAACACTATCATGGTGAGACTCATTAAACTGAAATATGCAATAAACATTAATTTAACAACATTAGATGTAACATACAACCCTAATTAACATAACTGATAAGAAAAAACTAAGAAGAAACCTAATTATTTCAAAGAAAAAACATCAAATTCAAACAAAATTTGAAATGCAATGCAGGGAATTCTGGGAACGTCAATTTACGTTTTTTCCCTGTAAATTTTACATTCTTTTTCACTTCCAAAAGCGGTATTTCACCGTAAAATTGTCTGAAATGTCTATTACAGTTTTTCACCGTATATATTAGGGGAACTTACCGTTAACCATTTAACAGGTTTTTACCGTAGCTTTTTCACAGTTTTTTACCATTAAAATCATGGTCATTTTACAGTGTATGCTGATTTCTTACTTAAGAAACATTTCTAATTATTATCAATGTTGCAGTTTAATATTTTTGTGGGAACCATTGTCAAATTTTTTTTCTTTTGGATTCTTTAAAGAATGGGAAGTTCAAAAGAACAATTTATTTGAAATAGAACTCTTTTGTAAAATATTATGTCTAAGTATTTTTAAATGCTATTTTAAATTTTTAAATGTTACTTTAAATGTCTTTACATTTTCTTTCAAAAATCTATTTCCACCACATCATCTCCTCTACACAATGTGATTAAACAAAATATATGTGAATATATATATATAATAAAATATAAGTGATAAATAAAATATGTGATCATGAATTTCAACAAAATTCTCATTTGATGACTGTATACCCACTAATGCATTATTGTACACCTTGTACTAGTGAGCATGAGAAAAGTATATGTTCAAGGAGTTTTCAAAAAATCTACAATGTTAAAAGTGCTTATAGTTTAAATTTTCATGAATGACAGCACTGCAGCATTTGCAGGAGGAAGCCCTCAATTCAGCATAGCAGGAGGTTGCGCTGGAGAAAACTCCATGCTAAATAATTGATTATGTACATAAAGCAATGCAGAAGGAACGAGGGGCAGGAAAGAACCTCAGAAGCCTGTAAATAAATCCACAAACACCTAAGCAGCAACATGACACCCTGGTATCTGTTTTGTTATCTAGTGTAATCTGCAAAATGAGCCCACGAGTGACTGTGGTTTTCTAATATAAATCTATATCTATATATATTGATAAAACTGTCAGTCTTCCATAATTGTGGCTATTAAGAAATGTATTAGCTGTGGCTCAGCATCTTCGTGTGCGATCTCGCAACGGTCTTTGGGGACTATGCAAATACACCACAAATTGCAAAAGGAGAGGGGGGAAAAAACTGTTTTGCATTATTCATAAAGGATTCCTTCAAAAATTATAGCACACTACACTGCAGGTGCAATTTGAAATATGAAGAGCTATTAACAGGAAAGATTAGTGGCTAAGTCATTTATTCGTGAATTGTAGTTATACAGAAGGCATGTAGAAACACAAAGCATGCTGTGACAAGGATGTTCTTTGTCATGAAGTGCACGAGAAAAAAAAAAGAAAACTAAACTTCATTTGTCTCTAATTTGTAGCAACAGACAAAATAGTAAAATATACTCAAATTAAGCAATTCATTTAAAATGAATATATTAAATAAATGAAGACAATTAATTTGTAAGATTTTAATAATGTATAATAATAGAAAATGTGTAAAAGCCTCCTAATAAATTGCAAACTGAATGTTTATAAGATAAAGAACAACAAAATGTTGTGATGTGTATCTGAATATGTTCCAAAGGCTATTTGAAATTCCATTTCATTGTCTGGATATATTTTAAATTGCCCTTCCACAAATCCTATTTACATCTTCTGAAATGTGAACTGTCAAGACCAGTCAAATTAATAATGGTGAATTGTTTTCTTTCCTTTTTTTTAACATCATGTTGTCAGATACAAGAAATTGCCTCGAAATACTGAGACATCAAAAAAGTAGGAGAAATTCCCCCCGGTCACAATGTTAGATATATATTTTACCATGTTTTCCAATCTAGCAAGCAATCTCTAAGTAAGATAATAAATCACAAAATTACCTCTTTCCACTGAATGATATATAGTGGCTTGATTTTTTTTCATTACCTAAATAAATTCCCAAAGCCAATGATGATGACAGTCATTATTCACAAGCATTGTAAAGGCTTTTAATATTCCAAAGAGCAACTCAACCTACAGCTCCATGTTGCAGTGTTAGCCGACAGATGGTTGTGCCAGCATGAATATAATAGTAAATAAACGTATCAGAGAAGGCCTGAGCTGCTCCTGAACCATCCAGGTGGACATGGGTGTGAAAGTGCACGATTACATGCATGGGTAACAGTTCAGCTTAAATGATAAAGTGCAATCGGTGACTACAGCATTTGGCTGGCTGTTAGCATTTGCACAGCTACTATACACAGAAATGACAAAACCAGGTCTCTCCGTAGCAGCTCTGATCAAAAATTTAAACTTAAAGTGCTTCACTTAAAGCTGGATTTCTCCTATTCAAGTTTAATGTGCAGAGACAATTACAAGTACGCCATTGGTAGGTTGCCTGTCAGATGAGTGTTACCACCATGGCACTTTCAAAATATTGCTCAGTTTATTTGAGTGGAATAACTCAACAGTACCCGTTTGTCCAAACAAAGAATGTAAGGGGCAGTAGAAGTAATTGGGAAACCTGTTTGGAAACAGCAAGTGCAATATGAACAGCTATTATCAGGAATGAATAGTGGCTAAGTCATTTATTTGTGATTTATTGATGCATTGAAGGCATGTACTGTAGATATGCCAAGCAAGCTGTATCAAGGATGTCCTTTGTCACAAAGTGCACTAAAAATATGCATTATGAGCAAACAAACAACAACAACAACAACAAAAACAGACTTTCTTACAATTGACTGCAAGCTTGGATTCAGATCTGCCTCCATACAATCAACCAGTGGTTAGATCCTATATATTTTTACATTTTTTTCTTTATAATCTGTTTCAGTCAGATGTATAGTACAGAATACGGAAGAAATTATCTGTTGCTACTTATAATTTTATTAAAATCCATTGGCATGAATTCAAAACCATTGCTCTCCTGCGTGCCAACCAGTACTTCACATTTCTTCTACCTACTGACCAGGAGGAACAAGAGTGGGATTGACAGGATTTTACTGTATGTAACACTGGGTTGATTTTCACCAAAACTGATCTGATCATTTGAAAAATGTTCAGCGAGCAGCATGTACTGTACTTTCTGCTGACACTCTTGGGTACTTTCTTAAGGATTAAAGTAAATCATGATGTACAGCCATTGTACTGAATGTACCCAATTGGACATCAATTCAGTTATCTCATTTTCTTCAGAAGCAAGAAAGTCAAACAAAGAGGTCTAGCACATGGGAGTGAGAATTTTCATTTTGAGTAAACTGTCGCTTTAAGGGCTCAGCTGGTGAGGAACCATGCCTCTCACGGCTGCCCTTCCACAGCTTTTCACAATAAGGGAATCTCTATAATAAAAAGCTGAAATCTGAGAGCACCAATTTAGAGAATGTAACTGGATTATTAAGTGAATGTTTATAGGTAAATGCGACGACTGCGGTGTGATTGCAGCTCTCCAGCAGGCATATACTCCCACACTTGCCCCAGCCCAGAAATAGATCAAAGAGAATCCAGAAAGTGTTGATTTCCTCTGTGGATGTCCTTATTTACCAGAACAGCAATAATGAGTCAGAATGGAATACCCTGCAGCTCTGTTTCATCAAAACTAAATTAACATTTGCTGAGAAAGGTTAAAGAAACACAGGTAACTTTTCATCACGTTTGCCAAAGCACTTAAAGTAAAATGTTGTTCTTCATGTTACTAAAATCATCTTTTCAGTTGTAATAAATCGGATTTGTTCTTCACAAGGTGGCCTAATAAGATTTCATATTTGTAGAGAATAGCCGTCTCACCAGCTATATTGACAACTTCTTCTGTTTTTCCTCAGCGATGCTTCACGGAAGAGACAGAATGCCTAAATGGCTGCATGCTGTCCGTTTTTATCTCTCAGGCATGTCATACATAATGAAGTATAGTAAGAGTGTGTGAAATAGGATTTCTGACACTCTGAGGAAGAATCGGTGCTGAGCAGACGTCCACAGAGCATGTCAGCTGGGGATTAGCAACTCAACGGTGGAAATGAGAACAGATTCCTCCATCTTTCCTGCTTAATTCCTACCTACAACCATAAATCATGGTGTCCTGACAGCGTGAGAGGACAACAGACAGCTAACAGTCATGGAATATAAAATCCCTGGGATGATGGAATGCTGAAATGGGAATAAAATAAGTATTAACATCTTATCCACCTAATGCTACAGTAGTCAGATCGACTCTATCCTAGTCCCAGTTGTTTGACCACAATAGCTTATACTTTACCTCTAGCTTTCTACTTTCAGGCCTGTCCCAGATCTATGGTTGGCCACATCATTCTGCACAGAAAGCCCACTGTGCATCCTCTCTCAAAAGCTATTACCAGAGGAGAGGAGAGCAGGTGCGCGAGCCAATAAGCGAGGAGACCCCACAGCAAGGCGGAGGCTCTGTAATTCACTTTTTCCATCTCCATGAACTTATGTGATTATGATAAATATGGTATTTTTCTGCAAGGGGGCCATTTGCAGTGAAGCATTTACAAAACAAAAATGGAGTAGGGCAATGGAAGCCAGTTCTAAACCAGGCACCCAGTGACTTTCTCTTGATTTTCTCATTTGCTTTTATCACTGCTGTGACACGTCCATGGGCTATTCTTTATACCTGGATAGAAAACAGGCCTGTTTTTAGATTAGCCTCAATTGCATTGCATTAGTGGGGTGTTTTGATTAAGACACCTAACCTGAGGGTGCTGTCGTCCGATAATGAGGTGAAGGGGAGACAAGTGAACTGGCTAAAACAATGCTAGTAACTAGAGACAGAAGAAGCCTTTCTTGACATTCTGCTTATTGTTCTCTTTCCAAGAGCCATGTGCCAAATGTCTCTTTTTGGAGCTGTAAAATGAGGAGGATTTGAATAATGAAAGCGCAGTCATGACTACAAAAGAGAGCTTGTTATTTTCTGCTTCTTTGCTGGCGGTTACTATTTGGCGAAACAAGTACTCTTTATGTAAACTCTATAGTGGAGCCTCAAATACACCTCTCTTTGAAAATACACTTCAAAAAGAACAATCTTTGACAACTCCTGATGTTGAAAACCTTTGTAGTTAATAGAATCAACATAAGAACAAATACAGAACAACCTATATATAACCTATATAGACATACACAATATACTGTAGCGACTAACTGGGATGTCACACGTACATGTACCAAAGGTTTTTGTTTGCTCAGAAGTCTCACCCTCTTTTCTCAGGGTCTGGTACTTTGGAAGTGGGGTGACAGATTAAACGATTGGCTTGACATTTCTCTCTTATTCCCTGTGATGGATTGACGAAATAAGAATAGAAGCACTGTGCGAACAATAATAGACTGATTTGTAGATTTGTGGAGTGATTTTACCCTGTGAATGTGTATTTTTCCTTTGGGGCTTGCCAGACAGAGTATTTCAATAGATTACAATAAACGCAGACAGTCTCCGCTTTCTTTTTTATTTAAATGTAGGAGAACCCAAAACATCTGGTTACACAATCATTATGGATAACAATCAGCCTTTGAGATATGCCGCTGAGGAAAATCTTTGGATCAGGTCAGAGCAGGACAATGCATGTCGGTTCTTCAGTGTGAAAAGAAGCTCACGGTCGCTGCCAACACTATGAGTGTCTGTCCTACTACCCGCTTTTGATAACTTCAGACATGCTAGATGAAGTCTTGGTGTAGCCAAGATCATTAAAGGTACAGTTCAACAAAAAATGAAAATTCTGTAATTGATTACTCACTCTCATGTCATTCCAAAACTGTAAGACCTTTGTTCATCTTTGGAACACAAATTAAGATATTTTTGATGAAACCCGAGAGCTCTGACCCTCCAGGCAAGGGTCCTACCACATTCATTGTCCAGAAAGATACTAAGAACATCGGCAAAATAGTTCATGTGATATCAGTGGTTAAACTGTAATTTTATGAAGCAACGAAAACACCTTTTATGTGCAAAAAATAAATAAATAAATAAAAATAAAATAAATTTATTCAACACATTCAAAAATTATTTTCCTCTGAATTTCTTCAGCAGACAAGAATTGTTGAATAAAGTAGTTATTTTATTTTTATTTTTTTTAATTACAGTTGAACCACTGATGTCACATAGACTATTTTGTCAATGTTTTTCATACCTTTCTGGACCTTGAATGTGGTAGGACCCTTGCTGTCTATGGAGGGTCAGAAAGCTCTCAGATTTTATCAAAAATATCTTATTGTGTTCTGAAAATGAACAAAGGTCTTACAGGTTTGTAACAACATGAGGGTTAGTAATGTAATGCCAGAATTTTCATTTTTGGGTGAACTATCCCTTTAAGCTTAATCACCAGTATTTGTGGTATAATATTGACTGCAGTCCCTTGTTTTCGTAAAAAGATGAAGAAAAAAAAATCAAGCTTACATCGAGGTACTTACGGTAAATTTTTAATAGTATTTAAAGGCATAAAAATCTGTTTTATTTTTTAATTAAATTCTTCTGTTAAAACTTGTGAATTATATCTGCTCATTAAGGCTGCATTTAATTGATCAAAATACAGTAGATACAGTAATATTGTGAAATATTACTACAATTTAAAACAACTGTTTCCTGTTCCTTAATATATTTTCAAATGTAATTTATTCCTGTGATGGTAAAGCTGAATTTTCAGCAGCCATTACTCCAGGCTTTAGTGTCACACAATCCTTCAGAAATCATTCTAACGTGCTGATTTGGTAATCAAAAACATTTCTTGTTTTTATCAGCATTTAAAACGGTTTTGCTCCTTAATATTTTTGTAGAAACAGTGATTTAAGGATTCTATGATAAATGTAAAGTTCAAAAGAACAGCATGTATTTGAAATATAAATCTTTTGTAATGTTGTAAATGTCTTTATTTCATTTGACATCATCCTTGCTGAATAAAAGTATCAATTTCTTTAACAACAACAACAACAAAAACATAATGACTTCAAAAACATGAAACAATAGTGTAATTTTACATAGTGAATTATTGTTTTCATATTAAAAATCATGTTAACCCATATTGTTCACATCTTTTGGCTAACCAATGATGAAGCAGTTTTAAAACTGAATATTTCAGTGCTTAAGGATTTGCCCTATTTGCATACATTGTAAAGTGCTTCAAGTGACAATCAATTTCTGTATTGAATCGAACAAAAATATCCCCATTACCTTCTAAGTTACATGCCCACCCACACTGAAGACTGAAAATTGGCTAGTTTTTACATTTTTGTGTATAATTTTATCTAAAGCAACAGAAAGTGAAACCATACATTTTATCAGTTAATGCATTCCCCAGGAATCAAACCCATGACCTTGGCATTGCTGCCACCATGCTGTACTGTTTCCACTTCAGGAATACTCTGGGACATACATCATTGGTATGGAAAGCGCCCGGATCTAATCTGATCTTAGCCGTTGCAGCTGCTCCTAGGCTTAAAGCATAGAGTATTAAGTTTAAAAGTGCTGCAGAAAAGGGTTTCACAGTCTAGAAGAGATAAACTGGTGTTTGGGAAGGAAAGTAGGTCCTCTGGGCATTTTCATTAGGCTCCCTCTCAGCTAAAGCCAGCCCAGACACGGGTAGGTACCTCTTCCATGTCCTCACACATGCAGCTGGGCTTATGGACACAGTTAATGTGCTGCCTTCAGGGAGTTCTGGAAGTGCAGTGAGTAAAAGATGAAGGTGGAAGCAAGAATGGCCTGATGCAACCAGCCACTATACGCTGATGACAGTGTGGCTCCCGAGGTAGCACCAGAGATGCAGAGTGGTGATTCAAAATGTGCTAATAGCTTGACGGAGGCCTGGAGAGAAGTCGAATCTTGTTACACCCACAATCACACTGTGTTCATTATCACCCATAACACTGGAGGAGCAGCAACTAAATGAGGGAGGTTACACATGCACCTAATAAGAAGATTTGTAAACGTCCATTTTATAAACATGGGTAAGAAGTCATGCAATCTGCGAATGGCGTTTGCTCTTTATGCATGCAAATACAACATTGAATCCAATGTTAAAGCTTCTGGAGAAACGCCTCTGCCGAATAGTTCAATTCAAGACACAAAATATGCTCAACTGCATGTTTAATATATTATTACACTCAAAAAGCACTTGCATATCCTATGAGAGGTTGAGTTAACTAAAACATTTTCATAATTTACCAAACTCATCATCAGATAATTCAAATTGCTTTTTTCATTGTTATCATTATTATTATTTCTTAATTTCTAATTCCTTTCTTTATGAACCTCTCAAGGATGCCAAAGTCATGATGAAATGGAAGTAGCAACAGATCTTGAAGGGCTGGGACTTGTTCTATTTATCATTTGTTATAGACTGGATTTAAAGATGTGGGCATTGCACTCAAATAGCAGGCAAACTATATAAATAAACAAATAAAAATAAAAAAGTATGTGAAAAGAGTAGTATGTCTGAATTCACAGCATTCATAAAACAGTAGATAAACAGTGTTGTTCCATTAAATTATAATATTTTGATTAAAAAATACAAGGTCAAGTTTTAAAATAAAATATGCATACATTAATTGTTCACAATAAGATCAATAACATGGATTTAGAAAATAGAATGGTTGAAATTTCATTTCATACAGATTTTAAAAGTCATTAAAAAAGGTGAAATAAATTTAAAATGCTATTTTTGGTGAGAAAAAAATGCAGAAACAGGTGAACAATTCCAGGTGAAATAATAAAGTGAAATAATTTGGTAAATAATAGCATATTGAGAAAAATGCAAAAGCACAGGATTTGTCCACGTTACAAGACCAGAATAACAACAAAAAAGTCAAGAAAGACTCAAGTGATACAGTACATTACTGGCAGTGTAACCTCATTGCTTAGTATCTATGCATTTGGATTAACCTTCATTAAATTTGGTCATTGGATTTAGTCTATCATAGGCCACATTCAAATGTATTTTCAGTCATCCAAGCATTATCACAATGCACACTGGGTCAATGCACACATGGATTTTAATGTGACCGAGGACAACCGTGATTCGCTCACTGAAAACACTCTAATACACACTAATATACTCAATTCAGCTACTTCTTTTTGTTAACAACTGTTTATACTCAATTCAGCTACTTCGCAAGTAATTACTGCATTCTATCGCTTCTGTATAGTATTGATTATCAGTGCATTTCCATCAAGGTGAACTTGCAGCTTGTATAAGGACACAAGTTAATAGTCCACAGCAGCTGTATATTCAGAAGGCTGACCGCTGGCTCCGCTAACCACTAAAGCTAAATTAAAAAGCACAGGCCATAAGTGAATGCAGTGGATCGGAGCAAAATAACAAAAGACACGAATAGTGGAGTAACAGAGGCGAGGAGGCATTAGCTCTGCGAGCATTGTGGGCTGAAGATAAAGTGCTGATCCAGCAGACAGTGTCCTACACAGATTGGCTCATGCGATGGACAAATTAGAGCAGTGCCCAAACATATGGTGCAGCTCCAGCTGGGTTTGACTTTGCGAGGCCTGTGGTGCATTTGATTTAAACACTCACTCAATGAAATTGGAATAAAGATAGTGATCTTCTGAAAGGCCTCTTCTTACATATATGGGTTGGTGTGGAACCTAAAAGGAGATTTAGCAGAATGTCTGACACTGAGAAAGAAAAAGTCAGAATTGTGAGATAAGTATAAATTTAAACAATCCTCCCAATCTCACATAAACTCGCAATTGGGAGGAAAAAAATCTGAGTTGTTAGAAGAAAAAATCACATCTTTACTGACATTAATTCACCTCATTACTGACACCTTTTTAATTCCATGGCAGAAAAAAAGATGCAAGAAAAGTCAGAATTCTGAGTTTATACCTTACAATTTTGACATTTTTCTTTGAAAAGTCAGAATAGCAAGATGCAAAGTCCAAATTGTGAGATAAAATTAATTACATTTTTATTTTTTATATTGTGGTGAAAACATAATTCCATATTTCTGATATTTTGCAGGTTGACTAACATGTTGTGTTCCACAAGAAAGAATGCCATAGGGGTTTAGAGAATGATATGCATGTAAATCCTTAAAGAATTTTCTTAAAATAATATCTTATTCGATTTTGCTTAAATGCATCTAGGTTTGGGGATGTTTCAACATTTTTACTGGAAAATAATAAAATATTATTATCAAAAATGATTTTGCACTGCATCCTGCATTCTGAAAGCTACATTTTGCCAGTAAGATAAGTTTCTGATTCTCAAATGCAAAGAGAAAATGAACAGTGTCATCTAGTGGTTGCTTCAATAAAAACAACTTTCACTTGTGATGTCTCAGAAGTGTACCATGATCTCCACCGTCTCCACTGATCAAATCAATGTACTGTACAATCTGAGAATAAAAACAGCTGTCAGGTTGACATATGCCTGAAGAATTACTAAAATGCATTAGAGATTGCACTGACCTCACTCACGTCTGAATAAATTAAATAAAAGCTTATGACTTCTGGTGACCCATGCTAATGACAATTTCTCAACTAAATTAGATTTAAAATTTGGAAAAGCTTTCATTAATATTTCATGAACACAAGAGGAAACCACCCTTAGTAGGACTTTTCCTTGGCTGCATTTAACCAGAGCCTATCAGTACAGTAGCCTTGTATAGACAGCGATGTTAGTTAATCAGGAGGCACTCCACTTAATACTGTCAGTGTACAGCAGTGCCACTGTCAGAAACAAATCCTTACAGAATGCTGTGTAGGGTGTTTCTCTGATGGTGAAGGATCAATGCGCAATCATGAGTAAATCAATATGCTCTGAGGCCCTGCAAGGGTCCAACAAAAAAGTGAGCTTTACGTCTGTGGTTTGGAACAGAAATCACCTCATTTCAACAACCAGCCAATCAGAAAATCTCTAAATTAGTCTTTAAAGATGCATAAAAAGTTGAACATATAAAGAAATACATGTATTGGTGGCAATTACACCAACTGCAAATTAATGTCTCCACTGAATGCCTCTCGTCGCATTTAAAAAAAGAAACTTCGGCTTGAGATACATTTAATTGCTCCCCTCGTATTCTGAATGCTTTTATTCCACTAGAGGACGTCAAATTAGTATGCTATAAGTGATGCAAGATCTCTGATGCGCTCTGTGCACTTTTGTGCCAGGGATTTGTCTTCCCCTTTTGACATAAATACGCTCAAAAGGTGATCTGTAAGAGCTTAGAAATTCTCAAGGGAGCTTGTCACCAGCTTTAAAGATTGTCACAATGTTAAAAGTGTTACTAGGAGGAAAGCCATTCTTGAAATGTCATGAGACTCTAGCCTGTCAGAAAAAAAAATAAAATCATTTTTCACATAACATCAAAAAGTCAGTTTGAACATGATTGGGCAAAATATGAGCATAATGGGCTTCACCAATGGCATTCTTGATTTACCCTCAATTCACCTTTCTTGAGACGTCAAAACGGTAAACAAAATATCTGAAATGAGCATGTTATTTACTTCAAATGGCCTAAAATGAACTCAAACAATCTTTCTTATTCTCTTTAACCACTGCGTTCTGCCATCTTGTAATCAAAGACATTGCATACTGACTTGTTCATGCATACTAAATTGGGTAACCCTGAAGGCCCAGCTCTGATCATACTCAAAAATGCTCAAATTTCTACAAAACAACAAAACTGGACAGAGGATTACAGCACAGTCTCACTATCAACACACACACAGCTGCAGGATTTTCTTACTTTAATAGAACTGTTTTGCACTTTCTGACTACAGGAACTAGAACTCTGGAAAGGGCGCCCTCTGGTGATTAGGGTGTGACTACAGAAGGGAAAAAACGCCTTTAAAACGGGGCAGGGGTAATACTCTACATGTCTGTCGACCCGCTCCATTACTTTAACTGGCACCTTTAATGCAGGACCGACTATATGGATCAAATCTGTAAAATTTAGAAGCTGTGCAGTTTCCCAACTTTCACAGATCTTTCACAAACATTTATTTGGTTATTGGTCAGGTTGAAAAATAAATTATTAAGTAAATGATTAATAAATATTAATAAATAAATATTTAAAAAGTTTATCAATAGCCTATGATTTTAATAGAAATAGACTACAGTTTATTGGAAACGTCATGAGCATTTAGTTTCATAGCATATAGGCCTATCTGTTGCAGTTAGTCTACAGGCTGAGATATGACAAAAAAAAAAAATTTATATAGCCTATAGGCTATATAATGAAAAAAAAAAAAAAAAAAAAAAGAAAAAAAAATATATATATATATATATATATATATATATATATATTTTTTTTTTTTTTTTTTTTTTTTTTTTTTTTTTTTTTTCATTTTGGGAAACTTTTAATTTTACGCCACTATATTCCAAAGCATTTACTTTTTATTTAACAATATTTCAGGGAGGAAGTTATGAATCAGGAGCCGAGAGTCGGTTAAATTGAATTAGTGAAAAAGCCCCGATAGCGATGTCCGATTTGTGAATGAACCCTTTTGAGCGGCCTCTTTTCAATGAACCTGTTAACAAATCGCTTTGAAAGATTCATGTAAATTTGACTGATTCGATTATACAAGTTTAATTATTTGGATGGAACAAATCATGTTAAAGGACAAGTCTGCCGCTTTTACCCGAGTTATATTAGGCTACAGGATGTATGTAAATCAACGTGTTCTCTTTCTCCGTATGTTGCAGTCAGAACTTGACAGGTAAAGTTCGTCAGATGACGCAAAAAGCTTTTGACAGCTCAAGGACTTTTGTTAAAAATACAGATCATACTTATGCATTTTTGTACCCCTGTCACTGGACATTTGGATTGAGCAGTCCACCATTTAATTTTTCATTTAAGGAACTGTTTCCAGGTCCAAACCGCTAGGCTACTCAAGAATATATCTCAACAGCCATTTATGAACACTATTTATATCACACATTTAAGCTAAGCTTTTAAAAACTTGTATTGTAGAATACAGTCTCCAGGCTCACAGCATCCTGGACGCCAATATTTTAACAATTCATAAAAGATGAATCATTGTCTGGCCATCTGCGAGACAGATTAGGATCATGATTGTTGGTAGCTTATATGTCCATGTTTTATTGCCAGTAGCTCTAAAGTGTAGTAGCCTATGTGCCAAATTCCACAATATGGTCATGCACTCTAAAATGCCATAGAAAATCAACTAAAGTGAATGTTGTGTAAGACCTCCATCTGTACACTTGGACTCAACATTATACTTTTTTCTTGAGAAGACAGAAACACCTGACAAAACAAAAGGTCCTTACATTCATTCTCACTGCAGTGATGCAGCAGGTCTGAAATGTCTCGCTGGCAAGTGCTAGAAACCAGCCGGGCCTATTAGCACCAGATAAGGTAATACCTGAAAGTGCAAAGTTCAGGATGCAAAATTGCTTCAGGTGGTCCCAGACCCCCAAAAGGTATCTGCACAAGGCTGGAGAAAATAGTCACACGCTATTCAACCCGTCTCACTTTCTCATTCATTAATTTCATTGTCCTTAATGACCCCTAATGATAGGAGGAAAACTGCAAAAAGCGGCATACACTAAAAGGTTTCTAGCACATTTAGTTGGGGGGCGAAAATGACTAAACAGCTTCCTTAATGGCCCCCAAATTTGTGATCTATATAAATATGAATGACACTGTGGGCTGGTATAACCCTGTGGGTAGATTTTATGGAAATTTTATAGCGTTATCAGAGTGAAACAATATCATCTATCTCTACTGCATAAATGTGATACAAGTTAAGGATGATGTATACTGTATACATATTATCAAAGTGTGCTGTATGAGGTCAGAAAAAGTATGGATGCATACCAATGGAAATATACAGGCTGTACAGTGTTGATAAGCTCATGGGTATTATTCATCTGCCTTTTGGATGAACCATATGGACAATGAATATGCAGCAAAACTACCCTAGATAAAAACACAACAGATGGCCCACCACAGAAATTCTTACAAAAGCAAATAGGTTTCTTTAAAATGCTTTAAAGAGCAAGCTGGGTTTGATCCTCATTTTATGAAACAACAGTTTATGAACAGTTATTTTGCTATTATATTATACGGTTCAGTGTAAAAACAAACTGACTACAATAGAACTTTTGCTTATTATATCATACTGGGTATGAATGATACAGTATATGGTGAATTCAGATTGTGATGAAACAAAAAGAGTGAAAGAGATTATGTTCCTCTTTTATTAACTATTACAAACTTCTTCCCTACACAATCATACTTAACTGCCCTCTATTCTATCCTGCAATTAAATTTTGGTACAGTGAAAAACCTTCATTTGTCTTTGTCAGGGAATTAAGGAAAATCTATTTGACGGACCTCCAACTAATAAGGCGAAGAAAAGGTCAAATCATTTTCACTGTCCGAAGCCCAAGGGATTTTGTCCTGATTCAACCCTTTCCAATGTGAAGTTCTGTAGCTGAACAATAAATATAAAAATATTGTAAAATATACTCAATGGAAAGCCATAAGGTAGTGTTGAAGGAAAGAAAATAATTTTATTTGCTTCAACACTTTGCTAGAACGAAACAAAATAGAAAACACTAACAATACATCACATAACAACATGTATGTAAGCATGGTTTGACACCTTCCAAATTAGGTGTCCAGCAAAACTGTCCTGTCATAGATGTCTGGTGCTGGTCTCCAGCTGCTCAGCCTCTTGACTTCAAGAATGTCCTCATCTCGAGCACGACTTTTATGTTTCTCCGCATACAGTGCACTGTGAATATATACAGTACATACACCTTAAGAAATTCCATAGATATATCTTATCAGCCATGAACGGTGCAGGTCACCATAATTTTATACCTACCTGATATCTTTTGCTGGTGGTTTTAGGTGAATAAATGTGACAAAAGGCCTGGACCTGAAGTAATATACAAGTAAATATGTAAAAATCAATTATCTGTGTCTGTGTTCAAGTTTTGTCTCCTCACTCTTGTCTTCCAGATGTTTCTTGTTAATTATTCTTGTTAAAACATTAGGTTTTTGTGGATATATAGCCTTTGTGTTTTCCTTTTCTTTGGGCATCTTTCAATTGCCCTGCTGTGTGCTGTGAAAGTTCAAACTGTTGGCTGACTGTATATTCGCTTTCAGTGGGGAGTTTTGAAATGTTTTACTTTGATACATCCCTTCACAGGAAGTGGAACAAAGGGTGTTTTTATGTTCATTACAGTCCCATCTTTTTGGTCTATCGTACTGCATCTACAGTAAGCATGTTGGTCCTTACCCAAAAATGGTTGTGCGCAGTGATGATTCATATTTATGAAAGTCAGGGCTGTACTCAGGAACTAGAAATGGTCTGACCTTTGTTGAAGGGTAGATGCTGCATTTGTCTGTGGCTGAAAAAACAAGAAGATGTGGTTTATTAAAGTTTTTACTGTCTCCCAGACTATAAATGTTTCAAACTATATACTGTATGCTAGAAAAAATGATAAATTACCCATGACCTTAAAAAAAATAGGGTGCACTGACTACACTTCACTAAATACAATTCCGCTTTATATGAATAGTTAAGAACAGTAGCAGGGAGTAACGTTACTAGCATTGATAATGTAGCTCTTACCCTGCTTTTTCCTCCCAATGGATAATTCCAGGGAATTTTCTGAATTGCATCTCATGCTTCTTGCATGATTAATGCCATCCATAAAACATCTCTTTCCAGTGTGATAGGTCTTGGCCTGTCCAAAGTTTGGATAAAAGCTCCATTCAGATGCAGACATCCTATTAGCCTCTAAATGGACATGCAAATAAATATAAATGATTTTGAAAAATGATCCCAGAATCTAATGACAAATTCCAAAGAAAGAGTTAAAAGTAGAGCTAAACGCATCTTAGATATTACAGCCTTAGTGATTACTAGGAAAGTTTTCATGTACAGCTCCCACTAGAGATCCTTTTACTAATGCTTGAACAGATAGATGTTGCTGATCAAAAACTGACTCACGTGGGAAGGATCTCATCAGTTTCCTTTCATTGGGAAACTTTATGTCTTTGATGTGTGGAAATGGGGCATCACTGTATCGAGGTTCAGGTATCCAGCGCAACTGGGATTTCCAGTCAAGGTCACATCTAAAACCATTGGTATCATTTTAATGTAGTGTATAAGAAAAAAGTCCTATGCATAAAAGCATAGGATAAACATAGACATTAAGTTTGACTTGATTTGAAATATTGACATTGGCTAGAGACAGAGCACAAGTCTCACAGTTAACTGTAATACTGTAACCTCAGAGCTTTAAAATTAAGACTCAAGAGTCTCTCATACTGTATGTCCCACTCAGAAATTCTGGCTACGCAATAAAACTTTGACACTTTGCTTCTACTGCTTCAAACACTAAAGGAAAAATTGAAAAGCTGTCATTCACAAGTAACATCAGCTGCAGCTAAATCAATTTTTAATACTTTATGGGAGAGAAACTGATTCATGAAATAGTTACTCAGTGAGAATAGGCTCAACGTGTCTGACGTGAGGCTTGAAGTCCTGCTCTTTTCCAAAACTCCAGAATGAGTCACCAAAGTCGGCGTGTTTCTTCATATCGCGACACCGTGACATTTCACTATAAGTGACGAGAAAAAAATAAAAAAAATAAAAAAAAGATGGAAAAAAGGGAATGATCTGCTATTCAGTATGCTACTTTTGAACTTAAAGTAAATGTAGGCCTATAGTCTATTGCTTGTGTTGTAAGTTTTTCTATGAACAAATTGCCTAGTCTACACGAGACTTTTTTTTTTTTTTTTTAGAAATAGTGCTAATTAAAAGCTAATTAATTTAATTATTTAAGCACACAAAAAAATATATATATATATATCTCAAAAACACTATTTACTTCGTGAGGCGTAAGCAACAACTTTTTAAGAAACAAATGACTGAATTCAGACTGAATTTATAGTGTTATTTCATGCGATTGTGAGCAAGTGTTGCAATGAAACTTATTTTATTTTAGTCTATACTTGCGCCCATCGCAACGCGACTACTACAAATATTTTGTAGTAAATAAAAGATCAATGTTAGACTGTATATATGGACCAAATATATCCTGGAAACCTTACCTCTTGTTCATTACGTAGCTAAATGATCCAGTGATCGAGTTAAAGGCTGTAGACAAAACTATTGTAATAATCCGTTGCCAGGAGAACATAAGCAAAACTGACAATAGCCTTTAGAGTCTGATACAAATGCACTGTAAATCGATTGTGTACCCGGTATATTTTTTTAATTATTCACTTACTTACTGATATGCATTATTTATTCACATGGTAATTCTGTCGGTCTATTTGTTTGTTAGGATACGGTACAAAATGTAAGTAAAATAATTTGAATTTGCCTGACTTTAGCCTGTCAAAACGCAAGATGGCGCAAGAAGGTAATTAAAGGTAAAAGTATGTCTTAATACTTTTATATGTCTATTATGTGAGTGAACACTATAGCCTATATATATATAATATTTATAAGGCTATATAGCTATAGCTTATATAATATTAAGTATAGGACCATTATAACTGATACTCTGCAGTGATTATTGCATGCTACTAGAACACAACAGTCTAGAGGAAGTCTATGGAAAGTTTATGTAACAAGCATAACTATTTAAAAAAGAAACAAAAAACTATTAAATCGCCTAAGCCAGAGTGATGTTTCTTAACTTAATGCAGATGAAATATGGAAAGTGGCCTGTCATGTTGAGGGCTGACTTTGACATTAACTAATTTTATAAACATCTGAAGGAGTTATTTATAGCTGTGAAAACTTATAAAAGAGGAATATTTTTAAAATTACCCTCTTCTTTCTGTCAGGACATGGCTAGTTGTGATTCCTAAAAACATACAAAGACTACTGGCCATATATTCTGTTTATTATGCAATCTACATGAAATGCATGTTATGGTGTGAGGACAGTTGGTTTTAGGGGTAGTGTGATTAAATAAAATGGTATAATTGTTTTTATTTTCATCTCATTAACTGTACATGTCGCTGTTTTAAAAAGTAATGGCAGGTAATGTTGTGGGACCTGCTTTGACCCAGTGTCTGATTTGAGAGAGACAGAGAAAGAGAGAGCCAAAGAGAAAGAGAGAGAGAGCGAGCTCTTTAAATCCACCTGTTAGCCGGAATATATTCTTGCGCCTTCGGTTTGGGAAGGTGAACTGATCGCCAGGACCGCGTGTCAGTGTTTTAACACAAAGTTCTGCATTTTTCCAAAGTCTTCACCGCGCACAAACTGCATCTTTAATGGACTATCACTGTCGACGACACCATACGCGACAATGTTAATGCATCATTTGCTTAACCGTCCACAAATGCCCTGATCCCGCAGGGACTTCGCAACAGTGCTGCAACTCGCGCAAAATCGACACACCGCAGGACTTTTTTTATTCATTCGTGAATATGGCAAAGCGACTGTACTGACCTGGAGCCGTGGTTTGCAACACATTGTTGCCAATATTTTGAAGAAGAACACGATGATCTCCCTCTCGCATGCCCCGTAACTGCTTGCATTCATTCAGTCCAGCTTGGCTCGAGCTCCGTCTTCTCTCCTGGAGATTTTCCTTCCAGTTTCCTCTCAATTATGTTCACTTTCGCTGCCTTTTGCTATATGCTTTCCCTTGTCCTCTGTGCTTCTCTCATCTTCTTCGCGATCTGGCATGTAAGTGTTTGCATCTTTGATGTGCTTTGTGAAAATATGCTGCAGAATGGCATGCATGTGTTAGAGCAGAGGTTGCTGCATCAGACAAAACTGACCATCACCAGATCAAAGCCTCCTTGATATTATGAATGTCTCTGGCATGTCTTACATCACCAAATTCAGAAGTCACTGATGATCATTTGAGTGTAAATTGATAGTGAAATTAGACTTGGGTCACAGCATTGGTGCGTATCCTGACTAGGTGATATCCAGCTTGTGTCAGGGAAGTCTTTTGCACACCTTTTTTGGGTTTCCCATCTCTCTAATGGACAAAACACCTTTGTGGGTTGTTTCAGATCCTGTTTATCCATTTCAGGAAACACATACTTGCGTTAAACCCCCTTACAGTTCAACTGTACAAGCCACGGTCAGTGTTATTTTCCAGCAGCAGTTTGTGCCTGACCTGTTTTGATGTTACGCTGTCCTTTATCTCTGTGCACTTTATGCAAGGTGTAACACAGTTTTTTTCTTACTTGAGGAAAGCTGCATTAAAGCACTGGCTCACATTCACAGCACTGCAAGACTGCTCTAGATTTGGGTCAGCACAGTCGTTTGCCCTAGGCTTGCTTTTGCATAGCAACAGACATTATAGCCTCAAGGGTTAAATAAGGGGTAATTATGAGGACATCACATTTGACCCAGACCTTTCTGTAAGACATCATTCACCTCAATCTATTTCCAATAAACTGTCCATCAGTTATTCTAAAAGAAGTTCCTTTTATTTGTCAGTTATTTTGTGAGGAAGGCAGAAATGCTGTCCTCAGCGGTTTCAGCTTTTGAGTCTTTAATAGACTTAATTCTATCGGCTCACAATGGGAAAATCCTGACACGTCAACCCTCTTTCATGTCCGCAAATTGAATACATTTTAGGTTTCGAGTGTAGGTTCAGCATGTTACATAGTGTACAGTATGTTTGAAGAGTTTTTATTGAATGCACTGAATATAGAGTATGCATTATGAGACAGCTTCCTCACTGTCCTTTTAAGCCATGCTTAAACACAGTATGTCACCCAGACATATCAAAGAGAGCAGCATCTGCTTTAAAAAGGACCTATTATTATAAAATCATGATTATTGAATGCCAAGACATTGGGAAATTCTGAATATCAGTGGAACTTTAGTTGATAAGTGTCCTTCAGCCAACATCCTATGTGTTGTAAGTGAGTTTGTTTTTAATAACACACATAAATTCTTATTTATATATACAATTATCATGCTGACAGTACTTATCGGCTGATGGCACCACACAAATGCACACAATCCCAAGGGACTATCTTGAGCTGTGGTGTGAAAAGCAGCAGACAGGGACAATATCCTATAAAGTACATTTCATGCTTTTAAGAACCCTCCACAAAGAAACTGGAAAAGCATCTACTATTATATAATATTTGTGATTTATTTATTGTTAGCAAAAGTTTGGGGTCAGTAAGATTTATTTATTTATTTTTTTTTTTTTTTAAGAATTAATTTAGCAAGGACACAGCAAATTGATCAAAAGTGACAGTAAAGACATTTAAACATTACAAATTTTTCAAATAAATGCACTCTTTGGAACTTTATATTCATCAAAGAATCCTGAAACAAATCACAAAATATTAGGAATGCACAACTTGATGATAATAAGAAATGTTTCTCGAGCACTGTTTCAGCATATTAAAATGATTTCTGAAGGATCACGTGACTGGAATAATGGCTGGTGAAAATTTAGCTTTCGGGTATAAATTATACAAATTGGTATAAATGATGAGCAAAGATAGCAAAGTCCTTGAAATCTCTTACAGAACCTTTTAAAAGTGAAGTTTTCAAACACTGCTAAGTCTAACTTTCTTTATCTTAACTTAGATTACGAGCATGGGAGAATCTATCTGCCGTCCTTTTCAAAAGGGATCTAAAGAGATGCCTAATCTGCATATTTCCCCTTGTGTGTTATTCTACATCTGAGGGGAAATGATCCCCACATTAGCTTAACTAACACTGAGAGTCAAAAGCTCCCTCAACAGATGTTTCAAGTCCACTTTCACAGCCAGTGGAAACCAACACATTAGTGCCCACAAAACGTTTGGCAAAGATGCACATTTTAGAACGGTATTTAACAGATTGTCTATGAATGCACTGGTATGTTCATCCGTGAAGGTTTAAATGTATTATTGAGATGTATAGTGGTTGTCCTAATTGTGGCACATTTAATTAAAAAATCCCGCAAGCTACTGTACCTCGAAGAGCTCTTGTTAAACATCGGAGGGCAACTTGATCATTCTACAAGGGGAACTGTGTTAAACAGGCTTACACATGTTAACATGACTTGAAAAATGCCAATATAGGAAGCACAGCCCTTTTCAAACAGTCCTTTTAGAACAAAACATCTGTGCTATACAGACTAGAATTTCAGTTACATCTATTCACAAAAACAGGTTAATGCTACGCATTTGAAAATAACACACCACCTACATTAAAACCCTACCCTAAATCTAACCAGTAGTGTAAGCAAAAGCTTGGTTTTACAAGAATAATAGTTTTCAGCTATTTGTCAGCTATTTTATCGTAACTCACAATTCACAGGATACCTGAAATGCTCTGCATTGCAATTACAATGCTTACCGGGGGTGCTACCGAGCAAGTTTACTACATCAGAAAAGCTATATATATGAAATCTCTGTGATGAAAACGTAAAAATGTATTAGTTTATAAATTACACACTATGGAAAAAAGTGTTTTGTCATAACATAGTATTGTAACTCTCATAATATCATAATTTGTGTGAAAAGAAATAAAAGTTGTTGGTGTTTTACTGCTACAATTGGTAATCTTAGCTGGAATCTGAGTGAATTGTATGTATAGGTTTGTTTATGGAGTTTTGGAGCGACAAAATTTCCAATGAGCTTATGTTGGTTTTGTCATTTGGCTTACGCAAGCTAGTAGTATTAGGAAGGGCTTACGCAAGCTAGCAGTATTAGGAAGGTCTCTAACCCAAAATCTTGGGTAGTACCACTAAGAAGTGGTATTAACACAATTTTGGAAATAATAGGCATTGGGTCAGTGTTAGAGAATGAGGTGATGGATTAGGGCAAGCGTGATAACATTTGTAGACATTACAGCAGGCAATCAAAAAGAAATCTATAATTTCTCACAGCCCAATTCCCTCTTACTGGCAACACAATGTGTTATAATCATGATAAATGTGACCCTGGACCACAAAACCAGTCTTAAGTCGCACGGGTATATTTGTAGCAATAGCCAACAATATCATATGGGTCAAAATGATAAAATTTTCTTTTATGCCAAAAGTCATTAGGATATTAAGGAAAGATCATGTTCCATGAAAATATTTTGTAAATTTCCTACCGTAAATATATCAAAACTTATTTATTTATTTATTTTTTTAGTAATATGCATTGCTAAGAATCTCTTTTGTTCAACTTTAAAAGCGATTTTCTCATTATTTAAATTTTTTTCACCTTCAGATACCAGATTTTCAAATAGTTGTTTCTCAGCCAAATAGTGTCCTATCCTAACAAACCATACATCAATGGAAAGCTCATTTATTTAGGTTTCATATGATGTATTAATCTCAATTTCAAAAAATTGACCCTAATGACTAGTTTTGTGGCTCAGGGTCACAAATATGAGAATGTTTGAGGAAATCACATCTAATCATTTTAAATATTAGTGACAGAGTTTACTGAGCAATAATTCTATTCTGTGTATTACGAGTATATTTATATTCAAGTACAGTTCTCCAGTCAGCTCAGTTTTTTTTCAATACAGCGTAATCCCCAGATGGGTAAACTGATGTCACATAGGGAACAAAACAGCAATGTTTCCACATGGATGCAATGTGCACATGTTACATTCTTTGTTGATTTTCTTTCTGGAAGGCATGTGCAGGAACATTCTGAATTTCTTACAACTATGATTAAGATTCATATGCTGCTGTCAGGTTTAAACCCGGCCTTATTTTAAATTAACCCGTTTTAAGTGTTTTTTATGGTTCATCAACATTTAGAAAAGTGTTCAGTTATTTATATGTTACTTGTGTAGCTTATATGGTTCAATAATCCCCTTTCATGGTGCAAGTTTTAATGTGATTATTAAAGGATGGCCAGATTTTAAACGTGTATGTAATGCATTTTTATGTAGCAGTTACACCGCACACACTTATTTGACAGCTAAGCAGAAAAGCAGTTAAAATCATACCCCATTTTTACTGCTTGTGTCGCCTACAGAATTGAGAGAATATTGATATACTACGTCTCCTGTTGTAGTGTAGGAGGAGAGGGCAGTTTGGTCTGTAACAGGGGAAATAAGCTTGTCTAATTTGATCTAACTTTAATTTAGGCTTCTCTTGCCTTGTGCATGAGCTATAGCCATGAGGCACCATAGACCCTATTTGCTCTAATGCACTTACTAAAGGGGATAATTTCATATGCCTTTGCAATCTGTATAATTTTTTGTCACATCAAACACTACTTCCACCATCATGATATACTGGAAATTCATGATATATTAAAGATTTCAAGATGTTGTGAACTCAAGAACCTTAATATTCAAGTTTATCACATGTGGTCTTTTATGTATCTCATTCTACAGCATATAAATGAATATATATATATATATATATATATATATATATATATACACACACACACACACACACACACACACACACACATATATATATACATATATATACATATACATATATATATGTGTGTGTGTGTGTGTGTGTGTGTATATATATATATATATATATATATATATAATATGATTGATAATAGTACACAACATATTTCCATTGTATCACCCAGCTCTACTTCTGCTATGCCAATGAGATGCTAAAATAATGGAGGATAAATCAAAGTAATAAAAGGAGCGCATATCCTTGAAAATCACGCAAACGCTGCAAATCCATGTGTCTAGCCTAATGATAATGATCGTGTTCCCTTTTTTTCTTTGGGTTTTCAGATAACAGCCTTTGATGAGCTTCAGGCAGACTTCAAGGTGCCGATCGATCAGGGCAATCCACTTCACGCGGTAAGTCATGCAAATAATGGACTTGATCATTTGATTTATTGCCCTTTCCTGCACTTCCATGGAAACTAATGAGTTTGCATGCGTGCGTGTGTTTATTTGTTTATGGTGGGAATATATTTTAGCAAACCCTCTGATCTTTTGCAGGCACCAGGTGTGGTGCCTACCCTAAACTCTGATACATTTCCTGTCATCCGCAGCATTGCATGAATAATCCATAGAGCAGCTGTCTATGTGTTGTCTTTCCTCTGCTGGAGGCCCTGGCAGCTTTAATCTCGCTAATGAATTCAAACTGAGGCAACTTTTCCAGCTTTTTGGATACACCAACTGTTATCCAAAAGTTTAGAACAACATTGTCATCCTAGATGCCAGCATTGCAGAATAATTTACATGTGTGTGCTTGATACCTTGCCAGGCTACTTAGTGACAGAATACAAAGCAAGAGGCACAGGCGAATGCAGATATTTTTGGTCTTTTGGACTTCGTGTCGGAAAGTCTCACTCAGAAAGTGGCACTGTGATGAAGTTTCTGAGTCATGTATCCGCTCCGCACAAAATTTCTGTAGTCGTAATTTATTGCTGTCTTCCCAACAAAGTGTCAAAGTAAAAGATACACGCTCTATATGTCACGTCTGTCAGACTGGAGGGAACTATGGAGGATCTGGAATGTGGGGGGTGCTGAAAGATTGATGGCCTCCTAGCTGATCTCACCACCCAGTCAAGTCAATCTCACACCCCGCCTGGCTAATTGGTGGCTTCTGTCAGTCTTCAGCTGGGAGGAAGTCAGGACTTCATCCTGTGATTCTCATTGGAGCTCCCCTTATGACTCTAGTCTGCACAGTGCTACTGCACTCACTGTGTACAGTCCCTCAGGCTCCTTTTACACCTGGCATTAATGTGCTTTTCATAACCAGACAGCAAAATTATTTCTTTATGAGTAGTTTTTAGGGCTGAGAATTAATTTAATGCTGTTAATATAGATGCAGTAATTCACACAATTAATGCAGCATTGTTTTAGTTTTTTTAATTTCTGAAGGTAGCTAATGTTTTATTATGCTTATGCTGTTTGAGTCGAAACAACACAGTCTGCTTGTACCCTGTGATCAGCCATACTTGAATGGTTATAAATATTAATTTCTTCCTCAGAAACTGAGGGGGAAAAAACAGCAGTATTGGTAAAGATAACTGTGAGACTGGCCTTGATAGTACTTGATAGTAAGAAGATATTAGCATAAGATGAGACAGAATAGAAAATCTTGAATTAAGCTTATTCTTACCCCACTGGCAAGCAGTTTTTCCCCTTGTTTAAGCAGAAATGAATAGTAAAAATATACAAATAATAGCAGTATCAGTATCACTATTCATATTAACAATATTGGTCAGACTGGCTTTGATAGTAATTTGATGTAATTGTATGTGAAATTTTATATTGTGTTATATTTTATGTAAAATGTAATATCTTTATGCTGATTCTATATTCATTTGGGGATTCAATATGCAATTATTATTACATATTTTAATGTTAGATGCAATTAATTGAGATGAATTATGAACAGAAAACTGTGATTATTCACTTAAAAATATTTATTCAATTTGCAACTTGTTTTCTAGTAGATCTAAACATCCTTTAAACAAGATTTGGAAAATAGCATTTTTCTTGTTTTAAGCATAAAACCTAACAAAATTTAGTGAGGGTTAAACATTTTAAACTTTAATATCGCTGATAAATCAGGGAGCAAGAGCTAGTAGAACTGTCACATTTAACTGCCCTTGACTGCCGCTGCCCGGCTTCTGTGGAGGCATTCAAGACATAATTCTCCAGCAATTAAACACTTCTGACGCTATTCTTTTATAAGATTCTCTAATAATCCTTGATGAGTTTCCTTTATGTGTTGAAACGAGGCATCTTTCATGTTAACGTTATGAGCTCATTAGACGGAATTTGTATATGCTGCACTGCCTGATGTGCACAAGCTTTTAATATTTTATCATGCTAATGTTCTAGATAGACATTACCATGCATGTGGTTGATTTCAATGTAAAACAACATTAAATTAGAGGTGTCATTATGTTGCTTTTTGAGAGTTTTATGATCCAGATGTTTATCAGCATGCACAATAGAATCCAACACATCAGCTCAGTTTTTTTATATATTTACTTTTGTAGAGATGTAAGCAAAATTCAGTACACTGTGAATCAAACTCAGTACCAAGCTTTACCAGTTGAGCTACAGAAGGATTGATAAAATATTAGCTAATTGTCTACTATGTAGAACTTACGGTAACAATATCACCTACCACGTCCACTTTAGATTTTACATTAGACAAGCCAGAATTATTCACACAATAAGCTATTTTCATAAAAGTAAAAAAATGTAAATTATTAACATGATGCAGACTGACAATTGACAATTTTGGTTCCCTTTCAGTCAGTCACGTTCGACATTACGTCATAGTGACTGACGTAAATGGGATCTCACCCGAGAGCCCAATCACCTTCGAGCATTAACAAAACAAGCCAATTACAGTTGGCGTGCGTGCTTTGCCACGCGCACCCCGCCCTGCAGCACAGGTATAAAAGGAGAGCGTGTGCAGACGCACAACAGCTTTTCGCTTCGGAGCCGAGCCTTTCAGCGCGAATCTCCAAGAGTGTCTGCAAGACAGCAAACAACAGTGTTGGTGTTACGGCGCGTCAGCGGGGGTTGCCGATCCAGTGCTGCTGCTTCTGACGGCGTGCTGCAGCTTTTCATTCTGTGGTCGTGCTGCAACCTCCCCTGGGCGCTTCAGCACTTTCTCTAAAAGAGTATTTTTTCTAAAAGAGCAATATCTAAAAGAGCTCCACGAGCGACAGGCATCTTTTACAGGCTAGCAGCCCAGACCGTCTCGCTGGCTCACAAGAACCATCAGACTTGGCTGTGCGCTTCAATTCGCCCAACGCCCTCCCAAGTTCAGAGGCATTCGGTTCACCTCTGTGCTGGACAAAGATGCTCCTGTCTTGCAAGCCGGTCCCTGCAGCCGAGATGAGGTCAGGGTTTTACAATCCTTACTTCATCGTGCCCAAGGAAGGCGGTGGGTTACGACCAATCTTGCACCCGCGCGTTCTGAACTGGGCCCTTCACAAGCTCCCGTTCAGGATGCTGACGCAGAAATGCATCTTTCAATGCATCCATCCTTTCAATTGGTTCGCAGCGATCGACCTGAAGGACGTGTACTTTCATGTCTCGATCCTCTCTCGACACAGACCGTTTCTCCGCTTTGCGTTCGAAGGGCGAGCATATCAGTACAAGGTCCTCCCCTTCGGGCTGTCCCTGTCACCTCGTGTCTTCACCAAGGTCGTGGAGGCAGCCCTTGTTCCATTAAGGGAAGCAAGCATTCGCATTCTCGCATTCTGGCCCAGTCTCGAACACAGTTGTGCGAGCACAGGAACACGGTGCTCTGTCACCGGTTGGGGCTTCGGGTCAACTGGGAAAAGAGCAAACTCTCCCCTGTGCAGAGGATCTCTTTTCTCGGCATGGAGTTGGACTCGGTCAACCTCACAGCACGTCTCTCAGTAGAGCGTGCTCAGTCGATGCTGAACTGCCTGGAGTCTTTCCAGCGCAAGAGGGCGGTTCCACTGAAACAGTTTCAGAGGCTCCTGGGGCATATGGCATCCTCAGCCGCTGTCACGCCGCTTGATTTGCTTCATATGAGACCGCTTCAGCGTTGGCTTCACAACCGGGTCCCGAGATGGGCATGGCGATGCGGGTCTTAGTCACTCCGGCATGTTGTTGTCACTTAGTGTCCAGGCATGTTGTTGTATCAACAGATGCCTCTGCCATGGGCTGGGGTGCCATGTGCAACGGGCATGCGGCTGCGGGGCTCTGGACAGGGCCCCGACTGCAGTGGCATATCAACTGCCTCAAGTTGCTAGCAGTATGGCTTGCTCTGCACCGCTTCAAATTGCTCCTACTAGACAAGCATGTACTGGTCCGTACGGACAACACTGCTACCGTGTACATCAACCACCAAGGCGGTCTACGCTCCCGTCGCATGTCGCAACTCGCCAGCCATCTCCTCCTTTGGAGTCAGAAGCATCTGAGGTTGCTTTGCGCCGTTCATGTCCCAGGCGAGCTCAATCGTGTAGCTGACGAGCTCTCACGTCAGCCCGCCCTTCCGGGAGAATGGCAACTCCACCCCAAGACAGTCCAGCTGATTTGGAGACGCTTCGGGGACGCTCAGGTAGACCTGTTTGTCTCCCCTGACATGTCTCTCTGTGAGCTGTTTTACTCCCTGTCCAAGGGGACCCTCGGCACAGACGCGCTGGCACACAGCTGGCCTCGGGGCCTACACAAATATGCGTTTCCCCCAGTGAGCCTTCTCGCACAGACCCTGTGCAAGGTCAGGGAGGATAAGGAGCAAGTCCTTTTGGTGGCGCCGTATTGGCCCAATCGGACTTGTTTCCCAGAACTGATG
This sequence comes from Spinibarbus caldwelli, assembly GCA_039654775.1. Lineage (NCBI taxonomy): Eukaryota > Metazoa > Chordata > Actinopteri > Cypriniformes > Cyprinidae > Spinibarbus > Spinibarbus caldwelli. The sequence goes on from CM077240.1 coordinate 24,968,304, forward strand.
CTCCTCGCAACAGCCCCTCCTTGGCAAATTCCTCTGAGGAGGGATCTCCTTTCTCAGAGAGGGGGCAACCTCTGGCACCCATGTCCAGACTTGTGGAATCTCCACGTGTGGTCCCTGGACGGGATGCGGAGGTTCTAGGTGCGCTACCTCCAGCGGTAGTAAACACTTCAGCTATCACTTCAGCTAGAGCCACATCTACAAGACATGCTTACAGGCCAAAGTGGAACCTGTTCGTCGATTGGTGCTCTACCCGCCGGGAAGACCCCCGTAGATGCCCGGTCAGGGTTGTGCTTTCTTTCCTGCAAGATGGGTTGGAGTGAAGGCTATCTCCCTCCACTCTCAAAGTGTATGCTGCCGCTATTGCCGCACATCACGATGCAGTTGACGGTAAGTCTGTGGGGAAGCACGACTTGGTCATCAGGTTCCTCAGAGGGGCGAGGATGTTAAATCCTCCGCGCCCTCATCTGGTACACTCTTGGGATCTCCCCTCAGTCCTGACGGCCTTGAAGGAGGATCCCTTCGAGCCTCTGCAGTCAGTAGAGCTTAAGTTTCTGTCATTGAAGACAGTGCTCCTCACTGCATTGGCCTCAGTGAAGAGGTTAGGGGACCTGCAGGCATTTTTGGTCGCTGATTCGTGCCTAGAATTCGAACCGGCTGACTCTCACGTTGTCCTGAGAACCCGGCCTGGATATGTGCCCAAAGTTCCCACCATGCCCTTTAGGGATCAGGTGGTGAACTTGCAAGCACTGCCCCGGGAGGAGGCAGACCCAGCCATTGCTCTGCTCTGTCCCGTCCGCGCCTTGCATGTTTATGTGGACCGCACGCAGAGCTTCAGGACCTCAGACCAGCTCTTTGACTGTTTCGGAGGACAGCAGAAGGGAAAGGCTTTCTCCAAACAGAGACTTGCCCACTGGATAGTAGAGGCTATAGTCTTGGCATACCAGGCCCGGCGCTTACCGTGCCCCCTCGGTGCAAGAGCACACTGTATGAGAGGTGTGGCATCTTCTTGGGCGTTGATGCAGGGCGGCTCAATAGCAGACATTTGTAGAGCTGCTGGCTGGGCCACGAATCTCCGTGTAGAGCCCGTGTCCTGCCGTGTTCTTGCCTCAGATGTCCAGTAACATCAGACCCGCTTGGTGTCCATCACACTTGCAGCGCCATTCCCCTCTACGGACCGGATACGTGCACTTTATTGCTTCTCAGTTCAGTTCCCCTTGGCGAACCCTGCTGAAGTTCCTCCCGCACCCTCGGCAGTCAGACGTGGCGGAGCGCCAGACGCCAGGTCCAGCACTTGTGTGTTTGCCCAAGGTCAGCCCTTGTGCTGGGCTAGGTGCCCGTGTGTAGTGATTCCCCTTCGGGTGATCCCACATGTGTATTCTTCCACGGTACAGCTCCCCTCACGGTGAGCCCTTGTCTTTCCCTGGCAGAGACCTTCTGCCATCTCTGCTGTGTATTGATCTCACCCCAGGCTGGCTGAGTCTACCTCAGAGACTTCCATATGTAGTACTGCCCTTGGCCAGTCCATATGTGTTATCTCCACGGTACCTCCTTTATTCAAGATTTGACTTCTGTAGCATTCCCCTACTTGTGTACGCTTTCCCAGTGTTATCCATACCCACTGTAAGGAACAGCAGTGGCTGTCATCTCTGCCTAAGCCCTGTCCTATCTTCCGTCCCAACTGGTGTGGGGGGACTTGCCGGCTTCCACAGGGCACTGGAGGGGGTCAGAAATAGTGGTTTCATAGGTATCCCATTTACGTCAATCACTATGATGTAACGTCGAACGTGACTGACTAAAAGGAAACGTCTCGGTTACATATGTAACCCTCGTTCCCTGAAGGAGGGAACGGAGACGTTACGTCTCATCGCCACAGTTGCTGTACCACCACTGTACGGCTGGGGCACACAGTCTCAGCTCCTCAGCGAAAAATTGATGTGCGTCTGCACGCGCTCTCCGTTTATACCCGCGCAGCGGGGCGGGTTGCGCGTGGCAAAGCACGCACACCAACTGTCATTGGCTTGTTTTGTTAACACTCAAAGGCAATTGGGCTCTCGGGCGAGATCCCATTTACATCAGTCACTATGACTTAACGTCTCCGTTTCCTCCTTCAGGGAACGAGGGTTACATACGTAACCGAGACGTTTCTAGATTGTGGTCAGCAAAAACTGTCTGCATATGAACCCCTATTTAATGTATTCTAAGCCATATTTTATTATAATTGTTTTTACGTTACATGTTTTTTTTCATGATTTGAGTATGAGGGGATGCCAAGCAGCATATCTATGTTGGCATCTGCCTAATTTGGCTAGTGTCTAAAGTGACCAAAATTAGTTTGTTCAGAGGCGCAGCTTTTGATCACATCTGTTCATGCTCTTTTCATGCCATCGTTATAGATGCTGAATATTATTTCTGTTACAGAGATGACAGACTCAGTTCTGCTGTGTTTGCATTTATATGTCCGTCAAGGATTACCCATTTGTACATTGCAGATTCCATGGCTCAAGAACATAATATTCTCGCTGCTGTATTGACTCTTTGTCCTATATTTAATATATTGTTTACACTGTATGCCAGCACTTGTCAGGCAGAATTTGTGCTGACGAATATTTCAAAGGGAGCTGAGTCTAATTGCCTGCTAATTAAAAGTGCTGATATGGCTGCAGTTATCTCTAGACACTATGGCTGCCAGTGGAATATATTTGCATGCTGTTGTTGAGGAGGAATGGTGTGAAAAAATGTCTTAAGCAAATTTGGATGAACTAAAATGAGGTGCGGCCCAAAAATAGGCCGAGAGTTGAGTGTAACTTTCATGGATGTTTGGTGTAATCTTTGAAACACAGCTGTGTGCTGGAACAAGAGTGTAGGAGGTTGCCAATCAAACCCTTGAAAAAACTGCTTAAAAATGGAAACTTTGGGAAAATAGCTGCATATCAATTACTTTTCACAAATTCAGCAAACGAGTGTAATGCCACATTTTTTACTAGTGGAATTATTTGTATCTTTGATAAATATATTGCAAGATAATTGTTGTAAAACAGTTTTAATAAGTAATATATCATATACATTTTAATGAATATATTAATGTAATTTATAATATAGCATATATGTATAAATTATTATATTACATTATATGTTCATATATTAAACAAACAACCTTTTTTTCTTCAATATATTATACTGCATATTATTTCAGCCTGGACACATATTAAATGAGAGATTAGGTTATTGCAAAGTTTTTCTCCCATGTGTTATTTTGAATACTCTGTAACAAATCAAATCAAATCAAATCAAATCAAATCAAATCAAATCAAATCAAATCAAATCAAATAAAATAAAATAAAATAAAATAAAATAAAATAAAATAAAATAAAATAAAATAAAATAAAAATTAAGAAAAATAAAGTAAGTAAATAAATATTATATTTCCCCTGTCTGAAAATCATTTGTACATGTAAAAACATATGCTGACAAAAGAATACAGCATCATCATTAGTTTGTGTGTGTGTGATTAAACTGACTAACAAGGTCATTTCTGAGTAGGAGTGTTGTAGTGGTCACTATGGGTGGTTCTGTGGATCAGTGAATAACAGTGCAAATTATTTAATTATTTACACGTGCAGGCTAGTAGTGTAAATAATGTATTGAGTTGAATAAAGTTAATGTGAATTTAAAAAATAGCAATCAAATATGTATGTTTAGACTTAGAAAACAGCATCTTTGCACTCCTCCTGCCAAGTGATGAACAGTGCTCTTTTAGGCAAAGTGCTGCCATTTTTCTTCTGTGTTACTCATGTATGATTTATTTGTGCCTTAACATATGTCCATACATGCCTCCTATTGCGTTCTGCTGCTTTTTGTGCCTCAAATATGAACAAATTATTCCATAGTGCATATGAAAAAAAAAAAAGCCATGCAGAGAAAGTAAATTCAGGATGAAAAAAAAAAAAACTCTAGCCTGGTTTAAATCTTCAGACTTTGCATTGAGATCTCTGCTGAATTCGATTTATTCCACTGCACATGTGATTAAATGATAATCCATGAACTACTATGTCTGGGTGTGTATATATAAAAATAGATTTTGAAACATTGTCCCTGGAGAGTACCGCCATTTTCCTGCCCCCCAAAACATACATGTTTTGATGTAATCGCCATATGCTATTTTCACATGCCATTCAACAATCTCCCTGCCGTTTTTTCCACCTCTTGGCAGTTGTTTTTCTAAATGCAAGTCCCTTGATGTCCTTGCCAGTGTATAGTGCTCTGTGATTCTGCAAGGGAACATGGGCCAGGAGCCGAGGGAAGACAAGAGCCTTAGGCAGCCGTGCATGTCAAAGCCATAACCACTGTGTCATAACACCTATGGCATGAATGCATATACTGTACACTTTTAAACCTAGTTAAAATCTACTCCCCTTCTCCTGCTTTTTTGATGCATCAAATCAACTTTTTAGCAGCTGAAAGATGTGGCCTTCATACTAGTTTTGTCCTTGAGATTGGCATTTTAGGTGTTATGGGAGATTTAACAGATATTTATCTCTCTTAACAGCGTGAAAGACTTCGAAATATTGAGAGGATTTGCTGCCTGCTGAGAAAGGTATGTAACGTCTTTATCTGTGGGGGGAATTTAAAAGTTTAACCCATCCTGATTGACAACTTTACTGAGCATTCAAGGGGACATGTACTGTATTTTACACTTCGATTTTCCTTTTATTTAAAATAATAATAATATATAGTAAACTTTAACCAGAGGATATTGTCATGGAGTCTGTGATGAGTACAGTCCAGTTTTAGCGATGACCTTTCTACTGTATGTATTTGTAGTAAGACAATAATTTAGCAACATTTTATTATTCATTATATTATATTATATTATATTATATTATATTATATTATATGGGAAACTAGTGCTTAAATTTTTCTGTATGCTGCAATATATACATGGTTATGTATGGCTATATATTGATAAATATAATATTACATTGAAAATGATGATTTATTAATCAAAGGTATTATAAAGTGTTTCCCACACCTACATAGTTTGAAACTGAACGCATTCTGGGTGGTTGAATATTTGAATCCAAGCACTATCCAAGTTACAAGGGGCCAGAACCTGTTATGTTCCATATATATATATATATATATATATATATATATATATATATATATTGTGCCAACATCAGCAGAACGCCTTTATGAGTAATATGTCTGATGCTATGAGGCTCGTCTAGAGTCCCAGCTGCTCCATGTGCATGTGCACCTAGCAGAAAAGGTTTCTGCTGTCACTCAGTTTCACCTGACTGCAAATGTAAAAGAAAACACTGCTTGACAAAAACACTTATCCAAGCAGAGTCCACAAGGGCTTCATATGTGCTTGAGCTGAATTGCCTTTAATTTTACAGACACAGCATTTATAAAACAGTTTGCAGCTTGTGATCGGACAAGTCACGTTTAAAGGCAATGAATGGTTTTAAAGCTAGTGTTTAAAGCTAGCTCTGTTTCCCCCCTCCCTCTTTGTTTCTCGGTTGGGGTCTTTATGTACACAGGGCATGTGGTTTGCCATTTATTATCATTATTAATTATCTTAGTTGTAAACATTAGCTTAAGGCTCTTATCGCTTCCCAATGGGCCACAGTGTCTTTGCTTTGACTGACATGAGCACAGTGATAATTTGTGAGAATCAAGTCAGAGAGTAAATAAACAAAAGTGCATTTCTATTCTGAACAGGCAGTCCTATAACAGATGGTGTCTCTTTACTCAGCAAATAAGAGAGTTTAATATATTTGTGGATGGGAGAATACACATATACCTTGCAGACTTTTTGTCAGTGAGACAATTTTATTGCTGAGTGAATCTGTGGATTGTGCATCTTTCCAGAATGAGACATTCAGTTATGCTCACAGGTATTCAACGCTAGGGTGACGAAAGCTAGCATGAGATCATTTATTTTCCCCAACTAGAGGTGCAGAATATTTTTCACAGCCGACAAACAAACATGCATGTTTTCTTATTTTTATTAACCCGGTATAAATGTCAGTTTTTAACATCTGTGTCATTTTGTGTTTATTCACCAAAACGTCTGGAAAAAAAGAGAAAGGAATGGTGGTTTTTTTGACTGACTTAGAGTCAGTCAGACAAACTAATGCTGAGTCACACAGAGCTTCCTTGCAAAGCACCAGCATATTTTTAGACAACTACTAACACATCTTTTCAGGATCCATAATTCAGATACCTTACACTTTAATAAATTTATACACATTAATACAGAGTGTATTTGTTTGTAACAAACACACACACACAGATTGCAGTCAGTAAGATTTTGTTTTTTGGATGCGTATATCAATTATATTATAATCGACAATATTAATAAAATTTTAAATTAACTGCTTTCTATTTATTCATTCATTCATTCATTCATTCATTCCTTTGATGGAAAAGCTGAATTTTCAGCAGCATTACTCCAGTCTTCAGTCCTTGAAAAACTATTTAAATATACTTATTTGGTGTACAAGAAAATTTGAACAAATGACTAATTATCAGGGTTGAAAACAGTTGTGCTACCTAATATTTTGGTGGTAACTTGATCCATTCATTGTAATTATCTGTCATTCAGGTTTCCTAATGAATAGAAAGTTTTAAAAAATAGTATTTACTTTAAATATCAATCTTTTGTAGCATTATACATATCTTTACTGTCACTTTTGATAAATAAAAAATATTGTTTTTGAATGATAGTGTACATAAATTAGGTTGTATTTTTGTTTTATTCATTTTGTTTATTTAAAACATTATCTGTTCAGGTTGTACAAAATAGGTTGTCACTCTCAGTAAAAATAGTTTAATAAAAAAAAAATCAACTTTTTATTTGTGCCCCCAAAAATATGTCTCTCGGAATATATTATAAACTATATCATCACCATATAATTCAACAGTTCTGCTCTGTGCCTTTGCATCTATGAATAATAATAGTTTCATTTTGTTGTGAAGTTCTGTCCCTGCAGTTTACCATTATTGTTTTGACCTTGTCTTTCTCTTAAGCTAAACTGTTCCATCTAACTGTGAAGGTCAAGGTCAATATTCCAGCAGCCAATCAGAGGGAGTGCGGCGTAATCCCCTATGGTTGCCAACGCTGTGTGTTTGTTCTTCAAACGAGAAGCTACTTTTTGATGTTGCAGTACAAACGTTTCTGTCCTCTCATCATTCCACTTCACACTTGCATTCATCACCAAAGGCATTTGCACAGAATTTGCGATAAATGGAAATGACAAGGTGGAACTGAAAGGCAGAGGATCATTCATAAAAGACCTGTATGATATGCATATCTCTTTGGAAACTATCCTAATGATGTTCGGGTATATGCTGATACACATAATTCGAGATACGACAGAGCATAAAACATCTTTTTTTGAACCCAGGGTCTGAGATCTGTGGTGTTGCATCTTCTCAGAGGACTACAATAAGAACTTTGTAATTGCTGAATAGTGTACTTTTTGCACCAAATGGAATTGCAAAATGCTGATTATTTCAAACAGGTTGCCTGAACATCAACCAAAGATAAAATAAATAAATAATAAATCTATATGCACTACCAGTCAAAAGTTTTTGAACAGTAAGATTTTTTATGTTTTTTAAAGAATTCTCTTCTGCTCACCAATCCTGCATTTATTTGATCCAAAATGTAGCAAAAGCAGTATTGTGAAATATTTTTATTATTTAAAATAACTGCTTTCTATTTGAATATATTTTAAAATGTAATTTACTACTGTGATCAAAGCTAAATTTTCGCCATGATTACTCTTAGTCTTCAGTGTCACATGATCCTTCAGAAATCATTCTAATATGCTGATTTGCTGTTCAAGAAACATTATTATTATTATTATTATTATTATTATTATTATTATTATTATTATCAATATTTAAAACAGCTGAGCACATTTTTTTCAGGATTTTTTGATGAATAGAAAGAGCCAAAGATCAGTATTTATCTGAAATAAAAAAGCTTTTGTAACATTATACACTATACCATTCCAAAGCTTGGAGTCAGTATAATTGTTTTTTTTTTGTTTGTTTGTTTGTTTTTGTTTTTGTTTTTGTTTTGTTTTTTTACTTTTATTTAGCAAGGATGCTTTAAATTGATCAAAAGTGATGATAAAGACATTTATAATGTTACAAAAGTTTTTTATTTCAGATAAATGCTGTTCTTCTGAAGTTTCTATTCATCTAAGGAACCTGAAAAAATTCTATTCAGCTGTTTTCAACAATAACAATAATAATAATAATAATAATAATAATAATAATAAATGTTTTTTGAGCAGCGAATCAGAATATTCAAATGATTTCTGTATCGGATCATGTGACTGGAGTAATGATGCTAAAATTCAGTTTTGAAATCACAGGAATAAATTACATTTTAAAATATATTCAAATAGAAAACAGTTACTTTAAATAATAATAATAAATAATAATAAAAATAATTTTGCTGTACTTTGGATCAAATAAATGCAGGCTTGGTGAACAGAACAGAATTCTTTAAAACATTAAAAATCTTACTGTTCAAAAGCTTTTGACTGGTAGTGTATTATAAAAAACACATGCATACACAAAGTATACCCAGTTATTTCTATTATGGTGATAACACAGGCCTTGTTAAGAGATTGAGATGCACTTTTTCGAGCATAAGTCAGAACATACCTCAGATTTGTAGACTGCTGTGTTTCACCCCAATCATAGTCTCTCGCTCTTATGACTTTCCCAAGCAATCCTTATCTCATTAGAGCAGGGAATGTGATTTTTCTTTTTCACACCCTACACTGATATACTTGGTGCCGCAGTAAGAAATCCTGCCTCTGCCTGGAGGAAAAGTTCCATTTGCCATCAAAGGGCTCAGAGCAGAGAACGAGGTGGGGTCTTTGTTGCACTGTTCTGAGTCTCTTACCCAGCCAAAAGCAGCCCAGTCGTCATCAGACAGTTCAGAGCAGAGACTAAACTACTGCTGCCGAGGCGTAGCCCGCAAATGAATTTGCATGAGCTGCCTAGATTGGTCGTGTACAATGAAAAATGGAAACTTGCTTGAGAATTTATTAGCTCGTGATGTATATGCTAAACTCTTTTCAGAAAGAAAACCACGGTTAAAAATAAACCTTTGTTATGGAGCCTCTTGTAGCCAGCCCCACGCTGCAGGAGAAAAGAGCATTCTCCTTTGTGGCTTTTAAATATAGAAACATCTGGCTGGTAATCAGACAGACTCTTGTCTCTGTATGCATCTTGTTAGGTCTGAGACATGGGTGTGTAGGGGGCAGCAGGGGCCTATTAGCCTGTCACCAGCCTCTGAGACAATGTGCTCTCAGCAGAGGTGTGGCAGTGATGATGCTGCTGCTGATCATCTGTGGTATAATTAACTCTGGCCCTAAAAATCACAATCTTCCACTATAACTTTCAATTAGTGTAGCCCTTCCAGCTTGACGTCTTTCGCTCCCACCCAAGGTTGAAATATATTTGCATATTTATTATGTTTTTTTTTTTGGTTTTTTTTTTTTTTTCGAGTCTGATTTTTTAAAAATGTTATCTTCCTTTCGGCACTGAATATTTTACCAATTAGATTATTCAATAAATTCACATTATTATATATTGCATGCGGAAAGGATATAGCAGGGTTGTAGAAACAGCATAATACTACTGCAAAAATAAAAAATATATTTCAGTAAATTTTGTTTATATAACATGTTCAGTAACCTCTTCTCTTTCAGATTTATTATTGGCAAACTGAATATTTTTCAACTAAGTTTATTATTTCTTATTTAAATAATTTACATTTTTTATGTATTGTGTTATTCTGAAAGAAAGGATATTAAAGAATTGTAGAAACACTGCATAATGTATTACTACAAGGTAGATATTATTTGTTGATAATAGATATTATGGTAACACACTTACATTAATATATTAATAATTAGGGTAACACTTTAGAATAGGGAACACATATTCACTATTAACTACGACTTTTCCCTCAGTAAATTCCTAATTTGCTGCTTATTAATAGTTAGTAAGGTAGTTGTTAAGTTTAGGTATGGGGTAGGATTAAGGGATCTAAAATATGGTCATGCAGAATAAGGCATTAATATGTGGTTTATAAATACTAATAAATAGCCGATATAATATGCATGCTAATATGCAACTAGTTAATATCGAGAATAGGTCCTTAAAATAAAGTGTTACCAATATTATAATTGTAAACTTTTGGCTAACATTACATGTTAGGGAACCATTCTCTTTCACGTTCATTACTATGCCAATTTGAATACTTTTCATAAGTTTAATATTTGAGGACTTCATGCAAAACCTCTAAGTCCGACTGAGATTTTTCAGAGATATTTTCTTTTAAATAAGTATTTTTATCAGGCTCCTGTAGGTTCAGTAGTGTCACTTTATGGCAATGATAAGACTATTAGTCAGTTATTAAATGCCTTATTTTCAAAAATGCCCAAAAATGCTAATTTAAAAGAAAAATCTTAGATGGACTTGTTTGGGGGGGTTTTGCATCTGAAGTCTTCATTTATTATTCAATTAATTTATATCACTATATATTGTTTTATTCTGACAGAAAGGATATTGTAGTATTGTAGAAACAGCATAATGTTTTTTGTTTGTTTGTTTGTTTTTGTTTTTTGTAAATAACTTATAATTTATGTAAAAAATACAATTTTCTACTTCAAAATGTAACATTTATTTAAAAAAAAAAATGTTTTAGTTGTTGTTTTATTTGTTAAATTTACTAGCAATTTGAGTGAAAATGGTTTTTAAACCAATTTTCAGTGTACTACAAAAACAATTGTTATTCATATATAGATATAGATCTAAAATTGTTTAAAAAAAATTATTTACTACAATTTATTACAATGAAAAATTTATTATTTTTTACTCATGTTTATTATTAATTATTCAGTTATATAATATTTTATATATATATATATATATATATATATACATATATATTGTTGTTGTTGTTTTGTTGTATTGTAGTTTTGGATTTGTTTACTTAGTTAAACATTAGTCTGCTAGCAAATGTTAGCAATATCAGTCAATTAATTACTGCAAAATTACCAAAATGACATAATTACTATTGTAAAGAGTAGGAATTTAGCATACAAATATTCACATCATTTTATAACAGGTTTAGAGGGAGCTAAGGCAGACAACAACACTACGAAAATTAACATGGTTACTATAGTTAAACCATGGTAACCACAAATTAACACTGGTTTTACACTATATCTAGTTCACCATGCTATTTGTAGTAAAACTCTGGTTATTTCAAAAAAAAAAAAAAAAAAAAAAAATTGGTTACTTTTACCATTGGCCTAATAATACCATGGTTAATTTTCCTTATAGGACAAAACATGACCCATGATAATGCAAAAACATGTTCAGTGTTAAGATTTTTTCTTTAAAGATATATTCAAGATGTAGCTATTATTGTACCAATTTTGACATTTAGGTAAGATAAAACAATAACATATGGTCCTAATGTAATATAGTTATTTTTTTCTAAAATAAAAGTATACTATGTGCAAACAAATTATAATGAGGTGGTTGTCTTGCAACAAGGTGGAGATGTGTTGATGAAAAAAATTAGTGAAAAAAATAAACATACACATAAGGGACAGAGAGATGTCAGGGAAAATGAAGAGACTAAAAAGGAAAATGGAAGTTCAAGTGATAACCTTGAATTATTTTTGCACGGCCTCAGCCTAGGGATTTTAACTTTTTATGTTATGATGATGTTGGTCATACAAAAAATATTGTTGTCCGTGGTTTCAAATTTTGTTGTGGGTTTATGGGATGGCCTGGATGAGTGTGAGATTTCCCGGCCTGAAATTTTGTCCCAGTCCACCCCTGCTGATGTTCTAAAAGAAAGGATAATACTGGGTTGTAGAAATTTGAGCCTATCCAGCCTATTTGGGGAATATAGAAATAAATTAATATAATCTCTCTTAGTGCATCATATATAACAGTATTTTCATTGCTGGACTTTAACCCTGCTTCATTTTTATGTTATTATGTATTTATTTATTAATTTTTTTTTGTTACCTGGAAGAGTGGCTCTGCTGTGCTATAAAGTATTCAAAATGGTAATAATCACAGTCTGAATAGTTAAATGGAGAGCCAGTTCATATGCTATCTAGTGTCATGGGGATAGGTGTTCTTTAAAGAGAAAATATGTATAATTCTTTGCTGCAGTTAATTATTGGCTGCTGCTGAAAGAGAAAGACAGTAATTGGAGACTAGCGGCTCTTCTGATCTGCTAAGGCTGAGAACATTTTGCTGCTGCTAATCTGAGGGCGCAGCCAGATTTGTCATTGTAATAAGTGAATGTGAAAAGGGAATGGTTCCTGAACATATATGAATTTATTTATAGTTACTGTACAAGTACTATATGTCGACCCCCTATATTCTTGTGGTCAGTTCTCTACCACAAAAATGTAATGTTATCAATGGCGCTTTTCCATTCCTTTTTTATCTCCATTCTTAATATATATATTGTCAAGACACATTGTCTAATTAAAGCGGTATCTACAGGTTTGGTGCCCGCTCCATTCTGCACTAATGGTGGGACATGTCATTAGTAGTAAGTAGTGTTAATTGGAGAGACCTGCAGTGGCAGGCTGGCGAGAGTTTGATAGGAACAGAAGGTTAGAGCGCGAGTGAGGGAGACGGAATGTTAAAGTCAAAAGCACTCAGCCACAGCAGACCTCTCATTAGGTGACATTACTCCGAAGAGGCTCTTGTGATTCCCATGGGAAGGCAACTTTAAAAGTGGTCCTCAACCACAGCCTTGTAATTATCATACAGCCATAGACAAAATGTAGGAGAAAATAGCTCCTCCTGAATGATTGAATATGTGCATCAGATTTTTATTCAAACTGATCACAGAATATGGCTATTTATGCAGTTTTATATTTAATGCTGGCTTAAGTGTCGCAGCTGGCCTGCAGATTAAAAGTTAATGTCACATAAATATCACACATAAAATCACCCCAAAATTGCTGTTTTTGTTTGTGTGCCTCTGAAATGAAGGACAAAATATTGTGCCTAAAGTTAGTCAGATGTTCAGAAGCCCTGAAGTCTAATAGAAAAAGACTGATCTTCCAGATGGGCCCGTCCTAACCCAGCTGCCAGTCCATATTTACTTGATTATGCAGCATTCATCACTGCCCTCAGTTGCTCTGTTCCAAAATCTATACTGTGGCAGAATTTTAAGGCATCATAGGTGCAAAAAAAATCTGTTTCAAAAGGTAGACAACTTAATTATGCTGCTTTATAAGATAAGTATACAGCCAAATTTGAAGTCAGCTTTACACGCATAACTCATGCAGAATACAATCCCAAAATGCATTACAACAAGCTCAGTGGGGGAAAAAAAAATAGATCTAAGATGCTGAGAGAATGCTCATTATAAATAATTTGAATGCATTTTTTTGTTCTAGACTGAAACTTATTAAACTAATTAGAATTACCGATTAGAGTACTGCATTAGCGTAGCAACATTCTAACAACAAACTCTCCCATGCAGAGAAATTGGAGGAAGATTATTTATTCTAGTTAGGAATGTTTTAGTTTCAGCCAGTTTTAGACGAGAAACTTTGCCAACAGCAGTTCACAATTTAGCAAGAACCCAGATAAGAAATTATCCATGAGCCTCAGCTTGAAGCGAATAAACACGCTAAGGGAATGGTTTGAGTAGCTAGAATTTATGCTAAATATGTTAAAGTCTTTCATTTCTGTACATTTTTAAATTTATGCATTATATTTCTCGTTATGAAGATAAGAATGTGGCACACAGATAGGAATTACACGGATAAGACATTTTTTATAAAGCATTTATCATTTTCCTTTTATATCCAGGGTATTTTTGTATTGGTGATGGAATATTTTGGGCTTTTGCGCCTATAAGGTTAAATAGCTAGGACAGGTCAAACTTTAATGAGCCTTCTTACGTAAAGGTTGGCCTGAACCACATTTCCTTTAGCCTGCTGTGAAAGGACGCTACACGAAAGGTTTGCGCCTTAGGATGTTGTGTCTTAAATGATAAATGATTCACTGAAGCCAGCCCTCAGCCTGTGTCAGGTATAAACTGGAGTTAATGGCTACAATATTACAAGCCTCAAGTCCTAGATACTGCAAATATATATCCTATACTTGGCGATCGATTTGCTATACAGTCTAACTCAGGTTTATTTGAAGTTAACTGTGGCTATTGTACTTTATTCATTTGTCAGTGCTTATATGGGATTTTGTTGCAAAGGAAATCCCACTGTGAATGGGCAACACATTTGGGTATTAGACATACATCAAGTACTGCTCAAAGTAACTGCCCGAAGAGTCCCCTTTCTTGTCCATTTACAGCAAACTGGCACAGCAGTGCTGTCCTGTTCTTCCTCAGCTGAAGGTGATCTAACATAACCTAGAAACCATGTCCTAAAACTCACAATGTTAACTCCAGTGATCACATAAGATTTTATTAATTTCTTTTATTTCATCAGGTACTGTCTTAGAATTTCTGTGAAAAATTAACAGTTGTATCCCTCTTTCTTATATAAGAGAAATCCAATGCAATTTTCACAGATCTCTGAAATTTCTCCAGAGCAACAGAGGTGAATGTAATATAGTCAGTTCCATTCTTAAAGGGATAGTTTTCCCAAAATGACAACAGAACTTAGTCATATGAGATGGCATACTGAATTTATTGAAGATGAAAATGAAACTGTGAGTGACAGATTTACAGTCTTTACAATGGCACACACTGTATAAAGTTACTAGATCCTTCCATCCCTACTTGTTTTAATTTCTTTAAAAAATTAAATATGCTGCTACCCTGACTTAGGGCTGTTCAGAATATTCTGCCTATTCTCTATAATTTAATCATAGCCAAAAATCCTCTTTGAACTCTTTAAAATTAGTAGAAGAAGAACAAAAACAAAAAAAAGTTAGTTTGGAATGACATGAGGCTAAGAAAATAACAAATTTTCATTTTTGGGTGAGCTATACCTTTAAGAATGAACCAAAGAAAAATCCATACATCTGCCTGCAAGAATCAGACCTAAATCAAAGCACTGTCTTCTACCAAGTTGTACCCAAGAAAGTACACTTTTTGGGGGGGATTTTATGCCTTTAATGGACCGGACAGTTTAGAGTAGACATGAAAGCTTTGGGTGGAAAGAGGGGAGCGGTATTGGCAAAGGACTTCGAGACGGGAATCGAACTCGGGTCGCCACAAGCATAGTTGCGCTATATGTCAGTGCACTAACCATGAGCCTATCGGCACCAAGAAAAGAAACTTTTTTAAATGTTATTAATCTGTGTTCTCTTTAGTTGGTGCTTCCAGAGTACTCTATCCATGGACTCTTCTGTATCATGTTCCTGTGTGCTCAGGAGTGGCTTACTGTAGGCCTGAATATCCCTCTGCTCTTCTACAACACATGGAGGTGAGCACCTGAACCAGCTTTTACTCCTCTAAAACAAGCTATGTGCTTACTACCTGACAGCTTTCACTAAAACAGGTGTCCTGAGAAATCACACTTGTCCTCTCGACAGCCCTCGACTCATGGAAAAATAAAAAAAAAGCCATTATTATCTGCTCTGCTTGTCTGAATGAGTGATGAGCTATCTCCAAAAATGTTTTGCTTCAAAATAAATATATAATTAAATAAATAAATAAAAGTAGAAACTGTTCATATTAATTTTCTTGCTACATAAATAATAAAATAAGAAATATTAAAGATTTAATGTTTTCTTGTAAACCAGTGTTTTTAGGCATGCTTAACATGCATCACTATTATCAAAGCTCAGATCAATCCCATTCCTAATTTTCCTATATTAAAACTTCTTGCCACAGTGTCTTTATAATCTTGTCATTGCGCATTAGTCTTCCAAATTTTTCTAGATGAATAATAGCAGACTGAATGTTTCATCACACAGTGAAACAGCTGGGGAAATCATAACTGGGATAAAATGAGTTTCAGTCATTTTGCAGTGGAGCTCTAAATCTTTCTTCGGGGTTTGTTACTGAATGTTCAGAGCTGTTGTCAATTTCTGCCACCATCCTCAGAATATGAGAGATCGTTCTGTTGTTTTTTGTTTGTTTGTTTGTTTTTTGCAGGATGATGAAACACTGAACTTAATCAGTACAATAGTAATAGAAATATTATTATGAAGTTGTGTCTGATTAGCTGGTTGAACTTGCTATCAATAATTTAACTTATCAGATTTATTGCTTTCCTTTTAATAAATCTACCTTTCTTTAACAGATCCGGTGATGCTGCTATAATACACTGTCACTCTGTTCTTACCTCTGTTTTGCTCTAATTCTTTCACGTTTTTTCCTCCTAATGCGCTTAAAGCCTCCACTCCTTGTATTCGATTTCCCTAATAGAATTATTGCACCGGGGTGACGTTTTTCCTTGTCTTACAATTACAGACTATATTTAAGACATCCATCTCCAAGGACTGCCAAGATTGACAGAAATATTTAAATTAAAGAGGCTTAGACAAGCTAAACTATGCATTAGATTAAAAAAATTAAAAATAAATAAAGTTAATTTAAACATTAAATCAAATTAAATTAATAAAATAATGAATTAAATTAAATTAAATGATACGCAAACGAAAAACTAAAACAAAGGTGCACTTAATGTTTCAAGACGCACTACCCGGCTCGTGTTTTTTCCCATTTTCGGCAGGTACTTTCACAGCCCCACAGACACTAAGGAGCTTCTCTACGATCCCGCATCAGTCATGAACGGAGACACACTCAAATTCTGCCAAAAAGAAGCCTGGTGCAAGATGTCCTTCTTTGTCCTCTCGTTCTTCTACTATCTCTACTGGTGAGTAGATATCCAGCAGTTGTCTCAACGAAACAATTGCCTACTAATGTGATTCTGTGCAATGTATTCACTGATTTTTATATCATTACAGCCAAATATGCTTTTTAGTGTGTGCCTTTGCTATAGTATAAGCTACCTTAAGCCTATAGCATAACAGATATATACATAAACAAGCATTTGAACTGACAAGGACGCACTTGGATGGCGCCAGCAACATGCCTTTGGGTAGAATTCCTGAATTCCTTTTTTCCTCCACACTATATCAAGTCACATTAAATGTTAATATACACATATAAAAACGCACATATTCTATAAAAGTTCACCCTTCCAGTGCACAGGCCTTATGACCTTTTGTCAGATCAAAGGCAATTGTTGTGCACCAGCCATGTTCTGCATTATTTAACGCTATTTGCTTCTGGAATTGAAATTCTAGGACCAACACAGCCTTTTTGTTCAAAGTCTTTTGTACTCACCCACTCTTTGAGGAGTGACAGTAGTGAGTTGGAGCTTTTATTCTCAGTAGTTATGCACAACGTAAACTTCACCTAATTGTGCCACGCATTGTGAAACATTCACAGGTCTTACTCACACGCCACACATAATGTTCTCATGTAGTGAAAAATACATCATAGAGCAAAGGCGACACTGACAACACACCGACAACACAAGTCCCAGCTTTCATTTTTTACATTTTTTTAAGAAATTCAAACAATAAATACCGTTTTATGGCTCTTTAATGTGTCACAACAGATCAATAGCGCCTCAGTTCAAGCAGCACGTGAACTGATCATCTTTTCCTATTTACTAGTTATAACATGAAATGAACACGAATGAACATCAGAAGGTATCTTGTTTCAACCACAGAAAGACGCCAATGCACACTATTTTTCAAGTTCAAGACCACTGATGTTAATCTATTCTCCTATCTGGTTTGTTTGCCAGACAAAAATGGCAGATTCTGTGTTATGATTGGTCAGATCGCCTGTCAATCAAACCTCCCGCAAAGGGTCATTTTCTAGCTTTTTATTGCTACTTTCTTAAAGGCATGTTCATGTTAATCTTAAACTTAAAGGGATAGTTCACCCAGAAATGAAAATTCTATTGTCAATTCCTCACCCTCAAGTTGTTTCAACTTGTATGAATTTCCTTCTTCTGGTGAACACAAATAAGATGTTTTAAAGAATGTGAGAAACCAAACAGTAACTGGTAAACTGTAACTGTAGCTGTGTCAAATAACTACAAGATTTTTTGCGTAGAACATTTTATAGAACGTTTTATAGTGCTTAAAAATATTAGCATCACATTTTGGCCTTTGAAGTCTCTGGATGCTGTCACAGTTTACTTTTATTTATTTTTAACTTTTTTTGAACTAAGGGATGAGTTTAATTCATTTCTTTAGTAATTAACATAATGCTTAATCTTAATCTTAATCTTAATCTTAATCTTAATTTTCAGTAAATCTAAACTTGGATTGACCCTTCTTGTAAATTCTAACGTAACGTCTGATTTGATGAATGCAGCCCATTTGCCTGCCTTAGTTTAACCACTGTGGCTTGATCTTCAAACTTCATTTGTACTCTAACCCTTCGTAATAACCACAGTGTTGTGCTCCCTCTCATGAATCAATCTTACAAATCAATTGCAAATCCAATATCAGCGCACCAGGCCATCACCCATCCAATTACAATAGTAGGTTTGCCATTCCTTTTTTCTAAACACCATTCAAACCTAATGACTCAAGAAAACAGTGTGCCACTCCGACAGAAGTGAAAGAGGGAGATCTGGGCAAACATCACACTAGTTCTCATGTGCTGAAGCTTCACAAAGATTGCAAAGGCATAAGGAACATTGTTTGCCTTAGGCTCCATCAGGATCATATCTATGATCATAGCTGAAATACATTTTTCATTGATCTACAGCTTTCAACACGAACACTAAAATTGTGTTTTCAGGACACAGATGAGCCTTTAGCTGTGTGCACTGAATATAATCATGACACTCAACATTCAAAAAACATTTTCGGATGAAGTCAAATATGCTTCATATGCAGCAGTGATATAATTCCAAAGAGCATCAATAGATCTGCTTTCTTTTTAAAAAGATTAGGAATATAAAAGGATCCACGCCGCTACTTTTCCAACCCCCACACACTGAAAATAATAAGACACAGCGAACCAAGAACTGCTTATGCAGTTTTTATCAGGGCAACCCCTTATTATGTATTAATGCCTGTGGACAGCATTCTGGCATGACATCAATGGCCCCTAGTGTGAAGTCAGCACAGAAATTCAACATACATCAACATATGGCAGTGCATTCTAAATAAATACAATATCATACACGACCTGCCTGGAGTGATCCTCAAGCTGGTGAAGCTGTCATTTTCCATAGCATCAGCTGCTTTGAAGACTCTCGCCTTATATTTCCATGCCTCCACCAGCTGAGGATGAAAGCTGTGGTTTCAGCTGGATAATTTGTGGACAAAATGCATCTTTGAGTTTGTTGTAAGCTAGGGAGAAATTAACTAATTAAAGCCGTTCCCTGACAGAATGATTGAACCCACGGGCACAAGCTCATTTCATCAGAATCGAAAAGTAACGTGCACAAAGGGAGAAGTCCCTGTTTCAATGCACGCGATGGGAGTGATGAAATAAAATATTCTGAAATTAATTCAAATTAATTCCATCTGTCTGTCTAATTATCTATCACAAGAAAGCACTCATTTTCTTCAGAAAATATAGAAATCTAGTTGTTATTTTGGCTGTTCTGTTTAATTTATAATGTAAAATGAATTATTATTTACAAATCTCAATTAATTTCTAATATCAGATGCTTTCGCTACAACTTTGGTCTTTAAGATAAATCATAATCTCTGAAATTTGTTTGACTGATTTAATTAATCACAGCTCACTGCAATCATGAGTGCATGATTGACGTTATAAACTACTTCTGGTGTTTCTTCTATGGGCATTTTAAATAGCTCATTTGCCACCTTCAAGTAAACAGATCAAAATAACTTTGAATGTGGCCCACAACCAAGATCTTGTGTAAGTTGTTAGTGACTCGGAACAACATTCATCATATCAATAGTTTTTTATTTTAGTATAACTTTTTGCACACAAAGTTAGTAACGCCTGTTTGTTCTGTCTTCCAGTATGATCTACTCCTTGGTGACCTCATAACAGAGTTCTCAACACTGCTCATAAGACACTGTTTTCCGAAAGCTCTAAACTACATTTGGATGAAACAAGAGCACCGCTAGACACAAGTTCAGCACACTGCAGTGTCTGAACCTACAGAGAAGACTTGACCCCATCTTCCCAGAGTATCAGAAGAACCCAGTGTTGTTTACAGATCTGACTCAACGCCCTAGATGTCTCATGGACCTGGTGTGATGCGCTTTTCACAAGCTCACAGTAACATTTGCACAGATTGTCTCAGGCATAGCACAACATGTCCTTTACCACTTTGAGGCACAAAACCTGCCAACCTTTACACTCACTATATGTAGCTTCAAATTCATGTTGGGTTAAAACAAAGGAAAGGAAAAACGATGGCTAACTTGATCAGCGAATGTTTTATTTTTACCAGTCACACACTAGGCCACTGAGTTTGATTACGTGAGAAGCTTTTGTGATATATTTGATGTGTATCTGTGCACTCCTAAAATAAGCGTTTTTAATATAAAAAATAGGTATCTGTTGCATTACTT
Organism: Spinibarbus caldwelli; assembly: GCA_039654775.1. Lineage (NCBI taxonomy): Eukaryota > Metazoa > Chordata > Actinopteri > Cypriniformes > Cyprinidae > Spinibarbus > Spinibarbus caldwelli. The sequence continues at coordinate 24,988,893 of CM077240.1, forward strand.
GTGTACATAGAGAACTTTGTGTAATGCTTTTATGTGTTGGTGTCAGTGGGTTGAGATGTTTTTGGACTTTATATTTACAAATGCTGATATCGAGGCTTTATTATAGAAAACAAGAGCCACTTTTCCACAATTTTGCACAAAGTTGTTATGAGTTTGCACAATAGATACAGTTATTGGTTGTGGTGGAAAAAAGTCATATTTATATACCCAGTACGAGTCTTCCAATATATTACAGTCCATCAAAATATAGATTTTCATTCTAGGGAAGAAATTAAAACCACAGCTCATGATCTACTAATTTCACTTTCTCATTTTGTATTATTGTTATTATATTAACTGTATTACTGTTAAACGACAAGGTCAGCAATACTGAAACAAGTTATTTAAGGAACCATTGAGTTTGTTTATTCTATCTATCTATCTATCATTTCTCTTTTTTGTTCTTAAAAAAAATCTTCAAACACAGTTGACAAGTGTTTCTGACTACTACTTTCTACAGCTTTTAAAGTAACTATGTTGTTGGGTCAGTCAGACTAACTGTACGGAGTAACCACATGATGCATATAAGCATAAACCCCTCAAGACATCTATGTGATGCTTTGGATGAGCACCATATATAATGCAGAGTACTGAAAATAGCAGTAGACACACTACATCATTTTCATTGCCGTGTAGGGGATAATAATACCAGTCCCCAGCAGTACTATACTCTGCTGCTGTCATGTAGCCTGCAGTCTTTTGTATGCCTTATGTAGTTACACATATGATGACCAAACATTTTCTATATCCTTATTGTGGACGTGTTCACCCATCCAAATATCAGTTACGAAATTTATATATGAAATAAAACAGACTATTTTAAAACTGTTACAAGTGCTTTCTTATGCATGCTTCACACATATGCTTGAATACCACTGGAGGCACTGTTTTTTTCCCCCTTCATAATCATATTAATTTCATCAGTCATGCGGTTCATGATCTATATGTGGTTATTTCACTCAATTACCCACAAAGCAATTCTCATATCTCCTCATTTGAATCCTCACCCCGGAGTGACTCTGAAAAACATTCACCTCAGACTGACGCATGCCCCCATCTCTCACGTCTCCTCTTCAGGGAACGTTGCCTCCCGCTCGTAAGTCGACTATTATCTGTGTTTTCCGGAGCCAAGCCCTGTGTGGCAGTGACTGGCTGACAGATCGGTGACAGACTGTCCTCCTGCTCCACCTGCTATCTGTCCAAATCACTGCCACATGCTCTGTAATTACAATTTGTAAAGGATGCAGCTCCCTTTGCCAACGATCTAACACTTTGCCACTTATAGCCGTGAAATGAACGTCATCCGATGTCTGCAGGTCTTGGCGCTCAAAGAGCTTTTTTGCCACCCTTTCTACACCCATCTCTGACCCTGGTCAGTATGCTGCGACACCAGATAAGTGACGAATTTTGGCTCCAGCTTCAGTGAGACATGAAAATCTGAGATGCATAACTACAGTAAAGGGTATTTTCTGTTCGTTTTCATGAAGTATCTTTGCTTTTAAGAGTTCCATGTGTTCCTCTCTCAGAAAATATCCTTACCCACAAGCGAAGAGCTTTGCACATTATATGCTTTGACAAGTGTGCTTGTCCCCCACACAGTGCTGGATGGGCAACCTGTCAGCTTGCCGGGTTTCTCAGATGCCCAGCCTGTCAGCACAGATTACCCAGAAGGCCATCTGAGCATGGATTTTACCTGCCTTGTCTTTCTAGGACTTTTTCACCTTGCTTCCTGGCCACACAAACAAACACATAAATATCGGCTTGTGTAAGCTTTCTGCAAAACTTTGTACAGTCTGCGATTGCTGGCACATCTAGCCACAAATGCAACAAATCACAAAACCTAATAGATACCCAAGAGAAGAACAGTCACCAAGGTGCTGGTGTTTTTTTTTTTTTTTTTAATCTGGCAGCTGTTCACAAAGATTTTGTTCTTGACTTACTAATAGGCTACATCCTCTTAGGTACCAGATAATCCTTAAAAACAGGATAAAGAATCCAATAAAGCTTATTATGCTTCCCCATGTTCTATATAACAATAGCAAAAGTAAAACTAACATCTGTAAATGTTCATAATCAGTTTTTTTTTTTTTTTTTTTTTTTTTTTTTTTTTTTACGTGCTTTTTAAATTACGGTAAAAAAAAAATCAAAACTATATGCAGATTTGTTGTTTTTTCTTTCTTTGCTGTCAACTGGCATGGCCTTTTTAATTAAAACTTTTATGTTTTTTTTTTTTTTTTTTTAAAGTGTACTAAAAATCCATAGGCTTCTCTTGCCTTATTATTGGGTATATTTTCATATCAGCTAACAGTGCTGACAGTCAACAACTTTCAACTACGGCCGTCTGTGAATCACCATATGACAGATGAGCACCATTTCAGAGGAATGCAAAAAAATAAAAGCTGATGCTTGCAAAAGACAGCAAACTCTGATCCTTTCTAGTTAGATAACAACACCGATGCCTGTATACGATGCATAAATTGGTCCACTGGGTAAACTAAAAAATGATGCTGAGAGCAGACATCAGAGGATGTTGTCCTCTATGATGATCCCCCAGCTCTCAGTGTCTGAATCTAAAATCCATTTCAAAACACACCAGTAGGGATGTAGAAAGGCGATAACAACACCATCAGGTGGAAAGCGCAGTGTTGGCCTCTCTATTGTTTGCACAGAACATTTATTTCCTCCCACCAGCTAAAAAGAAAACGCCAAACCTGAGATCTCAACAATCTAACCCATTTAACACAATACAGTGGCACTTCCTACTGTATATCTGCTAACCTGACAGAAGCTGAAACAACTTTCTGAAACAGCTGAAACAGCTTTCCTGTAGCTCAAATAGTAGAGCATGGCGCTAGCAACGCCAAGATCGTGGGTTCGATTCCCAGGGAAAGCAAGAGCTCATCAAATGTAAAAACTGTAACTTGAATGCTATATAAGTCGCTTTGGATAAAAGCGTCTGCTAAATGCATAAATGTAAATGTAACTTTCTCTGCCAAACAATCTGCACTTTGTGTTCATAAACCCCCAGTATTGTCCTTTTGCTGAATAGTTTTGTATATATATATATATATATATATATATATATATATATACACACACACACATTGATATAAATTTATCAATGATATTTTATTGCAGTAAAATTATATACATTGTTTACAGACAGTGATGGCTCTTATTTTCTTATATGAAATACAGTATTTCTTAATTCAAGTGTGAATGAGGGTGATCCAGTCATTGTCAATCTCCTCTCAATTGCCCACATATTGTTCCAGTGGGTTGAGAAAGGGCAGGGAGTCGAACATCTGACTTTATTAAATGCATGTGGGTGCATGGGGTTATTCAGTGACCTAAAGCAAAAAAACAGGGACATCTGACTCATGAGGATGTGCGTATTAAAATACCGGAATAGTCAGAGCACATGGACTCAGTCAGAAAAACAAATAACTATATACCAGTGCCACATGAAGCTACACAGATTTTGGTGTTTGTTTATTATAACATTTTTGATTAAAAAACAACTGTATTATTAATGAGAGAGTAAAAATAAAAATCAAGCTTCCAAACTGTGTCTTTATTTTGGATACACTTTGATAAACCTATAATAAAGATTTATAGCCAAATCACAACCAAAACAATGTTTTTCTGCAAGACGTTATATACTGTACCCTGTAAAAAAAATTATTGCAATTTTAGCTGTAAAATGCTACAGAAAAAAAACTGGTTAACCATAGGTTCCTTTATTATATACAGTGAAAAACTGTAATGTAATAAACCTCACATTTCATGTACTTTTACAGTAATATACTGTTAAATATTCAGTTTGTGGAAGTAAAAGAAGTGAAAGAACAAGCCATTGTATAATTTACAGTGAAAAACTATAAATTTTTTGGTACATATTTTTGAATCTGTGGAGATTGATATTCATGCATGCATACATACGTACATACATACATACATATATATATGTATATATTTACACATACTGTATATGTATATATGTATATATATATATGTGTGTGTGTTCTGGTATATATGGTTTATGAGGACACAAATGTGTATAATGGCATGGGTACTACAATGTAAACATGGTTTATGAGGACACATACAAAACGGTGTTTTGTGAAATTCAAAAATTGCCAGTAGTTTCCTGTAAGGGGTAGGTTTAGGTGTAGGGTTGGTGTAGGGCGATAGAAAATACAATTTGTACAGTATAAAAACCATTACGCCTATGGAGAGTCCCCGTAAACCACAAATTCAAGAATGTGTGTGTGGGGGGGGCGTGTACGGATGGATGTATGCATGCATATAAATCTCCACAGATCTTTTTGGACCTGCTAATGACATACAATTCTTAATAAATGAGCAGTTCAGAGAAAATTCTGCTGCCATGAAAAGTAAAATGATAAAATGTTCTCATGAGGCCATCGATTCGATCTCAACACATTTCTCAGTTTTCTCAGCTATTAATAACAATTAACAGAGTTAACAGACATGGTCCTCTATAACGAGGGTGGCTGTTTGCATTAATCTTGGGCTCTTGGCTCTGGCTCCTGCGTGGATACGCCTCAGTGAGTCTAGTAGAGGACAGCGCAGATGCCTTAGTCTCCATGAGTCTGTTAATTATGGTCAATTCGTCCTGCCTCTTTACTCGGTCTTAACCTTCAGCCTCGTCCTTTGACTGTCTCGGTCATATCGCCCACACCTGCACAGCATGTAGGAGGGCGATGGAGAGGAAAGAACTTAAGCAGACTGTACCTATGTCCTTACTGTAGGAAACAGCATGCATTGATTGGAATTACTGTAACAGCTTTGTTCTGATGGATTTAATTTTTACTAAAGGATGGCATAATAAGGCGTGTGTGTGTGTGTGTGTGTGTGTGTGTGTGTGTGTGTGTGTGTGTGTGTGTGTGTGTGTGTGTGTGCCCTTCTATGAGTCTGCCAGTCTGATCTCTTGGCTGCCATACTCTTGGAATGCTCCTGTTCACACCTGTGCATGGATTATAAATGATTTTTGTGCCTTCTGTCATGCTATAAACAAGCATGTGAAAGCAAAATATGGCCCAGAACAGACTAGAGAGTATATATATATCCTCCAGCCTGTTTTAAATTAATTTAAATAATTAATTGCTTTAAATGAATGCACTTATTCATTAGAATGAATTCTGAAGGATCATGAAGACTGTAATGACTGCTGAAAATATAGCTTTGCCAACACCAGAATAAATGATTTATATATATATATATATATATATATATATATATATATATATATATATATACAGATGCATCTCAATAAATTAGAATGTCGTGGAAAAGTTCATTTATTTCAGTAATTCAACTCAAATTGTGAAACTCGTGTATTAAATAAATTCAATGCACACAGACTAAAGTAGTTTAAGTCTTTGGTTTTTTTAATTGTGATGATTTTGGCTCACATTTAACAAAAACCCACCAATTCACTATCTCAAATTAGAATATGATGACATGCCAATCAGCTAATCAACTCAAAACACCTGCAAAGGTTTCCTGAGGCTTCAAAATGGTCTCTCAGTTTGGTTCACTAGGCTACACAATCATGGGGAAGACTGCTGATCTGACAGTTGTCCAGAAGAAAATCACTGACACCCTTCACAAGGAGGGTAAGCCACAAACATTCATTGCCAAAGAAGCTGGCTGTTCACAGAGTCCTGTATCCAAGCATGTTAACAGAAAGTTGAGTGGAAGGAAAAAGTTTGGAAGAAAAAGATGCACAACCAACCGAGAGAACCGCAGCCTTATGAGGATTGTCAAGCAAAATCGATTCAAGAATTTGAGTGAACTTCACAAGGAATGGACTGAGGCTGGGGTCAAGGCATCAAGAGCACCACACACAGACGTGTCAAGGAATTTGGCTACAGTTGTCGTATTCCTCTTGTTAAGCCACTCCTGAACCACAGACAATGTCAGAGGCATCTTACCTGGGCTAAGGAGAAGAAGAACTGGACTGTTGCCCAGTGGTCCAAAGTCCTCTTTTCAGATGAGAGCAAGTTTTGTATTTCATTTGGAAACCAAGGTACTCGAGTCTGGAGAAAGGGTGGAGAAGCTCATAGCCCAAATTGCTTGAAGTCCAGTGTTAAGTTTCCACAGTCTGTGATGATTTGGGGTGCAATGTCATCTGCTGGTGTTGGTCCATTGTGTTTTTTGAAAACCAAAGTCACTGCACCCGTTTACCAAGAAATTTTGGAGCACTTCATGCTTCCTTCTGCTGACCAGCTTTTTAAAGATGCTGATTTCATTTTCCAGCAGGATTTGGCACCTGCCCACACTGCCAAAAGCACCAAAAGTTGGTTAAATGACCATGGTGTTGGTGTGCTTGACTGGCCAGCAAACTCACCAGACCTGAACCCCATAGAGAATCTATGGGGTATTGTCAAGAGGAAAATGAGAAACAAGAGACCAAAAAAAATGCAGATGAGCTGAAGGCCACTGTCAAAGAAACCTGGGCTTCCATACCACCTCAGCAGTGCCACAAACAGATCACCTCCATGCCACGCCGAATTGAGGCAGTAATTAAAGCAAAAGGAGCCCCTACCAAGTATTGAGTACATATACAGTAAATGAACATACTTTCCAGAAGGCCAACAATTCACTAAAAATGTTTTTTTTATTGGTCTTATGAAGTATTCTAATTTGTTGAGATAGTGAATTGGTGGGTTTTTGTTAAATGTGAGCCAAAATCATCATAATTAAAAGAACCAAAGACTTAAACTACTTCAGTCTGTGTGCACTGAATTTATTTAATACACGAGTTTCACAATTTGAGTTGAATTACTGAGATAAATGAACTTTTCCACGACATTCTAATTTATTGAGATGCACCTGTATATTAGGGTGACCATACGTGCCATTTTTCCCGGACGTGTCCTGGCCAGAATTGCTTTGATTCAAAGTACCTCGAGAGCGTTTCAAAATCATAAGGAACCGATGTCATACACTGATCGATCGGTCTGCACAAGCAAACAAATCCAAATCCTAGATATTTTAGGCAATATAGAAATCCGGATGCGTCCGGGGAAAATGGCACGTATGGTCACCCTAATATATATATATATATATATATATATATACAGTGCCCTCCAAAAGTATTGGAACAGTAAAGACAAAATTGATCTGTTGGCTGTGGAGTCAAGACATTTACAAATATGATTAAAAGATGAATATGAGACAAAACTACAGATGTCACATTTTATTATTGGGTGATTCAACACACAGATGTTTTACCAGCTAAGAAGTTCAGCACTTTTAGAGTTTCATCCTCCTATCTGATGTGAGCATAAGTATTGGAACAGTTGCTTCACAGGTCTTTCTAAGTGATCATTTGTGTCCTGTTGCATTAATTCTTCAGATATTAAAAGCAGGGAATGTGTCGTATCAGTTATCTGCATTCTGAATCTTGCATTCGATGATGACACACACAAACCAGGATGAAGATGAGGGAGCTGACTTTGAGAGAAAAGCAAGCAATTTGAATGCTAAAAGAAAAGAGGAAGTCAATTATAGCTATAGCAAAAACAAAGGGCATGGAGAAATCAAGAGTTTGGAAACCACCAGTGACACCAGCAACCAATAATGACCTGATCGGCTGAGAAAACAACAGTAGTTGATGACAGACAAATCATAAAAGCTGTGAAAATGAACCCTAAAAGACATGTCTGTAAAATCACTAACAACTTCCAGAAAGCTGTGGTGATGCTCTGACAATCTACTGTCCTCAGGAGACTTTGACACAGAATTACAGATGCTACACAGCAAGATGCAAACCTCTGACCAGCACCAAAAATAGAAAGGCAAGATTAGAGTTTGCAAAAAAGCACAAAGGTGAGCCAGAAGAGTTTTGGAACTGTGTTTATGGACCGACGAGACAAAGATGAACCTTTATCTAAATGATGGGAAAGCAAAAAATGTGGAGAAAAAAAGGGAACTGCAATGATCCCAAGCATACAGCCTCATCTGTAAAGCATGGTCGAGGTGGTGTCATGGCATGGGCATGCATGGCTGCCTCTGGAACAGGCCCTCTCAACTTTACTGATGACTTAATGTATGATGACAGCAGCAGAATGAATTTGGAAGGGTACAAAACCATCTTGCCTACCAATATTCAAGAAAATACCGCCAGATTCATTGGGAAGTGCTTCATATTGCATCAGCACAATGACCCAAAACACCCTGCCAGTTCAGTCAAGGAATTTATAAGGGCAAAGAAATGGAAAGTCTTAGATTGCCCAAGTCAGTCTCCAGATTTAAATCCAATTGAACATGAATTTCACCAGCTGAAGAGGAGAGTAAAGGCAGAAACTCCCCAAAACAAGCAACAATTGGAATTGGCTGTGTTAAAGGCTGGTAAAAGTATTTCAAAGGATGAGACCAAAAGTCTGGTGATGTCTATGGGTCACAGACTCACTGCTGTGATTGTGCGCAAGGGATCTGCAACTAAATAATAGATTTTAATCTTTTATATCTGCCTTATGTTCAACTGTCCCAATACTTATGCTCACATCATTGAGTGGGATGAACTCTAAAAGTGCTGTTCTTTCTATTTGGTAAAACATGTATGTGTTGAAACGGCTAATAATAAAATGTGACATTCTGTAGTTTTGTCTCATATTCATCTTTTAATCATATTTGCAAATTTCTTGACTCCATAGCCAACAGAGCAATTTTGTCTTTACTGTTCCAATACTTATGGAGGGCACTGTATATATATGTGTGTGTGTGTGTGTGTGTGTGTGTGTGTGTGTGTGTGTGTGTGTGTGTGTGTGTGTGTGTGTGTGTGTGTGTGTGTGTGTGTGTGTGTGACCCTGGGCCACAAAACCAGTCATAAGTAGCACGGGTATATTTGTAGCAATAGTCAACAATACATTGTATGGGTCAAAATGATCAATATTTCTTTTATGCTAAAAATCGTTAGGATATTAAGTAAAGATCATGTTCCATGAAGATATTTTGTAAATTTCCTACCATAAATATATCAAAACTTAATTTTTGATTAGTAATATGCAATGCTAAGAACTTCGTTTAGACAACTTTAAAGGCGATTTATTTTCTCAATATTTTGATTTTTTTGCACCCTCAGATTCCAGATTTTCAAATAGTTGTATCTCAGCCAAATATTGTCCTATCCTAACAAACATCAATGGAAAGCTTATTCATTCAATGGAAAGCTTTCAAATAAATCTCAAAATTATGACTGGTTTCGTGGTGGTACAGGCCTATACATATATAACAAAAAAAAACAAAGACCATCATACATTTTTACATGTCATTCAGTGTAACAATAGTTTATGTACCAAAAAATCTTATTATTAGATGTCATTAAAAGACTCTATTTAAGGATCATAGTGTAACCCTCAAAAAAAACATTTTTACATAAATATATCTTACGCTGAATGAATGGAACATTATTTCATCCATATTTTGACATATTTTAAATTTAATTTGTTGTGGACACTAAAATGGGACATATAGCCTACATATATAAAAAAGACATGGGAAAATATTAAGATATTAAAATACAAAATAAAATGCTAGAAATCAGCCTTGAAAATATACAAAATAAAAGCATTTTCACCTCTTAAAGTTTTGGACGTCACTGGGAATATGGCAGTGGGGATTTCTCTGGTTTGCAATATTCATATGAGGTGGTATCCTGGACCCCCATCCAAATAAATCTCTGTCAGCTTGCCCAGAACTAAGGGCTGAAGACTGGCCAGCAGAGGGGAACAGACAAGGTGCTGCCAAGCAAGCACCACCTCCTCATGCACTGATGCGCATTCAAATTCCCCATGCCCTTCTCTTCTAGCACCTATTTAATATTCAAGAACATTTACCTCTGCGTTTAGCCAATGCTTTAATATTCTGCAGAAGAATAGAACATACATGTACGCCACTCTGATTTGGACAGTCCTATGTAAATGCATACAACAAGTGCTATAATAATACTGTATATTTGTGCATTACTATTACCATTTTCTGCTTCAAAAGTAATATGAACACAATGAGTTCAAGGGAGGCAAAGGAGAGCTCAAATTTCACAATATTTGATTTATTACAGCATGTTTTTTTGTACTGTCAATTACTACACATCCAAGTTTTATTGAAGAAGCACTGCCTCCCTTGCCTTTTCTAAGAAAACACCCCGAATGCTCTTGAGTTACCACACCGATTCAGGGATGTTGTGCTCATAAACAAATCTAATAACAAATTGTCTGCTGCAGAGTGCCTAGAGTTCCTGAAATAGCTGTAAGCATGTTAGTGGCTATTGGGGATCTGCAGTTTCCCTCATGTCCACATGAAACCCAGCACAGAAAACCCATCTGAGCTTGAACAAACAACTCAGCCTTCAAAGCAGCGATAAGAGAGGGTCCAAACCATCATCTTATGGAGCTCTCTTTCTCCCTAGTGTTTTCACTATACACATTGCAGGTCTTGTATCATCCTGGAGGAGGTGTATTTTGTGATAATGACTGGCTGAGTGTCATTTCTGTTTAACAAGAAACATGCAAGTTTCTTTGTCAAACACACAAATTATCTCCCATGTCAAGACACCTCTATTCATAAACCCAGCTAACTAAAATAAATTCTAAGAATGCTTTGCTAACATTCCCAGTGAGAAATTTCTAAATGCTCACTGAACGTTCAAATGTCCAGTTTTTTAAATGTTTTAAAAAGATATTTCCTTGTTTATGCGAAGGTTAATGGAACATTCCATTTAATCATTTTGCAAATATTACGGCAATGTTACTTTTGAATATTCTCTAAATGTTTTAAAACAAGTAGCAACGTTTTAAAAAATGCTTAAAAAACATTACTCGCTAAAACATTCAGAAAAATGTTCCATGAATGAGGTTTTATGCTAACATTTTTAGAACATAAGTTAAAGTGCCCCTATTACGGGTTATGAAAGGTTTTGGGAGTCCCCAACAACAGGTTGACATGCATGCAAGGTTAAAAAACACTTTCATTGTCTTATAATATGCATTTATTTTTTACCTTATTTGCTCAACAACTCCCAAAAAATTCCCGGTTCACTCAACGATTCATTTTTCCAAACCCCTCCTTTGCGTAACGCTAATCTGCGGTGATTGGTCCGATTGGCGATTCATTTCCATTTCATCATGCCTGTAATGTCTGATAAAGTAGCATTTGTGAGCACAGTGCTGCTTTGTGTAGGCCTACAGTCGTTACCAGGGAAACAGCTATTTTACCGCTCCAAAAGCGGCAAAGTTTGCATTTCATTCAGACCAACCCGAAAATGTTTTCCCAGGTCTGTGCGGGCAATATGATAATGTTTCATGTTGACGTCAAATTTTAAAACCGACTCGTTTAAATGATTCAGAGTCAACTCTTTCTTTTGAGAAACAATAACTTTATACACGGTGCACTTTCAGATTTAAAACTTTGCAAGATGTTTTCATTCACTTAGATCTTTGTTACACACTGCATGAAAGGTAATTTTCAAAAATCCATAGTAGGGGCACTTTAAAACCAGATAACTTTGATCGAAGATTCTGTTAATGTAACTAGAAAAACATTTGTTCATAATTTTGCCATAATTTAGTCAAAGTTGTCAAAATGTTCTCTATTATAGAGCTTTATATAATACAAATTGTTTTAAAGTAGCTTCACAGTAATAAACAGGAAAATAACAGAAGCAAAGAAGCAAACTTCAAATATAACACCAATTCTCCTCTGGCCTAAGCAAATGAACACGGTGTGATATATGATTCCAGGCTTCATCACAAGTCAGATTTGTGGATTGATTATTCAAAAATGTTGCATCCAGCTCCTTCTGCTTCAAGACTGGGGTCCATCATACTGGCAATGCGAGACTTAAAGAGCATGTATTAGGACTACAAACTTAACAGCTCTATACAGCTTAATATGAAAATGAACTGAGAAGTTTAGTCATTAATAGACCTTTTCTTGGCTGTCTATAACTTTACATAATCCTGTTCTCAGTTTTGCCTTCATACTGCAATCCATAAAGTAAGCATTCCTTATCTATCCTTAATTTCTGAAGACTCATTTTTCATACAGATGAAGTTGAGAACATGTTTATGTAGATAATGATGATGAGTCACCGACTGGATTCTGCCTCTCGCCTCTCTTACAGCTGGATTAAAAGCAACAGCAGACCAACACATTTGCACATTTACTCATTATTCATCAATTGGTTTGAAGGAAATGCAGCTTTCAGAGGGGGGATCTTAGCTTTCATTGAGGTCGAATGAATGTCTTGAGTGATGCAGAATACATTTGGTGGCACCGGATTAGTAAAATGTGGAGAGAGATTAATTTAGAAACACTGAAGGACAAAAAAGCGAGTGTGTGAGAATGTGAGTTTCTCGCTGGCTCGACAAGCCAGTTTTTGGCAGGAAAAAAAAAAATGTTTCCTTTTTTTTCCATTGATGTGTATTATTGGCACCATTGCATTTCATCTAAATACTGACATCTATGCCATGTATTGAGATACGATAAGGGCTGGTTAGGAAATGCTCTTTAATTATGAGTACATCAACTGCACATAAGACTTATTGGCGGGAGCATGTGGTGTGTCTCCATGACCTTACAGTGTTTACACATTTCCCCGACAGGTGCAGTTTCACTGAGAGGTGGAAACTGACTCATCTGGGATGGCACAATGACCTGTACAGTTTGTCAATATTTTGCACTGGAAAAAAAAAAAAAAAACAGGTGAATAATTCAGCTGATTTTATTTAATAAAAAATGCAGTAGTATTGTGAAACAATATATATATATATATATATATATATATATATATATATATATATATATATATATATATATATATATATATTGTTTTAGTATATTTTAAATGTAATTTACTTCTATGATGATAAAGCTGAAATTTCAGCAGCCATTACTCCTGTCTTAAGTGTCACATGATCCTTCAGAAATCATTCTAATATGCTGATTTGGTGTTCAAGAAACATTTCTGAATATCATCAATACTGTCAACATCGAAAACCATTTATATATGTGTGTGTGTATATATACAGTGGGTACGGAAAGTATTCAGACCCCCTTAAATGTTTCACTCTTTGTTATATTGCAGCCATTTGCTAAAATCATTTAAGTTCATTTTTTTCCTCATTAATGTACACACAGCACACCATATTGACAGAAAAACACAGAATTGTTGACATTTTTGCAGATTTATTAAAAAAGAAAAACTGAAATATCACATGGTCCTAAGTATTCAGACCCTTTGCTGTGACACTCATATATTTAACTCAGGTGCTGTCCATTTCTTCTGATCATCCTTGAGATGGTTCTACACCTTCATTTGAGTCCAGCTGTGTTTGATTATACTGATTGGACTTGATTAGGAAAGCCACACACCTGTCTATATAAGACCTTACAGCTCACAGTGCATGTCAGAGCAAATGAGAATCATGAGGTCAAAGGAACTGCCTGAAGAGCTCAGAGACAGAATTGTGGCAAGGCACAGATCTGGCCAAGGTTACAAAAAAAATTCTGCTGCACTTAAGGTTCCTAAGAGCACAGTGGCCTCCTTAATCCTTAAATGGAAGACGTTTGGGACGACCAGAACCCTTCCTAGAGCTGGCCGTCCGGCCAAACTGAGCTATCGGGGGAGAAGAGCCTTGGTGAGAGAGGTAAAGAAGAACCCAAAGATCACTGTGGCTGAGCTCCAGAAATGCAGTTGGGAGATGGGGGAAAGTTGTAGAAAGTCAACCATCACTGCAGCCCTCCACCAGTCGGGGCTTTATGGCAGAGTGGCCCGACGGAAGCCTCTCCTCAGTGCAAGACACATGAAAGCCCGCATGAAGGACTCCAAGATGGTGAGAAATAAGATTCTCTGGTCTGATGAGACCAAGATAGAACTCTTTGGCCTTAATTCTAAGCGGTATGTGTGGAGAAAACCAGGCACTGCTCATCACCTGTCCAATACAGTCCCAACAGTGAAGCATGGTGGTGGCAGCATCATGCTGTGGGGGTGTTTTTCAGCTGCAGGGACAGGACGACTGGTTGCAATCGAGGGAAAGATGAATGCGGCCAAGTACAGGGATATCCTGGACGAAAACCTTCTCCAGAGTGCTCAGGACCTCAGACTGGGCCGAAGGTTTACCTTCCAACAAGACAATGACCCTAAGCACACAGCTAAAATAACGAAGGAGTGGCTTCACAACAACTCTGTGACTGTTCTTGAATGGCCCAGCCAGAGCCCTGACTTAAACCCAATTGAGCATCTCTGGAGAGACCTAAAAATGGCTGTCCACCAACGTTTACCATCCAACCTGACAGAACTGTAGAGGATCTGCAAGGAGGAATGGCAGAGGATCCCCAAATCCAGGTGTGAAAAACTTGTTGCATCTTTCCCAAAAAGACTCATGGCTGTATTAGATCAAAAGGGTGCTTCTACTAAATACTGAGCAAAGGGTCTGAATACTTAGGACCATGTGATATTTCAGTTTTTCTTTTTTAATAAATCTGCAAAAATGTCAACAATTCTGTTTTTCTGTCAATATGGGGTGCTGTGTGTACATTAATGAGAAAAAAAATGAACTTAAATGATTTTATCAAATGGCTGCAATATAACAAAGTTAAAAATTTAAGGGGGTCTGAATACTTTCCGTACCCACTATATATATACATACACACACACACACACACACACAATACAACTCCTTAATTCTACACATTTGATTTTTTTTTTTATGTAAAAAATTTAAATAAAAAAGAAGATTAAGAAGATTTTTTTTCTCTTTAAGATCCACAGTATCTTGGCCCCAAGTCTTAAAATGACACATCACACAAAGCCTGCCATGTCATGCACCTGCCACAAACAAACAAACACATCCCCACACATCCCCTTCACATAAACAAGGTGATACAATGACTCAAATTCAATCAAAAGAATGGTCTGGATCAATACTGCAGCTCCACTGTTGCAAGCTTTTGTCCTTGCACCATCCACTCTCCCACACAGTCACAGCCCGCTGTTCGTCTGATTCATATAAAATGTCTCCCACTTCACACTATGCTCAAAATGGAATCCGTTGGAAAGAAACAGATTTTTTTTTGGTTTCAGTGATACACACAAAGTTATCAATAAGGGAGTGATTAAATTAAGAAATGAAGTCACAAAAGCTAAATAATTCAAGTACACCAGCCTCAGTGATGTCCGCCATGCAGCTTCAAAAAGCTTGAAAGAGTGTGGGGGAGTTTCTTTAGAATGACTTTTCGGCAAGCCAGCCTTTCAACTCCCTTTTGTGCCCCACAATTCTTCAGCTTTCCAAAAGGGAAAAAAGAACTCCTTTGAAATGCTTTTAATAAATTACTCTGCCATGCAGCGGGCTGTTAATGACCCGTTGAAGACCCAAACTGAAACACAGCTCTGCTCAACTTCAGCGCACAGAGCCGGCCATTCCTTACAATGGCAGTTTTTCAGTATTCCACAGGGGGATTCAGGAATGCTAAGGCACAGTGGGAGGCATCAAATTGCCTCTCTTAATTTGCTATTTGCAGCCGGTGAAATTGAGCTCTATATCTCCGTAGTGATGGTATTGATCCATGGGATTGATCCACAGGACGTGACATGTTACATCCCATCACTCCTACAGGACACAAAGTCCTCTGCTGATTAATGACACCCATACAGCACAGTGAACCATGCAATTACTGGGGCCTCAATTGGCATTTAATGGACATTTGTAAACCATTTTTACAACACCAATTACAAGTTTTTTATATATTGAATTTGCTCAATACATATTATTAAAAAAAAACTAGCTTACGTATTTTGAATATGACTGGTCACTATAGTAAGCGTTTCTATGTATTATTAGTGTGATTGGTGGGCTAAAGAACTGGCCATACCGTTATGAAAATCAATACATAATGCATTATATCATAAATGACTATCAGCCTCACTTTGAATGGCGAATTTGGCCATTTTTGACAGTTTTCTGTGCAGTTTTGTTCCCATTTAGATTCATATAACTTCCACTTCATCTTGCCTATAGTTGACTGAACAGAAGACTGAATAATTAATTTAACTAGAGTTATTTTAGTACTACACTGTACTATATGCTATTATAGCGTTTATTTAGAATTAGGTTTTTTTTAAGTTTATTAATTTTATTGTTTTTGTCACTTGTATTAGTTTTTGTTTATATATGCAGTACTGTGCAAAAGTCTTAGGCCCCTAGTATTTTCACCAACAAAAAATGGTTTCAAGTCAGTTATTTCTATCTTTTACTGTAGTGTGTCAGTAGGAAATATCAGTTTACATTTCCAAACATTATTTATGCTATTAATTGTAATAATCCAGTGAGATTTTTGTATGCACAAGGAGTCTGATAACAGCCAGTGCTCCACACAGAGGTCTGATCTCATCATCACCCAGTCCATCTGGAATGACATGAAGAAACAGAACAAACTGAGACAGACTAAATCCAGAAGAACTGTGGCAACATCTTCAAGATGTTTCAAGAAATATACCTGAAAAACTATACGCAAGTGCACCTAGGGCAAAATCTGCTTTAAACGCAAAGGATGGTCACACCAAATGTTAATTTAATTTAGTTAATAGAAGTTAATTGATAAATAAAATCTATTTATGACATTATTTTTTGACAGCAACAAGTGCCTAAAACTTTTAACAGTACTGTAGCTTTGCGGGTAGGTTTCTTGAAGCATCTTGGAGATGCTGCCACAGTTCTTCTGGATTTAGTCTGTCTCAGTTTGTTCTGTTTCTTCATGTCATTCCAGACAGACTGGATGATGATGAGATCAGATCTCTGTGTGCAGCACTGGCTGTTGTCAGACTCCTTGTGCAAACAAAAATCTCACTGGATTATTACAATTAATGGCAAAATGAATGTTTGGAAAGGTAAACTGATATTTCCTACTGACACACTAGAGCAAAAGATAGAAATAACTGACTTTAAACCATTTTTAGTTTGTGAAAATAGTAGTTGCCTAAAACTTTTGCACAGTAATATATATATATATATATATATATATATATATATACGGTATATGTACACACACACACACACACACACACACACATATTTCAATATATTTAATTTATTCTTTTCTAATTTCAGTTTTAGAACTTCAACACGTTTTTTTTGTTTGTTTTTTTTTAAGTTACGTTTTTCATCTAATATTTATATTTTATTTTATTTTAGCATTATTTTAATTAAGGAAAGTGACAATAACAACACTGCATTAAACCAAATTCCAAAACAAGTGGATTCTTGGATTGGATTTTTAACCCTGAAAGGAGTGAAATTATTTCCTTATGAAATAATTCCTCATGAGGCCAAAACTCAGGAACTCTCGCAAAACAGATGCCATGCAATAAAACAATAAAACTGATCTGGAGAAGCGATCTCCAAAGAAAGCAAACAACACCACCCTGACCAAACTTATCTCTTTGTTCATTTACGACCCCCTTCTCCCCCCTGCCCTCTCTGCCTCTCACTCTTCTTCCGCAAAAGCAAGAATATCCATATGCCACAAGTCTTATATCTTGTGAATATTGTGTTTTCCCTTTCATGTTAAAGGTCTCTGTGCGATTGGTAAATTGGTCTCAATTTCACAGTAGTCACTTGTATTATGAGAAACATTGAAAGCTTTTGTAGAATTGTGTTCTACTGAGGAGGGGGTGTGTCCCACTTTAGGGGTCTGCGGGAATGTTTATTTATCATTATGTAATTGGCATGATATAATTTTGCCTGACTAATAATAAATTGTTATATTTGATTTATTCTGATCCCTTCTGAAATTCATTTTTTTCTAGTAGATTAGAGTTGTAGTCTAGTGTTTCCACAAATCTGTGTCCAGGACAGATCATACTTAAGTACCAATGAATGAAGCGGGGGCTCGTCATTAGGGATCTTCTGATTTCTGTCTGTCACTGACTTAACAAGTTACAGTTTTCGTGATTATAGGAAATTATGTGCATTATATTTTATTATGTGCTAGCAGGGTGCAGCCTATTTAAAGGTATTAAATATACCTATAATATAATCACCCTGTTCCCTCTGAGTAAGATGGCTGAACTGGCGAGTTTGTGCCGTGCGTTCACAGTTGGCCGAGTGAATTGCTAAGCGACATTAAGCCACTAATGAACAGATAATTGAAAGTATGGGATTTCCAGAATAATCAGATATCTAAATTAATAATCGATATTTGTGATCAGTTTTTAATTAGAAACATTGCCTAAATTTAATGATCACCTGAAATTGGAGTCAGATTGAACACAGAGCTAGACTAAAATTTCAACCAAATCCTGATAAATTCAGAGGCGCAAGTGAAAGACCAAACAGACATTAAACCTTCGACCAGGCCGCTGGATTCCGCTTTTTGGGCTGGTGGGTGGATCCTTACAACCCAATACCTGTTTTTTAATCTTCATTTCTTCTTCAATTTTAACCAAATCACCAGTTAATCCGCCTTTTAAACTCAATATCTAATATTTTCCCCTCCATTTCATCCAAGCACCAGGCTGAGCATCTGCTGTTCAATCCTGTATTGAAGCTTACACGCTTTTTCAAATATTCTAATGATGGTCCCCTACTGCTCTGTTTCCACTCCCAAACAAAAAGCACTCATTCTCTAGAACATTACAAGAATACTTTGTGGATCCCTGGTATGTATATATGGCTTTTAAAAACTTGCACCATGTCAGAGACAGTAGTCAACCTCATTACCAGATAAACATATACACACAAGGGGGTGGTATCATGCCGGGGAAATGACCTTATTACTGCCTTAAAGCCTTAACCCAGGCTGCTTCTAAATATTCATGTACTCGCCAGGGAATAGGGCAACAGCTCCCAACATGACATGTTGATGTATGCAGGCACACTGAAAGGGCCATGGACAACATACTATATGTCTGAGGCACAAAATTTTCACTTTACTGTATAAATAATATGATATTGATGCATTTTGAGCTGCATGTCTAATGGGCCAGAGTGTAATATTGCCTTGGGAAAGAATTAATGTGCTTGCCAACTGACACAATCCTCTGGTCAGGGTGAGAATTAGATTACTGAGGAGCTCAAATTAATCTTGTCTTCAAACAATGCAGTATATTCAAAACTTTTTCCAGAGGCATAATGTCGGTAATGACTTTGGCTAAGGAAGAAATGACCTTTTTATGTATTTATTTGCCAATATTATTCATCACATTGAATAGGCTTTAGTTAAAGCATCATGCAGTCAAGCTCAAGTATAAGAATTCCAGTAAAGCTCATTGTTATCATACATTTTTGCTGTAGGTTTTGCATTAAATGACATTGCTGATCTTAACTGTCACTTTAAGAGCTATGAGCTCTTGCTAGGTTATCATATATTCCTGTGGCTTTTATGTTAGAAATAAAATCATAATGAGTTGACTCTCTGGACCTCATTTCAAAAATGTAACATGTACCATTTGTTGTTTGCACATTATTTATTCAATACCGCGAAACATAATTGTGAAAGAAAGCAAAAGAAAATGCTCTGTTTCAAAACCTAGATGCTACCATAAAAAGTGCTCTAAACAGGAGACTCAACTCACAATTTAGTTCAGTGTTAGCACATTGTTAATCTAATAGTATGATTCTTGAATGAGTATTAAAGCAATACTATTTAATGCACTCTGAGACTGCTTTCTCCATGGAGGATACATGTGATACTGAATTTGTCCAAAATGAGGCAGCATAATTACTGAATAATTTGTCTACCTTTAGAACATCTTTGTGTTAAGAACATGCGTATGATGAAAATTAACATCTCAGAACATGAGCAGAATGTAGGTGACAATGAGAAAGCAATTTTCATATAGTGAATCCACACATACTGTGCTCAACCATTTTAATTAGTGCTGGATGTGGCATCTGCAGTCTCATACTGATCTCCTCAGGCTGTGCATGAAGATCAATCTGAGTGCTCCTCATGTCTGCTGCTCCTAGCCACGCAACAACAAACTCTATTCTAGCATTATTCATCAAAGTAGAATATCATAAAGATGCCTCTCTCAATAAAACACATATACAAAAATTGCAAGATCTGCAGCTTTAGCTTTTGCATGTAAATCATAGTGCATGCTGTTCCATTTAAATTAAGATTATTTTAAAGGTTTATTGAGAAATTTTGCTTTTTGCTTCTTTCTCAAAATCAACCTTTATCTTCAAATACAACTTTTCACGTTTATATGTTTCACAAAACATATTTTACTGTTTATCAAGTAAAGAAACAATAAAAATCATGGTTGCAAACCAGCATTACAATACTGGGATTGGATAGCTTAACAATGGTAAAACATACACAAACTGTAACATAAAACCTAATTCTGGAGCTAGCTTGTTTCACATAATTCTACGTGTATTAGAACTCAACAAGCCACAAAGCTTGCTGGGTAACTGGCAACATCACAGTCTTAAATTTAAAGGTTCCAAAAAGGGTTTTTCAAAGTGATTCAATGGAAGAACCATTTTGGATTCCCCAAAGAACCTTTCAGTGAACAGTTCTTAAAAGAACATTATTTTTCTTACAGTGAAAAACATTTTTCCACAATAAAGAATCTTTTGTGCAATGGAAAGATTCCATGGATGGTAAGGTTCTACATGGAACCATAGATTCCAAGAAAGAACCTTTCAGAACTTTTAGAGTGTACTATACAAAGTAAGGCCTGAAGCTCTGTACCCTCAGGAGGTCAAACTAAATAATCTATGAGCCATTTTATTTTCTATTAATTTTATATGAGGTTTGCAAATTTTTGCAACCCTGCAAACAATTTTTTATGTCTAAAACCCAGATTTGTGTGATTTTGTTGCTCTTGCATCTTACTGTCTATATTATGTCATTATTGTATGATTATTGGATACAGTCAATACAGGCAAGATCTCTGAAGTTGAAGAGGCCCAAATGTGCCTTTTTTCACAAAATGTGAGTGCCACTGTTACAATGTGAGTGCACTGATTCTCTAATACTTCATTAACCAGATGTTTCTACAGTGGTCTAGTGTGTTTTTTTTTTTATTATTTTTTTTTTTTTTGGCTTCTCTATTGCAGTGGATTTCATAAACAATACACGATATGTCTGTGTGTAGGTTTTCCCGCAGATTTAAAGCCAGCTTATTGAGGGAACAGTATAAATAGATGGCCTTCTTGTTGCAGGGCTTGAATGAGCAACCTCTAATCCAATTTTGTCATTAATAACACAAGCTTTTATTATTTCCACATATTAATTATACTTAGTGCTGCGCTTTAGGCAATTATCACTGGTACGCGGAAATGATCATTTTCTTTGCTTCTTTTGTTTATCGTCGATGTCTTGCATCCCAATACGCACAAATACTAATGCCCATCAGGAAGAGAGCTGCAAATAGTTTTCCCTCAAGCATGACGCATCCATCTGACATCCAATTTTGAGTGAATAAAAACTGTTTGATTTTTGGATCATATGTGTTGTTTGATGTTTATACCATCCCCCCACAATACACCCTTCAGAGCCTGCCCCAATTTCCAGACTAGCTTTAAATAAGACAAATGCAGTGACATTGCGGTGTCTGCTGATTGAGAGGGATGGGCCAATAAATATGTATCATGTTCTGAGGGTATGTTATGCGCTTATGTGTTTGGACAAAGGGATACAATTTGATGTGAGCAGTCAAGTGTATTCAATCCACAGGATATATTTTTGTTGTAATGACTGGGCCTAGTGAAGCAGAAAGCCAATGTTTTCCCAGGGCAGATAACAGAGCATTCAAATAACCCAGAGTACATGTATAGGTGCATCATGAGGCTAGACTTTGAGGAACATCTATTTAAAGGGATACAACTGTAATCATGGTATTTGAGGATAAGCTATCTGCTTACAATTTGTCTATAAAAAAAATTAAAAAAACTGAGACAAGGTTAAAAAGATTTTGGCATTTAGATTAGTAGTTGTAGTAGTAGTAATAGTAGTATTTGCAAAATAACATTGTTTAGAAATTTGAATAACAATGAATGTTGTTGTTTCTTTTGCTAATAATAATAATAATAATAACAGCAAAATATATTAATAGGAATTTAAATTTTTAAACACGTTTGTTTTATTTTGCAAATAATAATAAGTATTATTAGTATTGACATTAATAATAATAATAATAATAATAATAATAATAAATAATAGTAGCAACAACAACCACAATGATTTTTCCAAATGTATTTAATTATTATTTAATTATTATTATTATTAATATTATTATTAAATAATCTCATTTATATAAATATTGTTATAATTATTTATTTATTAAATAATTTTATAGATAATTATTATAAAAATATGGTAATTGTTAAAATAGGAATAAGAATAATTGATTTAAAAAAGCATCCATTGTATTTATTCCATTTTTCATTTGGCATGATTCAGATTTGTTGTGTGATTCCTTCACTGTGCCAGATGGAATGGTCCAGTCAGATCATCTTAGTTATTTGACCCACAGCAAAATCAACCTGAGCACATCTACAAATTGGTTGGTGGGCAGGAAGTGGGTGGAATGACTCCAGCTGTTTCCCTGATGGATCAGAAACCGTCATCTATTGATTCATCCCTCTGTTCTCAGGTCTCATTGATCACTGGCGAAATGTTCAAGTGAGCTTTCTCTGCACTCCCATTCACACTGATTGTGTTGGAGGTTTGCTGTTGTTTAATAGGGATCTCATGGGAAAGGAGGATAACATTGGACAAGGGCTTATGTGATTCCAGTTCTACTTACTATCCATCCTGTTAGCAAAATGTCTATTGAACTTCTGAGGGATGAATAAAGTGTTTTCTGTGATGTGCTCGCCTCTCACACAATGACATGAGCTTTATTCCTTTAAAGACCCCTTGCATTCAGTGCCACAGTTGAGAAAACTAAAAGAGACAAAATCAGCCCAAAAAGCATTCATGTACATAAAAATACAACAACTGGAAATAATATACAATATGGGTACTTTTCACATAATGTTATTACATTACCCTCTTTATCACAATCTGTTGTTGAAACAAAAACAGCAATTATTGCAGAGTAACACTTTATAACAAACAATAATAAAAGATCGGATGTGAGAATTTTGATCAAAAATTTAAATCACAATTTTTTTTTTCAGAATCATGCAGCTAATGGTAATGAACTTTGTTAAAATATTATGAAATGCAATATTAGACAAATATATCCATTTGCTGATATTTTTGATATATTTACTTAATGATATTGACAAAAAACTTACTATAGCAAGAGTATTTTGACAAATTTTGCTACATCATCATGTTCCTCTATCTAGACAATACATATATATATATATATATATATATATATATATATATATATATATATATATATATATATATATACGCACATAAACACCTGTTAACATTTCTTTTTATACCAAATGATGTGGCCCCATCAAAATTTTGGTTCAGTAAAATACTAAACAAGAATACTTTATTAAGCAAGGATGCATTAAACTGATCAAAAGTAAAGATTTTTATAATGTTGATTTCTATTTCAATTAAATGCTGTGCTTTTGAATTTTCTATTCAACAAAGCTAATAATATATCATAATATTACTGCTTTTACTGTATTTTTGATCAAATAAATGGAGCTTTGGTGAAGATAAAGGTTTCTTTGAGTAGTGTATAAAATGAGAATAGAAAAAAAATGAAATTTTCTTTAAATGGGGCTTTAAATCCCATTGTATCCTACTGCGATTTCCACCACACTTCAAATCTCGCATAGCATTTGGGACGGACAGTAAGGGTATTATTATTCACCCCATGTCTATATCTAGCTTATCTAAAACCTCTCCGTCTCATCTGGTTACACTAATAGTCCTCCACAGCATTTCACAATGCATTTCATAACACTCAGCCTCTCTTTTCCCAGTCAACTACATCGACTCTTTGAAAAGTTCTGCGATACAGATCCCAGTTAAATGAAAAGTTTGATCACAGCCATCATGTCATTATCCGTGGGATCGAGAGTGGCAGAAGGCCGGGAACGGCAGCTTTAAAGTCAGACAGCAAGCCACTCTGCATACAATTTCCTCCACGAGTCCCCAGAGGCGGAGCAGTGGTAATGGAGAGCAGGAGCAGACTGTCATTATCTCCCCCTGTGACGCTCCATCTCATTGTGGAGCATCAGCACATTAGTAGACTGACTAACTAAGTGTGGAATAGGGGCAGTGTGGAGCTTGGTCGAGGATAAAGGACAAACATATGTTGCGGGCATCATTTCGGTGGTGCTAATCAGCTTTTAATGGAGTCACAAAGCGTTAAGACTCCCTATATCGTTTTACAAAGAGTCAAGTTGTTATTCATTGCTTTGTATTGTTCGCTCCTGGAATGGCTGTATGTAGTGTTAATAAATCTTGTATAAATATAAGGTTGGCTGTAACGAAATGTTTAACTCGTAACCTAACTCGTAAACTATTAAACAAAGGGCAATTGAATTACAACATGTAAACAAATGCATTCATGTAATGCAACAAAACGCATGCTGCATGTTAAACAGTTTTAACTCTTTCATAATTTGACACTTTTTTGAAAGGAATAATTCACCCAAATGAAAGTTTCCTTACATTTACTCACCCTCAGGCCATCCAAGATGTAAATGAGTTTGTTTCTTCATGAGAACAAATTTGGAGACATGTAGCAATTGCATTACTTGCTCACTGATGGATCCACTGCAGTGAATGGGTGCCGTCAGAATAAGAGTCCAAACAGCTGATAAAAACATCACAATAATCCACAAGTAATCCACACAACCCCTGTCCATCATTTAACATCTTGTAAAATGGAAAGTTGAGTGATTGAATTAAACATTGTCTGAATCAGGAGATGAAATATGCACAGATCAATTACGGCTTACAAGTGAAAACAAGTGAAAAAATGTTCTAAAAACATACGTTGGTAGATTTTTATGTGAGAGGACAACAGAGGATGGATTGATGGAAGTGTTATTATAAATTTTGTCCAAAAGCAACAGTTTGAAGTTAAAACACCTTAATGATGGATTTGTTTCTTACGAACATGCAGCTTTTCACTTCACAAGACGTTAACTGATAGACTGAAGTCTTGTGGATTACATGTGGATTATTGTGATGTTTTTATCAGCTGTTTGGACTCTCATTCTGACGGCACCCATTCACTGCAGAGGATCCATTGATGAGCAAGTGATGTAATGCTTAATTAGTTTAAATCTGTTTCAATGAAGAAACAAACTCATCAACATCTTACCTGACGGTAAGTAAAATTTTCAGCAAATTTTCATGTGGGGCTAAACTATTCCTTTAAAAACTGTGTTTAATCCTTTCAAAATATATCAATCTGATAGAAGCAGCATGAGGTTATGTTTTGTTCCAGCTGCTGTTTAGTATGTGCTCTCTATGTCAAGCATCAGTGGGTGTTGGATGAGACTCGCGGCTGTGTTCATGTGGATGTCCTGTAGGCAGGACTGACTTATGGTCAACAGCAGGACAGTATCTGCGATGGTGACAGCTAAGGTTAATAAACAAGGCACAGATCTTTGCTCCAGGGTAGTGAACGAGTAAAAACCTTTGTACTTTGCATGGCCAGCAATCAAAATAAATAATGCTGTCTGATATCTAAAGAACGGGTCTTCAACCTTGATACAGAGATGAAGAAAGGACTCCCTGCTATATATTGTATAAAATTGAGTGTTTCCTTCAAAACATAATAGTGTCATAGCCCACATTTCATTGCTTTGCTTTAGAAAATCAGAAATAGAAAGTAGGCTGTTTCTGTGTAATTGTTATACCTGGCGGAGCAAAGAGCTGCTGACCTTTTATCCGCTTGTTCTTTTAGAAGTGAAGCCCAGCTAGGAAAAGTCTGCAGGGGGTGTCCATATGCTTTATTATGCTCTGTAATGGCTGAAACCCCACCTTTTTCTTCAATACACGCTCTGGAGGGAGCTCCCTTTTCAAAAACTTCAGTTCCAACTTACTGCTTTGCAAGAGCAAGTATTAATTGAAAGGATGATGTAATGCTTTGAAACACAGAGACAGATTGTTTGAAGATTAAACTAGGCCACAAAACTTTTACAGTATGTCTTGTTTTTAAGAATTAGGCCTAAATGGCACTTTTTTCCTAGAATTCTAAATTACTGTATGCCTGTTAACTTGTAGAGGAGACTGGGGCTAGTTTTTTTTTTTTTATTATCAGGATTCTCATGGTAAGTTTACTTTTGAAAGTCAGTATAACCAGTATTATTTTTGCAACATTTAAAAAACGTTTTATTTTCATTGTCGGCGGTGATAGCCTTGTGGGCAGAGCGAGCAAACATATGGTGCAGTTGCGCTTCAGGTGTCCCGAGTTTGAATCCCGCCTCGTGGACTTCCTGTCATATCTCAACTGTCCTATCAAGAAAAAAAAACTAGAATGCAAAAACACATTTTCATTTTAGTTAAAGTTTTAGTAATTTGTTTGTGTGATTGTCATTTTTATTCATTTTCTATATGTCTACACAAAATGAGAAATGTTTCTTTGGCAACGATCTGAAATAAAATAAGTTTGAGGGTCTTTTTATATTTTATTTTATTTAAAGTAGCAAATATATACATATACACACACACACACACACATATATATATATATATATATATGAA
This sequence comes from Spinibarbus caldwelli, assembly GCA_039654775.1. Classification (NCBI taxonomy): domain Eukaryota; kingdom Metazoa; phylum Chordata; class Actinopteri; order Cypriniformes; family Cyprinidae; genus Spinibarbus; species Spinibarbus caldwelli. Next base: position 25,015,614 of record CM077240.1, read on the forward strand.
GTTCACAACACAGGTTCGGGAGGTGCCTAATCATCCAGTCCTGCCAATCATCGTTTCAACCGTATATAAGCAGCAGTCATTGTTCCGTCCAAGCGACTATTCTTCCGGCATCCCTCCACCACCCCTTCTCCTCCTTTAAATCCCTTTTCTTTCATCCACACCGTATCATCATAGGGGGGTTTCTTACTCGGAGCTCAAGCCGAGCCTTGGGTTTCGAGCCTCCTTCACGGACAGCAAGGAAAGTTCGTTTTACCATTACCTGGCAGGGCTGAATGGGCAGGCAAACTCGTGAAATATATATATAAATATATATATATATATATATATATATATATATATATATATATATATATATATGTGTGTGTATATATATATATATATATATATATATATATATATATATATATATATATACTGCATGTATGTATGTATGTATGTATGTATGTATGTATATATGCATATACATATACATATGCATATATATATATATAAATAAAATACTGGATTTTACTGCAACAATTTTATGTATTAAATTTTTTTGGCAAAATTTTACAACGCAATATTTTATAAAACAATATTTTTACAAACATTTTAAAAAAGGGTTTGAACTAGGTGTTTAAAACAAACCTAGAAAACCACTGTTAGAGAAAACAATCATACATAAGATTGGATTTCCACTAAAAAAAAAACTGCTACTGAGAGACAGTACATGTGACAACAAGCCCAACTAGTCACATTTCATTCTAAGAGAGACAAATATGATCAAAGACAATTATTAATTTAATGCACCTCTGCTCTATCTAGTGAAAAGTGAAATCTTGAAACTGAGGTTGAAGCTGTTATTCCTATGGTCTTTTAAAACCAGAGCACTGGTCTTAATTCAAAAAGGTCACATGATGTTGTTACTTCCCTAAAACAAAATGCAAAACAAGTCAAGTGCAAATTTATTCAGTTATATTTCTTCCATCATAACACATTCATTTGATTTTACAATAGCCTTATCAATAGTCTTACCTTTATTGTATTATAGTCTTACGAATAAGGTGACTCCGGTTATAAATTTTTCAACTGACATGACTTGTGTTTTTAAAGGTTTGATATTTGGTTTGTGTATGGATAAAATAACATGCAGAACTGCCAGTGGATATGTTGGCAAGGGTTAATGTTAAGCCTCATGTGTATAAAGTGCATCTGTAGGAGCATGAAAACTCTGTGAAACAGAGCAAAATAAATTCAAGGCTCTCTCATGCGTATACTGCGTCACACATGACTAAAAACAGCACTCAATTAAAATTCTGGGTAATTCATATCGATCCATGAATCATGGAAATTATGTCATATCAACAGCCACAGATAATACAACACAAGTAGTGCAATGAAGAATGAATAGCATTAATTCTTAATCATAAATCATCATTCATTATTATTGAAGTACATATACTTGATTTATTTTTTCTTAATCTATTTCAACGTGGTAGGGATAATGAAACATTTCGCTAAAATTATCAAATGTCACAATGTTACTTTCTTTCTAAATAAAGCATTTGGGAAACCTGTCTATTTGGTGTTTGGTGAGACTAACGATGCAGAAATGACACTCTTCACCTTTAAAGATCATTATGTTCTCAGTGAGTTTCTTACAGGAAAGTAAAACAACTGACAGAATGAGTATAATCCCTTCAATGTCCTGCATTTTGATGATAAAAGAATTTTCACTCAATCCCTCCAGGAAGCGTTTAATCCCAAAGAATACTCCCTGGCCAAAAAAAGCGGAGTGCATGGCTTGCATGATCTCAGGCATCTGGAATCACAGCAGCCTGCTGATGTGGGAAGATTTAGAAATGCCTGCTCAGGCTTCCATTAAAAATAAAGCTCAAGTCTTTCAAACACAGATACAGATTTTATAGTGGGTTCATTTGGAGTCCATTGTGGGGGTGGTACATGTTTATGTTTCATGATCCCTTTTCACTAAAATTTGCAATTAAAATCTTCAACACAAATAAAGATACATTAATGCTGGAGTGACTAAGACAAAAGACAGATGAACAACGCATGCAATTTTTCTATCTAAAAAATATTACAGACTTATGTTCAGCATTGTTACTTACCAAATAAATAACTACATGGACACAAAATTGAAGGACTCTCAAATTTAAGGACTCCAAAATATCATTGATCAAAAATTAGTTTGGAAACTTCTTGTACACAGTCTGCTTCATTCCTTCTGTCATCTGGTTGAAAGTATACACTTTTTTTAGCAAGTAAAAGCCTTTTAGAATAATTCTAAAAACATCCCCATTCAGGTCATGATACAAAAATCTAATGATTTTTATAAAGTAAATGTAAGAATACATTTTATATTGTTAGTAAAAATTCAAGATGAACACTTACATGACTGAAGCACCTTGATTAATCATGTATCATCATATCAGAAAAATCATATTAAAATGTGAAAATCAGATATAATACATCAGGCTTTTGAGGGAAAAAAATCAACATTGTATTACATTGAATTACAATAAAATACTCCCAAAATAGAAAACTAATATTTTAAATATCATTTTACTGAGACATATTATTAGGAGATATAGAGTGGCATGATATTTATATGCATTTTATGGAAGCAGTCTGCTGTACTGTTATAAAATATCATTGATTCACATTACAGATTCTCCTATATCATATGCATGTGCCATAAAAGTCTGATGTAATGATACTCAAGAAAAAACACATATGAAAACTATATATACATATATATTTATTATCAATAAATTCTTTCTTTAAAAATATATAGATTTTTCAGACTATTATTTCATGTAAGTCTTTACAGTGCTAGAAAGGACGAACACTGCAACAACATTACAACAATATTAACAGACTACTGAAGTCCTCTGAGGTCATTTTCAATCAATCATTTCAAACTGAGGTGCAAGATGGCAATATACTTTGATTTATCAACGTTTCATGCAATTAATTTGATCAATATTTGAATAGACTGACTGCCCTAGTTTGTACTTCTGTGGTAATAAAAGTAAAATCTTTAACAAACATGGGTTAAAGAACCTCTTCAAATTAACCCCGTATTGCACACGCTGAGCCATGCAGGCCATTTAACTGATAGTGCAGATTCTGTCAAAAGGGACTTACGATAGGATTAGGATACTGCACACAGTTTTTAGTTATCACCAGTATGGTCCCAATGTGACTTTACCTCCTCACTAATTAGCTTCCAGTGAGTTATGATAATAGGTAGCTAATTAACCAACGTAATGAAGCTTTTCCTAGACCTTGGTGAGTTTATAGCGTTTGCACAGATGCAACACTTCCCTTTTCAACTGCAGCGGTACATTTAAGTAGCCTGATAACCACTGGGATTTTACAGAGATCCACTTCAAAGAGTTGATGACCTTTCTCAGATGATCCGTACAGTGTTAGTGTCTCTGCGATGCTGTTTAGTGCTGAAGTTGCACGTGCAACAATTATCTGAGCAGTTCAGTCCAATGTATTAGTAATTTTAATATACTTTTCTGAATGTGTAATGTTTACCTGAACTTTAACTGAAATTATTTTAGTTCCAGCAAAACATACAAAGCTACTGTGCATTCATTAGTTATGTATATATTGCATGAGGTCAGAGGGTCTAATCTTAATTTATTCAAGAAGTCTATTTTTTGCTATAACACTACTATCTGCATATTGTATAATGGGATAATTTATTTTTAAAATAAAAGAGGTCAAGTTAGTTCATCTTGCTGAGGGAATTAAGAGAATGTAAATGGGGTTATTTCAGCTTCCTTAAAGTTAATTAAAATCTAACAGACTTCATCAGTTTGATTTTGGATTGGTTTAAGACTAAATATTATATTATATTATATTATATTATATTATATTATATTATATTATATTATATTATATTATATTATATTATATTATATTATATTATATTATATTATATTATATTATATTATATTATATTAAAGTCAGGGAGTCACAGTCACTTCAGTCACCACAGTCATCAGCACCCACGTTCACCAGATCTCAATCACCAGATTATTGATTCCCCGCACTGCTGCAGCTCATCAAGCTCCCCTTTATCAGTGCTCACTCCACACACGCTCCTTGTCCGGTCTCCTTATTGCCACTTACCTGTGTTTATCTTACCCCAGAAGCTCCTGTTCTCCACCGCTCCAGTCCTCCAATGATCCTGCTGCTCCACACTATTCTTGTAAGAGAAAACATAGATCCATTACAGCAAGCTAAGCCATCTAGACATTGACTCTCTGTGTTATACTCACCTTTTCATCCGCTCCTGATTCTCCCTGCTCATTCTGCAGTAAATACCTCTGTTTGACCACTTACCTCTGTGTCTCCTAGCCTGTGTCGTGACAATTATATTATATTACATTATTTGTAATATAAGTAAACTACAAAATAAAATAAAAAACTATATATTAAAAATAAAAAATATATATAATTTCTAACAAATGCATATTTATATATATATATATATATATTATACACACACACAGTGGGTACGGAAAGTAATCAGACCCCCTTAAATTTTTCACTCTTTGTTATATTGCAGCCATTTGCTAAAATCATTTAAGTTATTTTTTTTTCCTCATTAATGTACACACAGCACCCCATATTGACAGAAAAACACTCAGAATTGTTGACATTTTTGCACATTTATTAAAAAAGAAAAACTGAAATATCACATGGTCCTAAGTATTCAGACCCTTTGCTCAGTATTTAGTAGAAGCACCCTTTTGATCTAATACAGCCATGAGTCTTTTTGGGAAAGACGCAACAAGTTTTCACACCTGGATTTGGGGATCCTCTGCCATTCCTCCTTGCAGATCCTCTCCAGTTCTGTCAGGTTGGATGGTAAACGTTGGTGAACAGCCATTTTTAGGTCTCTCCAGAGATGCTCAAAAGTCAGGGCTCTAGCTGGGCCATTCAAGAACAGTCACGGAGTTGTTGTGAAGCCACTCCTTCGTTATTTTAGCTGTGTGCTTAGGGTCATTGTCTTGTTGGAAGGTAAACCTTCGGCCCAGTCTGAGGTCCTGAGCACTCTGGAGAAGGTTTTCGTCCAGGATATCCCTGTACTTGGCCGCATTCATCTTTCCCTCGATTGCAACCAGTCGTCCTGTCCCTGCAGCTGAAAAACACCCCCACAGCATGATGCTGCCACCACCATGCTTCACTGTTGGGACTGTATTGGACAGGTGATGAGCAGTGCCTGGTTTTCTCCACACATACCGCTTAGAATTAAGGCCAAAAAGTTCTATCTTGGTCTCATCAGACCAGAGAATCTTATTTCTCACCATCTTGGAGTCCTCCATGCGGGCTTTCATGTGTCTTGCACTGAGGAGAGGCTTCCGTCGGGCCACTCTGCCATAAAGCCCCGACTGGTGGAGGGCTGCAGTGATGGTTGACTTTCTACAACTTTCCCCCATCTCCCGACTGCATCTCTGGAGCTCAGCCACAGTGATCTTTGGGTTCTTCTTTACCTCTCTCACCAAGGTTCTTCTCCCCCGATAGCTCAGTTTGGCCGGACGGCCAGCTCTAGGAAGGGTTCTGGTCGTCCCAAACGTCTTCCATTTAAGGATTATGGAGGCCACTGTGCTCTTAGGAACCTTAAGTGCAGCAGAAATTTTTTTGTAACCTTGGCCAGATCTGTGCCTTGCCACAATTCTGTCTCTGAGCTCTTCAGGCAGTTCCTTTGACCTCATGATTCTCATTTTCTCTGACATGCACTGTGAGCTGTAAGGTCTTATATAGACAGGTGTGTGGCTTTCCTAATCAAATCCAATCAGTATAATCAAACACAGCTGGACTCAAATGAAGGTGTAGAACCATCTCAAGGATGATCAGAAGAAATGGACAGTACCTGAGTTAAATATATGAGTGTCACAGCAAAGGGTCTGAATACTTAGGACCATGTGATATTTCAGTTTTTCTTTTTTAATAAATCTGCAAAAATGTCAACAATTCTGTGTTTTCTGTCAATATGGGGTGCTGTGTGTACATTAATGAGGAAAAAAAATGAACTTAAATGATTTTAGCAAATGGCTGCAATATAACAAAGAGTGAAAAATTTAAGGGGGTCTGAATACTTTCCGTACCAACTGTATATATATATTTTTTTATTTTTTTTCTGTTCATAGTCCATCTGTATGTACTGTTAATTATGATAAATCAGCCATGGCATAGAGAGACAATAACAGTCATTAATATTTATTGCTGGTGTTCAATAACACAGATCCTGAGAAATGTTCTTCAGTAATGTTACTCTATAAGCACTCTGCTACCATTGCCCGACTAACTACTGTAGTGGAGATCGCTACATTTGGGAAAGTGCACCATTACCCTGTAATGAGAGGAGCTGTCATAAAAAATTACATCTAAATTTTATTACAACCTACAATGCGCTCTCTGCCTCTTGTCAGAGCATGCTTTGAACTCCCATGAATCGGAATAATGCACGCCCACTTTTATGATTCATATCATTTATCTTACAGAGGAACCGTCTCGGAAGATACAGGCAGTTATGGAACTAATTCAGGACTCAAAGGATGAGGGAATTTTCTGGGACTGAACTCTAGTAGAAAGGGTGAGGAAGAGCAGAGGTGTTGAAGGATTAATTAGGCTTTGGTGCACTCGGTGAGAATGAGGCTCTGTGGCCCAGTTGGAGAGTAATGATATGTGCTCGTGCTGGTCAAGGATTACAGACTGTGCCTCTGATGCAATCTCATCCACCCCGTCCACAGTGACTTATTAATGCCCCAACAACACCAAAACATTTCCACTGTGCACTGCCTCTTCCAAACAATTTGGGACTGTGACCTGCGTATTTTCACCAGCTCTGAGGTTTTTTTTATTTCACACTGAGGGGCTGTTTTGATAAAGACTGCCAGTTCAACTATTTGTGCACACAATTCAGTCTTACTGACATACCTAGGGGATTTGAGTCTGTGTTTCCTTGTAAATAAAATCTGAAGTCTACAATCTGGACACGCAGCAGGAGGCAGTGTGACTGAGAATTTGAAAGGTCTTTCTGACACTGTGAAAATGTGCAAATCAGATTCTCAAACTGTGTCATACTTTCAGAACTCGCACTGAGCTTCAGCTCACAACTAAGTTAAAATGTGAAAGCAATATTACACAGGAAAGACTGCTTTTGTGCTGAATATTCTTTGACTGTAGACATGAGGCCTGAAATAAAACAATTTAATAAAAAAAAGACAAATTGTCATCAAATAGTATGCAAAGTAGTTGAATTAAATATAAATTTGACAAGAGATCTTAAAGGAATAGTTCACCCAAAAATGAAAAGTTGCTGAAAATTTATTCTGGTCAACCAAGTAACATCATCACTTGCTCACCAATGGATCCTCTGCAGTGAATGGGTGCCGTCAGAATGAGAGTCCAAACAGTTGATAAAAACATCACCGTAATCCACACGACTCCAGTCCATCAATGTCTTGTGAAGCAAAAAGCAGTGTGTTTGTTAGAAAGAAATTCATCCTTAAACCAGTTTAACTTTAAACCATCATCTCTGGCCAAAATAAAAGTCCATAATCCTTAATAATGCTTACTCCAGTGAAACAGTCTATCCCCAGTTGTCCCCAGTCCATCCCCCTTACTTCAAAATCCACCGACATTTTTGTTCAGAATCGTTTTGGACTGTTTTCACTTGTAAACACTGCTTGATCTGTGCATATTTCACCCCTGATTCAGATGAGATTACTTTTTCACTGGAAAAATTAATTTTATGGATAGAGGACTCCAGTGGTTCAGAGTTAAAACATTGTAATGATATATTTGTTTCTTATAAACACTCAGCTTTTCACTTTACAAGATGTTGACTGATGGACTGGAGTCATGTACTTTACTTGTGGATTGTTGGGATGTTTTTATCAGATGTTTGATCTCTTATTCTGACGGCACCCATTCACTGCAGAGGATCTATTGGTGAACATGTGATGTAATGCTACATTTCAACAAATCTGTTGAGATGAACAAACAAATTCATCTACTTCTTAGATGGACTAAGGGGTGAGTAAATTTTCAGCAAATTTTCATTTTTGGGCAACTGCTAGGGAAAAGTATGTTTGAATGCTGGAGGGTGAGAGAGTACAAGAGCATATAACAAAACATCCTCAATTAATCGGATTATGCTGGAGAGAGTGCAAATCCCAAAGTGTCCAATGCAGCAGAATAACCAGCACAGCTGTCATAAAGTATGATGACAAGTGTCATTGGGGAATAGACAGTTTGAAAAAAAGTATCTCTGTACAGGAGCTATAATGTTATGTTATAGTCAGCAACTTTCTCCCCCAAAAAAATCATCATATTGTCAAAACCAACAATCAGCAAGGAAATAAAAAAGACTAAAATATGAAAGCAAGAGGGCAAAAAAATTATATGATAAAATACTGTCAGACTTGTGTTTTGAAGTAATGTTTTTTTGAAGTAATATCATTTACATATAATTTATAGTAAATCTAAAAGCAAAAGGCCATTCTAATAACTCCCTGTGTGACACATCACATAAAGGCCTAATTATATTTATTTAAATCGATTTGGTTCTTGTATATTATGTGTTATGTATTATTTATTACTAAAATAATACATAATAAATAAAACCATTCTTATGTGATATTTACATAATATCTTATTATGAAATGTAAATTGCAAACCAAAAACCTAGTTAGCCATTTGTTATATGCTGTCACACAGAGTTTAAATCTATACACTGTGCATATGTACAAGGAGACTTTGGCTTATGTGGGTCTCTGTAATCCTCATATACAATTCAAAAAAAGCATATTTAAACCTGCACAACCCCCCTACAGCAGCTGCCTCCACAGTCGAGGGAGAGAGATAGAGAAGAGCTGGAGGTAGAAAGTAGATGATGGAGGAAAGACAGGATAACAATTAATATAAGGAGACATTTTCCAATCAGTTTATGCCCCTGTGTGAAATTAAATTTCTGTTTGTGTGCACGCTTTCATTGCCTGTGACTGACAGCCCTGAAAACACCTGTGAGGGGAACGAGTTTTGAAGGAACGAGGGGGTGCACACAAATCTTCTTACGCTTGAAATGTAAACACACCTGCCACCTTGCATATAACAGCAGTGCAACATTAGCAACCATATCTGTTTCACACTTCACCTCACAGTTTTTATAGAACAGAAGACTGCTTTTTGTCTAATTGCATGCAGCACCCAGCAACAAATTAATTTCTTAATCAGTATTTTTGTCTTATCTTCCGTGAAAATATCTAAACATCCTTAAAATAAAATCAGTTTAGTTGCATAAGATATTATGATTTGTTTTTCACCCCTTTGACAAATTCAGTTGATTAATTGAATGTCGATTAAGAAAAGAAATTAGATTTAGAAAAACCTAACCTTAATTCAGTCAAAGTTTTTTATAATGCATACAGTTATTTTTGTTTAAATAAAATATTTATTATAAAACAAGACAAAAATACTGAAATAAAGAGTGTTTTTCTGCAGACAGAACAGTCAATCTTGCTGTTAACAGCATTATTAGCACTCTTCTAGCTCTTACTGATGATATTCAAGACCAATTTGGTGTTTGCAAGGAGACTTTCTCTTTCCTAACTCTGATAATAAGGCCCTAACACAGGCAGTTGCATGAAACAGAGCAGGAAGACTCCTTAGAGAAAACCAGATGGGTCTCATCTGAGCGGAGAAGATACAAGTCAGGCTTTCAGACAGACATGAGAGTAGACTTTCACTGTCATAGTAAACTCACAAGACTAACCTGAGCAGAGAACAGTTGTCGAAAGTAAATACTAAATGTGTAAACACTAATATCTGAACAAAAATATTAATTAGCCAAGAAAGACTATATATCTGGTGACAGATTCTTTTAGGTGCAGAGCTGTTGCATTCTTATAACAAGCTGTGCTCTTTGTTATGACATCCAAAGGGACATCCAGTTGCCACAGACAGTCCCAAAAGAGTATCTGAAATTTATTATGAGTCTCAATGTTGCATCTCCAACAAATACGATAATCTCTGACAATCTCTCTGCTAAAACTTCCCCAATAGAATAAATCCACACTCATATAAGCACACAGAAAATCATTAAAGTTTCATTTAACTATACTTTTACTGGTTCATCTGAAATGTTCCTTTAACTAACTGTAAAGACCAATGAGCAACTTATTAATAAACATATATTTGGTACACGGAATCTTTAGGACAACCAGTCAATCTAATGCTAATTCAGGCTAAACCAAGTGCCAAAAAAAATATTCAGACCACCTGACAACCACACAGTTTCTAGTTTCAGCAAGATGTAGATAAAATTAACATAACACCTCTATCATATAACATTTGCCAAGCTTCGAAGTTGAAAACAGATAAGAAAATCTCAGCTGAAGTTCTGCTAAAGCCGTCAGGGCCTGTTAGAGAGCCAGTATTTTATGTAACGGCAGTCTAAGGCTTAAGTCAATGAGTCATGAGGCAAGTCAAGTGCCTCCATTTAATATAGCCGCTAATATAGTCACTCTTAACCCTGAACTGCTCCTTCAAAGAGATGTCAGCCATCAGAATGTCAAACGGAGGAATATCTGGCAACACTGGTCTGTATGACAACATGAGCACCACTGCATTCATTTAGAGACATTACTATGAAACCCAACTATTGATTTTGATCAAATATGACAATTTTGTATTGAAATGTTACTTTTTTTTTATAAAAGGGTTCGATTTTAGTCTAAGTGCCTGAACTATTTATTCCACTATGTGAACATGCTTAAACTTCACATTTAAACTTGAGCTACAGAGTGACTTACAATACAACAAAAAGAAAAGTCTGTTGCTGCTAGTCAGTGGGAGTTTTTTTTTTTTTTTTTTTTTTTTTTTTTTACACAAGGCACATCGTTAGTATCTTTTTCTGCAAACAGCGGATCCAGAGGAATGCTGCTGTTGTATTTTAATCATCACAACCCATGAAAGACTTTCCTGCACCTACAAAACATCCCTTAATGTTTTTTTCCTCAACGAACAGTGTTCATGATGAATGCAAAGAGTTGTTTCCCAAGGTGCTTATTTTAAACTTTATAGTCAAAAAACATGACTTTTGAGAATTGCATTAACACAAACACTATGCTTTAACATAATGTCTTATTTGATGAGTATTTATTCACTAAATTGCTTAGTCTTAAAATGATAGTTCACCCAAAATAAAAAAAAAAAACTGTCATCATTTACTCACCCTCATGTCATTTCAAATCTGTATGACTTTCTCTCTATTATGGAACAAAAATGAAGATATTTTGAAGAATGTTGGTAGGTGCCCATTGACTTCTCAAAATATCTTCTTACAGAGCAAAGTCAGTTAGCAACCTACAACATGAGGGTGAGAAAATGATGAAAGATTTTTATTTTTATTTTATTTATTTATTTATTTATTTTGGTGAAATATTCCTTTAAACAATTCAAACTTGATGAGGTAAAACAACACTCCATACTAAATTTGAAATAATGTTAATTATTATATGTTGCTGTATTTACAATACAAATTTCATTAGCGAGCAAAACACAGAAGGTAAGGTTAAAAAAATTCTTAATAGGAAGATTCTTTACTTTATTGCTATAGTTTGTCTGGAAGCAGTTATTATATTTCTATATTTTTACATAGTCTACATCATTCTACATCAGTTTTATACTTTTCAATGTCAAGTCAAGTATAGATTTTTACCACGATGAAACACAGATGGAAAGAAAATGAAATCTTTTTTTTTTTTTTTTTTTTTGGAAATGACAAATTAAGAGAATACGCTTTTACTAATGGCTGTAGATGTAGACAAGGTGACCTAGGACTCAATTAGATACTCTATAGGCAGTTAGAGCTCCTGCTGGACCTACCGGGAGGGAAACTATCTCTGCATATGGTTTCATTAATCATTAAGTCATTATGTTTAACTGTTAGATAGACATCACTCTTAAGTAAAGACATCTAACAACCCGAGTGGAGTTTGGCAAACAGCAGTTAATGGACTAAGATCCTGACAAAAAAGATTCTCTGGTCTGATGAAATAAACGTTAAACTCTTCAGCCTGAATGCCAAGCAGTGTGACTAAAAGGGCTCAACACCTGGCTAATACCATACCTACGGTGAAACATGGTGATAGCAGCATCATGCTGTGGGGATGTTTCACTTAGAAAATAAGCCTCAAGATTACATATCACAGTCCATTTTGGCAACTCCAGCATTTTTGCCAAAATTTATACAGAAAAAGCAGCAAGCAAGTGTAGCATTTCATTCTTAAAAGGCTGTACTTTTGAAAAAGCATGCTTCTAATTAAGAGCTAAAATTAGTTTCTTAATCATATTCAAATATTAAAAAGGTTAAACACCAAAGAACACTGCTGTCCATTCATTCGGGTTAAGTAAAGCTTGAAAAGACCCGCGTTTTGAGCATATATACATTTTGGTAGTATATTAGGAAAGGATAGATCCATCTTTTCTTTTAAGGGTTAAAAAAGGATATAACATCCATGGAATATGATGAATTTGGATGGTTTGCTTATATTACTATTATCTCTATGTATAATCTCAGTGCATTGCCACAATGTAAAGTCAATTTACAAACGACACCAATAATACAAAACTCTGCACTAAAACAGCAAGTACAAACAATTTATCTCCTTCATCCATGGAATTCCAACTAATGTAGTGAAGGGGGGTGGGTTCTCTAGCTGATTAATGTAAGCTGCGGTAAAGCTGTTTATTTGGTGCCAGAATTAAGCCAATTTGTCATTGTAAATCTACTAGTGAAAGTGAGGCAGTCGGAGGACGCTGAGTCGGTAACAGCTGGTTGAGGAGGTGATGCAGTGAGGGGTAAGGCATCCGCAGGAGCTCCCTACTATAAGCTACGGTCGCCATGGCAACGCTGGGGGAAATTAGGTGTTAAAGGAGTATCTTGTTATGCACAAAAGCACAATGCACCAGTAATTTGGTTTTGTTTTGAAAGTTAGACAGTAGATATCCACAATCATGAAAACATTGAAAACGGGTGTGAAAACATTGCATGCTTGAGTGTTTTTATAGTATGTCATGACATATCAGTCAGTATATTATACTATAAAAACACTGTAGCTTGTTTGTGTGTGTGTGTGTGTGTGTGTGTGTGTGTGTGTATGTATAAAATGTGTGACAGTGTGCGATTTAAATATTCAATTTAATATTTAATGTTTTTTAACTTTTAAATGTACTATGAACGCATGCTGTCCCACCAGTTAGATTTACTGTAATATCAGTTAACTGTAAAATACCAAAGCATAAGTTTTAGCAGCCTGCTTTAATAACACCTTCCCAGCATCTGAAAAGATCCCACTCCTGTATGTGGGACTGCAGCTTCAGCGCCCTGGGTGGAATTTAGAGACAGAATGATGATTTCAAAGGAAGCTTATTCAGCTGTAACAACCCGATGAGGAATTCAGTCTCAGGTGGTGGTGGAAGTTTGCAGTCGGTCTCTGAGCAGAAGGGATTTTCTAACCTCTATTTCATTTAAGCCTCACTGCATCAAACATTTCGCAACTGCAAATGATTTTTCGTTAATTTTGTATATACTGTATACATCAAATAGATAAATAATTTTAAGAATGGGTTTAATGACATTATAACTGCTGTATGATACAGTATTTTTTTTATTTACTCACCTACTAACATATTTTGACAGCGTCTTCTACGTAGATGCTGAAGGACAATAAATAATACATAGAATATATAACAGGATCTTTTGTAATATTAAGTTAAATGTGAAAACATATTGTTATTATTATTAATACATAACAAAATAGGCATTTCATTTGTATAAGGAAAAACAAACGCACGCTTCCTCCTTTTTGTAGTTTTGTAGGATGTACTGCTCTCCAGGTGGCCTGAAAATAGTCGACTGGTGTGGGAGAAAATTATGATACAGCAGCTCTATCATTAACCTGTCAGAGTCATTGTGGTTGGAGTTCTGTGAAGCATCACCATTTAAATGCAGAAAATATCACGCTGTTATTATACTGAGCTCCCAACTTTTGGAGGTCGTTCGTGATATGATATCGGATGTGAGGATTTTCTAGGCCCTGCAGGGAAGTTCATCAGATTTCAGCTGGTGGATGGGTCTATCACGAAACTCTTCTGGGCTGGTGCACCGAAGTCTTTGCAGAGGAGAGTGATTAGCCCTCGTCTGGGCTACGTAATGTACCAGCGAGTTGATGCTACAGTCACATTTCCATGGATTATCGTGCAGAAACACCTCCTTTAAACCTGAATCAATCAGATGTGATTAACATGTTACACTTAACAGATAAGAATAAAGAATTATTTTTATTTATGTTTTCTACCACAAAATGGTGTTACATCCTCTTTTCTGCTAGCAATTGTGCTAATTAGATTATCTAGATTTTTCCATTTATTTTTAGCTTTGATATATTTAGAGTTGCATTTTTAAGATAAAATGATAAAAATGTTCAATTACATTGCACTCCATCTAGCTCAAAATTACTGAAAATTTTTACTATGGAAGGCCAAAAATCAAACTTGATTTTTCCATTTATTTTTAGCTTTGATACATTTAGAGTTGCATTTTTAAGATAAAATGATATAAATGTTCAACTACAGCTCAAAATTACTATGGAAAGCCAAAAATCAAACATGTTTGAGGGTCATGGGCTAAAAGTAAATGTCGCTTTATATCCAGCTATATTATTATTATTTTTTAAATCAACTATATTCTTTACATTTCAATTTCAAAAATGTTAAAATAAAAATGGTAACTAAAAAAAGAAGATATTCATGTACAGTATGTGTTTTTCTTCTTTTTCCTATTTGTTTTTTGTGATACAACAGTGTGGGCCAAATCAAAGGTCATCACCGGCCAACTTTGGCCCATAGTTTGAGCATCTCTGGTCTAACTGAACGCATAAGCATGTCTTATGTAAACAGCCCCTAAGAAACTAGTCTGATCGGGTTCGGAGGAACCTGAAACTAGCCTAATAATTTTTGGTTGTCTTAAGCCGGGTGCACACTGTGCGATTTTTAATAGTTCTTTACGATTGTTGCTTGTCAGACTGTACTAACATGATGATCATGTCACACTGTGGGATCTCAGTTGTCATTAATGTCAGACTGTACGACAGTCAAGACTTGTTAAAAATACTACCAGAATTTCGTTGCAGGAAAAATTTGATCACAACGGCCGTTAATCGGCTGTCTGTGTACATGTCAAACCAACAGTCAAAGACTACAGATTTTAGCCTAGGATTATAGGAATCTTTTAGGATTTTCTAAATTTGTCTCAGACGAACAAATCATGGCCAAAATCGCACAGTGTGAGCTAGGCTTTAGAACTGATAACCAACTAATCATTCAAGCAACCCACATACTAGTCATTTTTAAAAGTCCTACTTTTTACCTTGCATGTTGGCTAACATGTTTCCGTCAATGGCATGAAGCCGATTCCCACTTAAGCCCACGTGAGTAAGTTTAGGTGTGTGGCGGAACACGTCAGCTGGCAGACTCTCAATTTCGTTCTTTCTCACATAGAGCTCCTGCAGGTTGGAAAGACCCTCTAGCGTGGCCGCGGTAAGTGTGAAGAGAAAATTGTTGTCTAGCACCAGCATCTCAAGACCAATCAGGGGCGCAAAGGTCCCAGCTTGGATATTCTTCAGCTTGTTGTTGTCCAAATTAAGAAAAAGCAGCTTGTCAAGTCCGACAAAGGCTTTGGGTGAGATGCTTTGGATGTGATTCAAGGCTAGATCCAGGACTTTAAGGGCAATCAGAGGCTTGAATGTATTTGGTGGGAGAGCAGTGAGGGCGTTCAGGGGCAGATCCAGCTCTGAGAGGTTCCTCATGCCAATGAACATGTTAGGTTTCAGACCAGCTATCTGATTCTGGCCCAGCATGAGAAAGCGTAGGTTTAGGAGATCTTTGAAGCCCTTCACTGGGAGTTTGGACATTCGGTTTCCTTGCAGATTCAGAAGCATCAGTCGCTGAGCACCAGCAAATGCTTGAGGGTGTATTGATTTGATTGAGTTTCGCTCTAAGTTTATGCTCTCGATTTTAGGGACGGAGCTCAGGATGTTGGCTGGGAGGTCCTGCAATACATTTTCACCTTGAAAATAAACAAAAGGAAGGGAAAGAGGTGGGCTTAATAAGTGGTGCTGAAGTAAACATCACTATGCTCATACTTAAAGGGTTAGTTCACCCCAAAATGAAAATTCTGTCATTAATTACTCACCCTCATGTCGTTCCAAACCTGTAAGACCTTCGTTCATCTTCAGAACACAAATTAAGATATTTTTGATGAAATCCGAGAGCTTTCTGACCCTGCATAGACAGCAATGCAACTGAAATGTTCCCAGGCCCAGAAACGTAGTAAGGACGTGAATAAAACAGTTCATGTGACATCAGTGGTTCAACCACAATTTTGCAATGAAAACAAAAATAACAACTTTATTTAACAATTATTCTCCCCCGAGTTACCATCTTCCGCCATTTTGGAGAGTATCCAACACATGTTCTCCTTCAGCAGCACCACGTGCATGCGTTGTTTACATCCAGAGGAAAGCACATGCATGCGTCGTGATACTCTAAATAATGGCGGAATACGTGATTAGGAGGAGAAGAATTGTTGAATAAAGTGGTTAGTTTTGTTTTCTTTGCGCACAAAAAGTATTCTCATAAAATTTAAACTGAGCCACTGATGTCATATGGACCGTTTTACTGATGTCCTTACTATGTCTCTGGGTCTGGGAACATTTCAGTTGCGTTGCTGTCTATGCAGGGTCAGAAAGCTCTCCGATTTCATCAAAAATATTTGTGTTCCGAAGATGAACGAAGGCCTTATGTGTTTGAAACAACATGAGGGTGAGTAATTAATGACAGAATTTTCATTTTTGGATGAACTATCCCTTTAAGGTAAGGAATTTAAACATACAATAGTGTTGAGTTCCAGGAGTAAAAATCACATTCATTTTCTCCATAGAGGAATTGTTTTTTAATTAATAACTTATAGGGGAAGCCTGAGGGAAAAATACTTCTGGAACAAATGGAGCTGAATAAGTGGACAGGCACCACTGCACTCTATACAGACTCAAATTCTGGAGCTAATTTACATAGATTTTGAATGATGAACCAGAGCTTTAGCTAGAGACCAGAATATCATAGAAGACATAAGGGTATGTTGAGGCGGTTTTGAGGCAAGCACCTAGCAGCCACCCAAAATACCCTAGCAAGTCCCTAGCAACCACACAAAGCACCCTAGTAATGCTCTAATATCCATTTCAAATATCTTAGCAATGGCCTTACAACCATTCATAACGCCCTAGTATTATTGTGGTAACTATCATCTACATCTTCTTCAGAAGATTAAAAGATTCAATTAAAAGAATAGCACTCTTTTAACTTGTCCATTCTTCATTGTAATACTACACAAATTACTACACAAGTTTTAACTAAAGCGAGAGGTTTGGGTCTGAGCACTGGGTCGGGAATAATAACTAATGGATTAACAGTGTAACCATAGTAACCGTCAAACTACCATAATTACTGTAATTATTCTAACTACTGTAAAACATTAATATAGGAATACTGAATTTCCTTTAAGTCCACGTTGCTTCAGTGTACTTTCAAATTTGTCATTGTTATTTTCTGATGACAATATAAGATGTTTGTCTGTTGTTTGTCTGATGTTGCTGGTTTCCTGTCTTTATGACCCGAAAAGTAAAAAATCAATATAAACTGATCATAACAGTCCGGCTAACCATAGTAGGCTGGTGCAGGTTTAAGCTTTTTTTATATACATTTTTTATATAATGTTTTTAAATTATATATATATATATATATATATATATATATATATATATATATATATATATATATATATATATATATATATATATATATATTATGTTTTTTAAATGTACACTACTGTTTAAAGTTTTGGAGTTGGGAAAATATTTTCAATGTTTTTGGAAAACACTTGGGGTCACTTATTCACATCAAGACCGCATTTATTTATAAAACAATAATGTTGTGAAATATTAATACATTTTAATAAAAAAAGTTTTCTATTTAATATATTTCAAAATTGAATTTATTTTTGTGACATCAAAGCTGAATTTTCAGCAGCCATTGCTACTAACTTCTTCAGAAATCATTATCCTTCAGAAATCATTATAATATGCTCATTTAGTGCTAGTCAAGAAACATTTGTTATTATTATCAATATTGGAAACAGTTGTGCTGGTTAATATGTTTGTGGAAACTGTGATACATTTCATTTCAGGATTCTTTGATAAATAGAAAGATCTAAATTTTTAAATTTACTGTCACTTCTGATCAATGTAATGCAGCCTTAATAAATAAAAGTATTAATTTCTTTCAAAAGAAAAACAAAATGGTACAGTTTTGTTCAAGTATGTAGTGTAATATGGCTACGTGAAGATTCATGATGTATAAAATGTTTAATTTAATATATATTTTATTGTTCCTTTCCTCCAAAAACAAGACTGCAGTCTCTGCTCACCCATTTTAAGGATCCAAGTGTCCAGAGGGAGTTTGGGTGGGATGCTCTCAAGTCCCTTCTTCTGACAATTGACTTCAGTCTTTTCCGTACTGGATTTCTGGCTGCATTTACAAGCATCGGGGCAGTTTTCAATGGCCTCCGCAACCCACATCCACAACACGGCTAACCCTGCAACCAGCTTCATATCCCTGAAAACACACAGAGCCAGTGATTTAATTATGCCATAATCCTACTGAAAAGAGCATTAGGAGTATTACTGCAAAAAGAAACCCACATATCACCTCAAAACGGACATAATGTTTGTATTAGATGCAAATTACTCATGCAGACTTACCTTGTGACCGGATGCTTAATAAGACTTCAGCGTCTAAATTCAAAGCTGCTGTTTCACGCAAAGCTAGTAGTCGGTCTGTCCTCGGTCTGAAATGAGCCGAAATGTTTGCCCCTCTAGTAAAAAAGTGCAAGGTCTGTAAAAACTCCCAGCACAGCAAGTTGGTGAGAAAAATGACATGCACAGATCATGACAGGTTCCCTGCCAAATGAACTCCCGTGTCCCTAGAGAGAAATGTGCGGGCATGTGTTTTTGATTGGGTGTGCACCTTATGCACGGCTTTGATTGTTTAACTCGGCACAGGTACGGTCTGGTTGATGGCAGACTGATGTCACTGTTATATCAGTGAGCACACATGATAATAGGGCGGATGGGTGAGCACTAGTGATCGGTGGAGGCACCACAACCGCTCTGTCCTCTGAGAGCCTGCTGAGCTGATAAGGACAAGGACCTCATACATCTTTCCCCTTGGGCTTTTCTTGGCATTGTCCGCCAGGATTAACAGTAAAAGCGAGTCACAGTTTCTCAGTTTCTCGCTAGCATCATCAGTGTCACTCTCATTTTACGCTTTGAAAGAGGAGGGCTGGCTGGAGGAAACGCGCAGACCTCTAGAGATGTTATTATGGCTGCGTCTTTAAGTTTGACGTGTCTGTTCACCAAGATGATTTTATTGCACGATAAAGACGAAAGCTCTTTCAAGGCCCGCCAACAGCAACACAATATGCAAGCCATCTGGAGCAGCATAATTATAATTTCTCCATGCTCAAAGCTGAGATAAAACCGACGCACCGCCTCTCGCCACCCCAAAAGAGGAGCAGTCAGAGCTGATAAAAAACGTCTGTGTGATTCTGATTAATAGGAATGTGTTAATGCTGCATCTGTTCTTTAACCATTATTAATTTCTGTATCAAGTAAACAAACAAAAACAGCTAGATAAATCAAAGTTTGAAGTGCATTTCATGCTTGCTTTCAGTGGGTTTGTGAAACAGCTATACATGCACACTACTTACAACATCAGTGAACTCCCTCCCACCACCAATCAGATGGATGTGTTGTTGTAAAATTAAACTGCATCTCGAATGCATTTCTCAGCGCACTACAGCTCCGCTCTCATGCTCTGTCAGCGATGCCAAAGAGTACCAAAGCTGGATAAATTCCTATAATTTCCAGTGCTGTAATAAATTGCAAATGGACTCAGTCAACCGCAGCATGCTGCAGTCAAGAACACAAAGATTGAAGACAAAACCACATATTACTAGAGGACTCTCAGATTTATGTCCACCTTCAATGCTTGGGCTCTATTAAAAATGCCCATCTTGCTCTGTATGAGAGGAAACAATGGGTAACCTTTTATATCATTCCCTGGCGAGTTATGATAAATGCACTTGGCTTGGAGTGTGTAGCCTCTCCATATGCAAATATGAAACACAATTGAGCAAATTTTTGACTCGATTTCACATGAAACAACATTTGACTTCAATCAAATGGGTATTTATACAGTCACCGAAATTATGTGTTAAAAACAATTGTTCAAATTTGCTAAACTCTTACAAAATTGTCACGGGAAAGAAGAAAAGCCTAGTTTAAAAGTGAGAAGCACTTCACACAGATGCAGGCTAACAGATGTTGTCTCTAATAAAGCACAATTTAGCATGACACTAAAACCAATTAGCTTTCTAATGCGCACATTCATGGGTACTTCATTTGTTGCGCACTGGCCAAGGAATGAAATGGTTTCATGCATCAGTCACTTTGTCATTTCCCTTAATGAGGGAAGTGATACTCTGACACTAGATCCTTCACCCCAGGAGCCCAAAATAAACATCCTTATGCCAGCTGACCTATCACAGAGCAAGCCCTACATCAATTGTGCATCACATTGCTGACATCTAGTGCTAGACTGCAGCTAATGCATAAGAATCAACACTGATGAGTCTAAGGGCCTGTTCCTATACTCATCCATCACGCATCTGCAAGACTCCAGTATGGGGACAGGCCCTAAGTAAAGGAATACAAATGTGACAAATTAATGTTTACTCACCCTTCAAACCCCGACTTTTCTTCTGTGGAGGATTTCTGAAGAATATGTCTGCATCTGCCATTCATAGTGACCACGGATGTCAAGCTTCAAAAACAATTAAAAAAAGAAAGATTGTTGTACTTGCAACCGACTGGCAACAATGGATTATGTGGCCTAACTAAACTTCGACATTTCTTGCCCAAACTTACTGTTTCAATATGAGATATGTCAGAAATTAAAGAAAAGTGTGCGTAATCTGAATATTCTAAAACTTGGGTCGTAGAAGTGCGGAACATAAATGGTTAAACATGGGAAATATAAAAAAAATGAAATAAAATAAATAATAATAATAATAATAAAATAATAATAATAAATAATAATAATAATAATAATATATACAAGGGCTCACATTCAACACATTCGCTGAACTTGAATTTACATATTTCTTTTTGTTTTTACCATTCTGTTAGCAAATATTTCAGCTAAGCATAGCTCTTATTTCAATTACAAGCCATATTAGCATACCATCATAACCAATTCAGTCCCTAGAGGAATTAAATTGTAAGATAAAGAATGAATCAATTTAAGGGAGATAATTGAAAGCATGTTAATAATGGTATTGTAAAAGTAATGAAAATGTCGGGGTTAATATATAAATGAGTTGTTTATGTTAGCATCTCCATAAAAGTTTGGGATAAGAATGAAGGCTTGCTTCTCAGATGTACAGGGCTGTTAGGAGACTTGTGACTTGATATTGTCAAAAATCATTCTTACAGACTCCTATGTATTACTAACTTTGTTTACCTGTTATATAATATTACATTCAGGCAGAATATGAATTTTAAAATCTTTACAAATAGGGAAGAGAAATAGAACATTTAATATATTTTGTGACAACATTGATCAGTTAGTAATCATCTGACCAGAAAGAGTGGAATTACTGACGGGGGAAAAAAAGGATAATGTAAATTGGATTAAAAAAAAAAAGAGGATGGCATCTACAGTAGGAATTTAGGCTCAAAAGTCAAAATTAATGAACTATTAAATATCTTCAAAGTAACCTATAAAAGAATGTATTCTGAACATTTCATTTTGTGGCAACACGTGGCAGACGGTTTGTCTAGAGTGGTTTAATTCATACATATTTAAAAATGGCATTTGTACAGAAATTGCTTGCCAGGTAACAAAATTTAACAAAAGTGAATACTCTAAAATTTAACCAGATAAATAACATTGTACAATGCTTCTTTTCACTGCGATAAAGTAAAAGCTCATCTTAGCTATAAACACTTATTTCAAACTTTCATTAGGACAAATGTTATGCCCACAAGTGATATACCTGCATAAAAGATAAGTTAAGAAAAGCTTTACATTACACATTCACAGTTTAGCATTGACATTTTAAATTAAAATCTTAATGAAAATGTAAAGAAGTGACGCTACCTTGTACAAGATTGAAGTTCATAGCTCAAAGTTATTGTTCACAGCAAACAATTACGATTTTGCAAAAGATATTGAGACATAAGTGCCTGAAATCCACAGTTTCCAAAAACTGACTAAAAACAAAACTCATTTTTACATTGTTTTCAACTGGAAAAATCTGAGGTAGCAAAGCCAAATTTTGTGAACTTTGGATAAAAGAAAGTCATTTAACATGGTGCATAATGCCTAAGATACAAACCAAACCTAACATTTTTCTATTAAATATGTACAGAAATTAAGAAAATATAGTTTTGTTGTTGTTGTTTTTTTTCCCCACAAATTGCTGGTCCTGAGAAAGAACATTACATCTTTTCTCACTATACATATAAAAAAAAAAAATAAAAAAAAAATCCCCATCATACACAATATACAAAAGCATTACAAACGATCATTACAAAAGCCAACGGTAAATAGCCAAGCAGACACTTTAAATGTGTATATGTGTACATAAGATGAGATTTAAAGTTAAGAATTATGCAAAACAATCTTATGAGTAAAAAAACATCTGTACAACAATATACATCTTTAAAAGATCGAAAATGGGGCAGTGTCCACAATCCATAAACGTTTTGTGACAAAGCAGAAAATTTGGTGTTAATGTGATGCTCAATTACAAAAAAGTCAAAGATTTAAAAAAGACGCCAAGCTGCTAACAATTCATTCCCATGTCTGATTTTCAATGTCATCCTGAGGAAAGTTTTATTTGCCCCGAGTGTCCATAACAGATTGAGTCTGTGAGTCCTCAGTATATTCCTGGGAAAATGCGGTACGGGACGGCTTTGCAGTACTCGTCCCACGCAGAGCCATACTTTTTCCTGCATTGACGCTCGTCCCGTGTGTTACGGTGCACCAGCAGAGTGATCAAGTAGATCAGGTAAAAGTACGGGATCAAATGGTTGAATCCTACAGGAAAGATCAGGAATAAAACACAGGACTGAGTCAAGTCAGACTGATAGGACAGCTTCACTTCATCAGGAAGGTGAACTGAAGTCAAATGCTTACCGCACGGCAGAGACCAGGCCAACCCCATGATGATGTCACCCAGGTAATTAGGATGACGGACCCACCCCCAGAGACCAGACACAATAAGACTCTTTCCAGTCGCAGTAGGAATGGTTTTCAGGTCTGATAAGATAAAAATAAAAAATAAAAAATAAAAACATTTGAACCAAACTATTTTAACATTTTGTTTGTTCTTTTGGTTAATCTGTTTCAAAACACTTACGAGATAATGCCGGGTCAGAAGGGTTTTTCCTGAAGGCAAACTTCTGAGAATTGGCTTTCCGGAAAATATAGTATCCAACTCCTGTTAGAGAAGTTAAAACTTATATTAGCATCTTTCTAGTGCAGCTAATGAAAAACTGATAAAAAAAAACACAGCAGAAACTTACCATTCATAGTGATGAGAGTAATGATCCAGAATACAGAGAGTTCATTGGGATGGCTGACTAGATAGTAGGCTTGACAGGTAAATGTGAAGGGAACAAAAGCCAGATCTCCAAATGTCAACATAAATCCGAAGCCATCGTACACTATATCCATCATGGTCAGAAGTTTCTCCTGAAATACAGAGTGATTTGATTACAATCAGTTCATGCTTTCCGGACCACATTAAGAAATAATTGTTTGATTTGTAAAACACTTGTTGTACCTCATGCCAAAAGCCATCAATGACCCACAGGAGCTGGAAGATGTTGACCAGGAGCATCGCTGGAGAGGGATTCTCTAGATTCTGGTGCTTCATTTCAGCTTGCAACATCGCAAAGTTAATCAATACCTGTGGAAACAAGCAATGATTATGTTTCTTCAATTGGTAAAAAATAAAACAATATAGCACACTATATTAAACAGTTGACGTTTGAAAAAGTGAAATTTGAGTGTTACTGATTTCATCCTGCAAATAGCAACATTCTGACCACAAGAGGGAGCGATTACAACATTAGTCTAACCAAACTAAACCATCACTGGAAAGATGATACGGATGATAAGATGATCACTGGAAAGTAAAACAATAAAAATACTCACCCAACCCATCAGGCCTGGGCGCATTTCACAGAAGAACTTGATATCGAAGCTCTTGATGCGGGGATTTAACTCTCTGCCCATGAAGAAGTCATAGATAAAGTAGCCTAGAGGAATAAAAGAACAAGAATAATCTTTTAAATATATTAACTATACTTAACATAAATGGAAATTCTCCCTTGCAATCTCTATAAATTGGTCTTAGTAGAAGGCTTATTTAGTAAACAACTGTGATTGGTCTAACTAGCACTGAGAAAAGTAGCAGGAACATCTGTGTGGATGATCATTTAAACCTAAATAATGGTGATTAGAAATTTTAAAAGGCATTGAAGTGAAAATACCCAGAGCTAAAATAGGAGAAGACAGTCAATGCAGCCTGATTTTACACTAAACATCTTACCAGAGTTGCCTCCAGGAGCGAGCTCATCTTCAGACGCCCAGCGGGAGCGTATGAAAAGGTAGATGCTGAGAAGAGTGACGATGAGCAGGGCCGAGGTGTAGAACTGCAGGAAGTGAGCATGGATATAGCTGAGATCCACCTCCTGATACAAGGCAACACCAACTGCCACAGCCGTGAGGAGAAGGGCATAGAAACCTGATGCAGAACACATCTGAGATCATTAAACAGATCACTCACAATTATCCGAGTCATAAAGTTTTAAAAACCAAACGTAAATATGTCTCATTTTAAGTTTGTTAAATGGTAGTCTTTTAGAGTGACATTAGAAATGATAACATAAAATGTATCAACAATGAAGACTAACCATTAATCCTGTATTTCAAAGTTTTCCCATTCTTGAGAGGCATTCCTTCAACGATCTGTAGGGTGGAGAGATGGAGAGAGATGAATGATTTACATGTGACCACTAATCAGTGTTGTTTTAACTAAAACTAATAATTTTGTTAACTCAAATAAACCAAAAATTTAATTTTAGATGAAAAAGTTTACTTAAAAAGGTAGAAAGAAATTAAACAAAGTATTAACTAAATTAATACTAAGTATTAATTATTATACTTACTATACTACTACATTATTATTATTATACTCATTAAGTACTAAAGTTACTAAAACTGAAATAAAAGATAAATTAAAGCTAAACAGATATCAAAACCTAAAATGGCAAAAACATAACAAAAGTGAAAAATGAAGTAAAAATATGACGACAAAAACTAATTCAAAATATTAATAATTACTATAATGTATATAATTTACTAACATAACACCAGTGGGTCAAACAGTATAGTTCTGGAATGTTTGATAAAAACAAGTTTAACATTAATTTTTGCATTTTGCAGCATAGGATTTTCCTATTTTAATCATTTTAACTAAAATCTTACATATGATATATTACAGTGATTCTCAAATATTTGATATATTACATAGCCATGTAGTGACGTCTGTTGTTTTAGTGACCCTAATACTTTCTAAATAAAAGGGACACAATCCAAAGTAATATTGATGAACAAATAAGTTTGGCAAAGAGCCATTTCATGTTATGCAACACGAGTTAAAAACAAAAAGCAGCAATACATTAAAATATGACTGGATAAGCCACATATAAAACTGTTGTATTTTTTGAAGTCTATAATAATGCATCAAATAGTGACGTTGCTTTGCAATTGTATACAAACTACATAGTTATAGTGTGATTAGACTCTATGAGAGTGGACGTAATGCATCAGACTAAATCTTTCTGCTTGGGGTCACATATTACGCAGTAGATAAAATCTAAAATAAACCAGTTCTATAATAAACAAGTCCACAAACATACTCAATATTAAATGATCGCTTGGCAATCAGCTCCTTTATATTTCTGAAAAACCCAGAATCATCTTCAAATAATCTGTTTAAACTCATGGAAACGTGCTGCAATTTTCAGATCCAATCTTAATTACCCTTAAGAGGCTGGAAAATGAAAGCAGATGTTTTCCAGCGAGGCTCTCTATCTGCATGCCACCAATAGTGATTAATCTAATCTAGCCTGCTTTACTACAGCTAACAGGCAAAGCAGAAACGAGAGCCATGGAGTTATGTGGTCATGTGCCTAATCCTGGGTCACGGGGAGTCATGTGATTGTGACAGTACCTTTCCGACAGGGAGCAGTGAGAGAACGGCCTGGAAGAGAAGCCAGAGCAGGAAGATGCCAAAGATCTGACAGTCCCAGAGAGACTGAAGTGCAGGGAGCTCAAAAGGGAAGCTCTGGAGACTGGCATCCTTCTGCCCACAGAGAATGAGCAATGCCAACACTGCCACAGGCAACAGAAACATCAGAAAGAACACACCTGAAAGAGGGAATGGAAGCATTTAATTATCATAGCCTATGATTTATTTTAAATATCCTGGAAAAAAAGCTATTTACATTTAAATGCACAATATTCTGATAATAATTAATTCTTAATATTTCCCTGCTTGCTTTGCAGTTGACTTAAAGGACACCATATTCTACTTTTTTTAAGCTTTTTGTTTGTAACATAATTATTGACATAATATTCTCATTTTGCATCAGGTTTGTGCTGTGGATGTCTACAGAGTCCAAAACCACATTAAATTGCTGAGAAGACTCACCAACTCTTCCGCCGAACTCCAGATCAGTCATCTTGATGGCACTGGCAGCAGGTGGTTTAGTTTGCGATAATGTAATCGTCTCTGTCTTTTGCTCCAGCTCTACTGTCTTGCCATCCCCCTGGTCCTTCCTGCGCCGTAGATTGTAGCGCCCACCTGCCTGGTTCTCTGATTCAGTCTCGGTCTTCTCCTGTTAGAACAATACAATGAGAGAGCATACTTAAAGCTGCAGTCCGTAAGTTTTGCCTCTTTGTCGCCATCTCTGTTTGAAAACCTGGAATTGCAGTTACTTGTGGAATTATCTTCATTGTGTGGGTTGTACTCTGGCACGGCTCCAGCGCGGATGAATCTGATGTTTTGAGGAGCATGTGTAGCTGTCAGTCACTGCACCGGTGTGAATCCTATACTTAATAATCACAGATTCTAGCCTACGTCTTGGAATATATGACCCAAATAAGAATATTCACCGTATATTGTCATCTGAACAAGTAAGTAACAAGTCTGCCACGCTTGTTCTGACCAACTGAGGAAAAAAGCATTACCATAAATCGCGCTACCAATGGTGATTAAATCTAAAGATCAGGTAGCTCATATCACATCAAACCGTGCAAATTATTTTTATTGTTATACTTTATTCTCAAATTATTAATGTTAACAACATCAGCATTGCGTGACTATGAGTATAGTGTGTATTAGCATGTAGATTTCAATTTCTGTACAGTCTAATCTCTAATTGTCATACCATTCGAATTTCATATTAAGAAATTCTTATAACCCAAAAAGCAAACTATGCTCCCTTCGAACTGGTTCTCTTTAAAATACAAATCTTGTGTAATCCCAGGCTATCTGTAATCAGATGCACATTTAAAACTGGAATATAATTTAATTTCATGTGTTTCATATAAACCTTTCTGGATTACAATCCACCATCAAAATGATTTTTTGACATTTAATTATTCTAGCTGCTGTGAGAAAAGGCTAAATGATCTGTCACCTGCAGGATCCTCACATGTGATAGCCTAGTAGCCGGGACAACTTCTTTATGTTTACAGACGTGACGTAATAACGCAGTGCCATGCTCGAATTTCCCGCGAAAACCTACCCGTACCACTCAAATTAGAAAACATTATTATAAGCTAACCGTTGTGAATCGGGCTAAAGTAAGGTGATAGTTTTGAACACTGGCTGGTTATGTACTTGCTCAAATATTGCTTTTGGATATTTTTAACCAAAAAACGTTACGGACTGTAGCTTTAAATATGAATACTTTATTCATAAAAAGAATGTATACAAAAGATATTCTTAAAGACATCAATACTTTCATTCAGCACTGATGCATAAAAAGTGACAGTTAAGACATTTATGTTACAAAAGATTTCTATTTCAAACAAAATCACAACTGTTTTCAACATTCAAAACAATAAGAAATGTTTCTTGAACAACAAATATTAGAATGATTTCTGAAGGATCACGTGACACTACAGACTGGAGTAATAGCTGCTGAAAATGCAGCTTTGGGAACAAATTACATTTAAAAGAAAAGCATTAAAGTTACTTTAAATTTTTATAATATTTTACTGAATTTTTGTCAAATTAATGCAGTCTTGGTGAGCATAAAAGACCCCAAACTTTTGAACAACCCCATTACAGCCACTGCTTCCCAAGTTAAGACTCCAATAAAAAAAAAAAGTGTTTTTATGTACATGTTTGTATGTGTTGTGTTACAGTTACAGTAACAATCAATCTCACCATCAGTCCAAGTCAAGAAAAGAAACATTAGGATTACACAGTCAAACTAGTTTAAAGCTAAAGCCATCTGATCATGCTTTGCAAAGCCCATTCAATTGTCCCATGAGCAGATACATGCTGAAAAATGTGAGGGTATGATTAAACAGACCCCACAGTCAGCTTTAGCTTTGTGCACAACTAAATGGGCTCCTGTCACACATGAGAGGCATAACATGCATGCATCATGACATTCCAGCCTTAACTACAGCAGTTTCTAACATCTGACAGGAAACATTAAGGAGGTTCTATTGTTGCTAGTGATTAGGACATTAATGAAATGTGAATCCACGATGTATTCATACCTCAGTGATTGTGGAATCTGCATTAGCTGTATTATTTTCCTCTTTCTTCTCATGTTTGCTGTTGCTATTGTTCTCGTGTGTCACCGGCTGAAACAGATGGCAGTCAAGGACACGTAAATTGAACCCATGAGGAGAGACAAATGAGTTAACAGCATTAAAATGCTTGAGTTAACTGCTTTAAATTAGATTAAACTCCTTTATTTGTAAAAAACAAATAAGAATTCCATCACAGGAATAAAATGTATTTCAAAATATATTAAAACAGAAAAAAAAAAAGTTTAATTTAAACGTTGTTTTAAATTGTAGTAATACTTCATAATTTTACAGTTTTACTGTATAAATGCAGCCTTGGTGAGCATGAGACTTCTTTTAAAAAGTACTAAAAATCTTACCAAAATTCTTGTTAAATCTTAATATGAAAGGACTAATGTTTTTTGATACTATATATTAAAGTTTTTAATGTACTTGACATCCTGAACTTGGTAAATATCAGACAGAGCATGAAAGGGAGGAGGAAAGAAAGAAAGAAAGAAAGAAAGAAAGAAAGAGTTTGTTTGTTTTGTCCTAGCAAACAAGTCTTCTTACCACAGAGGTGAGTCGGACCTCCAGTACTTCTTTGAGTTTTTCCTTGCGCACATCTGTGGTGCGAGAGGAAGATCGGCGGGACGTCCTAGCTGGAGAACGGGAACGACTGCGACGCGGGCGTCCCGGTGAGCGAGAGCGGGATCTGGACCGAGAGCGTGCAACGCCCTGCTTAAATATTGTCAGGCTCTGCAATGAAGAAAACAACATCCACACCGCAAGTTATTCTAGTGTTTCCTTACTGTACCATAATGTCAGTTAATTAAACTGGATTTAAAATCTAGAAATTAAGCTTTAGGATTTTAAAACATTTGAAGAAATACTATGACATAAACTAATAAAAAAATATTCTGCACAGTTTCTAGGTCACTAATCAGTCAAGTAAGTAAATTTGTGTCACTGATCATGCAAACAACTCATTTGTAGACAGTCAGATGCTCTTGCTTCCAGTGAAACACAAGATTCTCTTTGAATCATTCTCAAATTCATGCATACCGTGATGTCAGATTCCTTCAGCTCCAGTTCAGTACCATCTTTGTAGATGACAGTGTAGAGCCGAGTCTTGCTGTCATAACTCAGCACCTTGACCTCATAATAAAGGTTACTGCCAGGCCAGCGGCCCATTACAGTATCTCCAATCTGAAACCTTGCAGTCGGCATCCTCGTTTACCTACAAAACGATTAACACAAGATAATGGATCTCTGAATCCTAACCAATTCAACGTGTTTTCTCCCCACTAGAAGTACAATGACATAATTCAAATAAAGTTCCCTCACATTAGGCATATAACCAATTTTATTGCCTTTCCTGTTTAACTAGCTACTAAACAAGCTAACAGTCTGAAAATTAGGACATACTAGAAACAAAATGCAACAGCAGCAACTCTGTTAATGATAGTATCTAGGCATGCAGCCTTTAAAGATGAAGTCAAGTGTGTAATCTCTGTGCCAATAGCATCACCAAACTGATTTTACAACTGGTTCAAGCCCTCAGACAGGTTTTACAAAAACCAAAAGTAGGTCTTCCACTAAAAAGACAAACTACAAAACTCATAATGGAATCCTGAGATGCTCAAACAGATTTCTGGTAGGGCCATTATTTATATTTTTTGGGACAATTACATCTGAATAGCTTACTTACAGTTGTCTCTGCATATTACGCTGGGATAGAAGTATTTTTACACACGGTTCACCTTTATAAACTTAATGCACATGAGCATATGCATGTCCCTTCAAAACAATCCAGTAATCTATCTTTACTAAGATAGCTGCACATGGCCTGATGACAATGAAGTGATGATGTCAGCTGCCGTCTCAGAAGTGCTGATGGGTCTGAATTACGCACCCACACTGTACTCTCTGCACCAGCACTATTGTTGAGCTCTCAGTGGCCTTTATGAGAGGGATTCTATTATCAGACAGATATCAACAACTTCTGACCAATGAGATGACTTTTACTATCCATATTAGACTAAAAAAATAAATAAATAAATAAAAAATCACTACAGAAAGACCAATACAAGTATTTTTGTTTATAAATTCACACTTCTCTACTTAACTGGTTGTCATTTTTGGATCTACACCATCTGGTGCATCTTTACAAAATATTGCTCTAAAATAACATGATTTCACTATGCGATTAAATGTAAAAATAATAAATAAAATTATTAAAATACATTTTTGCATAATTACTCAGATTTTTACAGACATTCATTCTCAAAATAACAAATAAAATAGAATTTAAGCAGAATAACCCAAAAACAAGACACTAAATAAATAATAAAAATATGCTTGCAACCATTTAGACTGCAAGTTTTATGATAAATATATTGCTTAAATAATATAATAATATATAATAAATTGGCCACTAATAATAATAATATATTCAAAATGCAGAATATGTTTTTTAATTGTTGCAGTCTAACAATTACTGGGTTATAGTCTCAAAATAATAAAAATGCTTCTGGATATCACTTATTACACATTTCAACATAAAATCTAAGAATGAATAAATAAATACAGTTACTATCTAGATTTTTAACAAGCTACCACTTCACAACTGAAAGACAGCAATGCTCGATACTGATTTTTTTTTTTTTTATAAAGATGTTTAATAATACTTACAAAGAAATTCTGTTGTAAAGACCAAACACCACTTTTGACACTTAGGCAAGGCCAGAAACAAGCTAAAAGTTCTGCTCACACATCTAGAAGCACTTTATAAGCAGACACTCTCCATTACAGGAAACACCCAAGCATTCATATTGAAACCATATGTAAAGTACTGATCATAAAAACATAAGCCATCTACCCTAAAACCATCTAATCCAATGAAACACATTCCAGACATTCCTGAACGAGATCACAGACACACACCCAACACTGAGATGAAATCCAGCACTGCAGAAATCCCATGTGCTTCCAGAGAGTTGAAGTAATAACTACAGAGCAAAAGATTTCAACTGAGTGAATGTGAGTGGGCGGAGTCTGCTGCTTTTGTTATGCAAATGAGGGGGCACACGGTGACACTTTACTATCACTACCAGCATCGATTCAAAGTAAAATTTACGACAGAAAATCTGACTTTACTTTTTAAATCAACAGTAACGCCAACAATGACCACATTTGGGATTTTTACATTTTACATTATCAAACCAACGAAGTAGAATACATTAGTTATGGCACACTGAATATAAATTCTGGATTATTTATTAGAAATAAGATCAATTAAATAGTTCTTGTGTCTCATTGTTCTTTCATGTGATGGAAAGGCACCAGGGCAGATTCACGCGCTGCTCCTTTAACACAGAAAACAATGACAGGAATGGAGGGAAAACGTCATGTATTCAAACCATTGTGAGTCCGCATGCGAGAGAGGCTCATAAACAGCAACATTAAATCAGTCTTAATAAACAACGGACACAATAAATCAACGGTTATAATGAACGAATAGTGTATTAAACACAAATGTACTGCCAAAACAGAGTCAAATTACCATTAAACGTGACTATTTTGCGCAAGAGTGGAAAGAGTCACTTGCTCTTTCGTGCACATTCTGAATAATGAAACTGAAAGGTCCGATATAAATGATAATATTTACTACTCCAAACTGAAAAAACGAATGCAGAAGTCGTGAGGGAAAACAGTCGAGCTGTTAGAGGACCATAAATGCGCGCCGTGCCCAAGTTTCCTGTGCAACGAACCGGCTGGAAATCGGGTTATTAAGCCAAATACCAAACCAGCGACAAACAGTGGTACTATTTACATAAATAAAAAGTTTAAAATATCATATTACATGCAGATAGAGCTAGTGGCAGTTAATAGCAATACATTATGTTTAGCTACTTCATAAAAGCAGAGCTGTGGGCGGACAGCGCTGATCTAGTTCTGTACCGTTAGCTACGCAGTCACAATATACACATTCCCATACAAACACAAAAAAAGCATGCAAAGTGAATTGATTAAGATTTCTTACCTTCAGTCGATCTTAATATCCTAAAAATCTCTAAAGCTTATCCACTGAACTTCATAAAATAAAGAATATTGTTTTAAAACACTGGCCCCCGCTCTGAATTCGTTCCTCCCTCTGTGACCGCTCAACCTACCAGCGTCCTTGAGGGCGGGAAGCTCTCTGATTGGCTGGGATGGCCTGTTTTTAAATTTTTGAATTTTCTGATTGGACGGCGGTGGGGTTTACGTGACCGTTGATTGGAGGCGAGGCATTTGAGCTGGAGGGGATCGGGTTTTACAAAATGGAGTCCTGTCCTGAGACAGTTGATGATGAGGAGAGAGAGGATGGACCGCCGACGTCACACGTTGTGCTTGTAAAGGCGAAAAGTTTATACATATATATATATTTAAAAAAAAATGCTAATTATAGTAGGTTAGTAATGGATCGAGGCATAGATAGAAATGGTCAAGCATATTTAATAAACCGGAAGAGACGCTAATAACTTGAGATTTTTTTTTTTTTTAGAAGTGTGCATTGGAGGGTGATGCTTTTAAAATACACAAACTAATCACTAAAACTGATTACGGTTCACAAATATACCTTTTCTGACTTGAAATGTTGATTTAAAGGTGTTTCTACATAAAACACAGACGAATATTTTTATTTTAAAATACTTTATGTAAATATAGCAAACTGTTCCTCTGAATGAAAATTGACGCCACAGTCTATTAAAAGTGGGAAATTATGTTATATGTATAGTGCAAATCTACATTTAGTGAACATTTTAATCTTGTGAACTCCTCTGTAGGGAAAGTACAGAGTTAAAATAGATTTCTGTGGTATAATTACCATAAATTGTGTGGATTCGATTATTTTATTACAATTAGATTTGTTGTTTAGTAGAAATCCTATTTTTAAATATAATTACCAAACTTTTACAATGTAAAACAATCCATAATTTACAAAAAAGTTCAACATTTGTAGTCTTATTGACCAATCAAACTTGTTCATCACAAACCAGGTTTTCTTTGGGTATGCAGCACAGCAGATGTAGTGTTACTCAGTTTCCGTTTTTGCAAAGTTGCATTGCTGCATTTGACCTCAGCTGAACTGTAGCAATGCCTTTATGCTTAATCCTGGAGGTGTCATGAACTGTGCAGCTCGATGCTTGAACTGCTCATGCTGTAGTAGATTGATGAAGAGTAGTATAGTGTTCAGTAGCTGTTTGTGTAATGTTCTTATTTAGTTTAAGTGTTGGTTCAGTCCTGCCTTCTTCCTGTTTGCCACAGCTGAACCGTGCAGCAGCAAACTGAAAAGTAGCAGCGTTTGCTACTGAGGAAAGTTCCAAAGTGGACAATTTATACTACATTTGATACAGGTTTTAGCAGATAAATGCATTAATATAGTGTTTACAGTCACGTTGAGGTAATCATATGTAAATTGACAAATGATCAGTTTCACATGTTGTTTCCACATTTAAATTTAGAAATAAATGCAAACAGCAATGTATTGCAATTTTTAATTTGCTCAAACAAAACAATGTTAGCATGTAAGAAACTTCTAATTAACATGAAAACAGTATGGTACAACATGAACGATAAAATAGAAAGATAAGGAAACTGAAAATTGCATTACAAGGACATTCAGTTGAATAACCAGCACAGTCTGCTCATAATCGAGTCTCCATGTGCTGACAACTCCATCGACCTTTTGCTAACATTGTTCAACTGATTTCCACGAGGACAAAGATCGGTTTCTCAGATCCCACCAGCATACATGGTCTTAACCATAACACAAACCACACTGTAATGCAACAGAAAAATGACACTGAGAGAAGATAGTGAATGCATGTTTGATTTTAAACAAAGATCGTAAAAGCGTCCTTCGCAACTCACTGAATCAAAATGCAAGACAAATGAATAAAGTTATGGCAGGCCCTAAATTAATGCTCTCTATATATATGCTTTTAAATTTTTGACATATCAAATGCAACTTCAGAACAAGGCACAAACCATGAAGATCACAAACAGGTTTATCCAGGAATGAATCAACCCCAATCAAAACATTTCACCTGCTTAACCTAAAGACAAATTTGTTGTCAAAACAAAGGTGGATCAGGAGATTGTGACGTTCTAGAGATTACGGTTTAGCTTTGGTGATAATGCCGATCACAAAATGAAGGGCGACTTGTTAGCAATAGAATCATTTGAACTTCTACAGGTTTTTAAAGTGCAATCAATGCTGTAAACACTCTATACAAACTTTCTGATTCCTTGAGAGATTATTTCGAGTGATGGTTTTGAAGTGAAAAGAAATGACAAGTGAGCATGGCGGGGGGGGGATGGATAACCGAGGAAAAATCCGATCGAAGAGAACGTCACAAATTCATGTTCTCAGTTATCTCCTCAAAATCCGCACAGCCTATAATCACACTTCATATGGTCTTAAAAAGCATACTTCCCAATAAAGTTCCCTAACAAACGCGTGTTGGAAGATAAAGCCCCTCTGAAAACCACAGCCGAGTGCCTTCCAGTGTGCAGAAAGAGGTTTAACCATAAATGACTGAAAAAGAAAAAAAATCCCAAAACCATTCAAACAGTTGTGATGTGCTGCTTGGCCCTCATTAGATCCTCCAGACTCGTTTAGTTGGGAAATAGCCCATGCAAAATGAATAAGTAGCCATACATGATCTTTCACATCCCAAAATAAAGTAAAATGAGTAAGATGTCAAACCCCTGCAAATTTATTATGGCTATAAAGAGGTGTCCGTTGCGAATTGCATTTTGAGAATGCATATGGACAACGTCATTCATCCACAGTTTGAGGGCAGAGTGGACGATTAAAGAAAAAATATGGAGAGAGAGACAAAAAAAATGCAACAATGCTACACTTATTGCTTATGAACTGAAAACTAAAGTATTTTTCGTGGCAACCATTTTTCCCGTACCAATCGTAAGAAGACATGCACTGAAATAGAAAGAAATACGAAAAGAGCCTACGGTGAATAAAAAGTTCATAGTATTTCTGTTTAGCACTATCTACAGATATGGTCTGAGCTGACGTTGACGTCAACCTTAACTTCGATTGGCTGAGAGGATTTTGGTAGAGAGCTACAATGATGTACAGTAGAAAGGCATTGTCCTTCGTGATCTTTCTGAACACTTAGCGAACACACAAGACGAAGGTATACAGATAACAGTGGCTCATTATAGACAGCCTCTCGAGCATTCACGTTTGAAAAGAGAAGAATAATGAAAACCGACCAAAAGAGCAAGTAAGCTACCTGATGTGATCATGGCGTACATTAGAACAGGTTGACTGAATGACTTGCAGGTATAATGTTTATTTTGTCATCATTTTAATGTACATATTCTGGTTAAAATAGTAGGAAGACAAGCTTTAGAGTCCTGCAGCAAGAGACCATACTCATTTGGTTGGCCAGATTTCAAGGTTTTGCTCTATACAAGGCCAACTTCGTTAACGTTACTTCACCACCACCACCACCACCACCTTTTAAATTCATAAACAAAGCCTGCCCTTTGCTAAACAATGTGCCGTAGAATGAATGTCATCTGCTTGATTTACAATTTCTCTCTTCAATGGTTAATACAGTATGTAATTCAGTAATAGTTTGTCTTTTTTCATCATTTTCTTTCCACAGTAAGAGTCATCCATTGCATACTGACAGTCACCTCCTTAAGACTGTGTCCTGACCCCCTTCAAGACGGGGCTTTTGGTGTATGGCGTCGCTTTGAGGCATCTGGTTATCCTCTCGCTGTTACGCCTCCCGTGCCCCCACGCTCAAAACTTGTGTCTGTCCCGGCATCGTACTCAACAGATCCTCCGAATTATCATGGTTATTGTGATCACCACTGGTTAAAACTGTAATTTTCCATTTGCATTGCTTTTGAGAAAGTGTCTTAAACTGAAGCTGACCTCTGAAGTGACAGATTGTGGTTAAAAAATACAGGTGCATCTCATTCTCTTACGCAGAGTTTGACTTGCCCAACTCCTCCCTGATTGCTGAAAATACAAAAATGACAAAGGAATTAGAAACAGTCCTGGGGCCCGTTTCATAAAACAAGTTTACCAAATAATCCGGGTTTATTTCAGTTAGTCTGACTTGTTGTCAGTTTATTTGGTTCAAAATGAGTCAGACTAACTGAAATAAGCCTGGCTTATTTGGTAAACTTGTTTTATCAAACAGGCCCCAGGTCAGATTGCTAGTTTAGTTCTTTTTTACACTAACAGTCAAAGGTTTAGACACCTGCTCGTCCATTATTACTATTTAAAATATGTTAGAATCATAGTAAAGTCATTAAAACTATAAAAGAACACAAAAAGTTGATACGGGAATCATGTAGTGACCAAAAACGAATGAATTTTATATTTTAAATGATCAAAGATTAGCCAACATTTGTATGCTGGACACTTGTCACTTATTACCCATTTATTTGTATTTAAAAGTTTGCAAAGACAATTTTATTTGCATAAAATAAATAAAAACTGAAAACACAGAGTATAAAATAATAGTAAAGTTTTTAAATAATAATAATTATTATTATACATTATTATTATAGCTACAACTTGTAGGCTACTTTTCCTTCACCATCCATCCCAGCTCATTTATTTTTACTTTCTAAATAAAATTTTGTAAAGACATTTTTATTTGAATGAATGAATGAATGAATGAATAAATAAATATCACTGCCAACATAATCAGCATAGGGTAAAACAAGAAATTATTGAAATAAAGTTTTTTAATATTATTATTAATTATTAAATAATATGAGAATATTATTAATTAATAAATAATAATATTAAATAACATTATATATCAATAATTTAAGCAAAAGCATTTAGATCAAAAACTTTTTAAGACCATAAGAAACAAATTCAGTCAAACCTGTCCAAACTGTTTGTCAAGTATTTTCATGTTTCTAATGTATTAAAAACCTAAATGTGCATCATATATAGTGGCAATACAACACAATAATGTTACCATCAATAAGTTCTTCTTTCAGCTTCGATAGTTCCTTCCTCATCTCCTCTAGAATGTCCTAAAAAGCAAAGCAATACATTTGTAATTAGAATAGAATATTATTTATAATACTCTACAAATCAAAAGGAGTCAAGCACCTTATAAGTGCATGTCACTGAACTGTTTTCTTGTCAGTAAGATTGCATATTAGATGATAATATATACACTAGAGAAGAGAAATTAGCAACCATGATACTGTGGCAAGTAACAAAAACCTATACTATGAGTTTTTAATATAAGCTGTTATATCAAATGCACTTAAATGACAAGAGGACTAGATGAGTAGGTGTATGTTATAACATCAATACTCAGTCACTTTAATTATAGCTGCTATAAGTAATTCTTAACTAAAACATTCTCTGGGCAAAGCTAGAGAGAAGCAGACAGAGCTGAGCGACTTGAGTAACAGTAACTGTGTCCTCTGATAAGTAAGACTCCCTCATATGCCTTTCATATCTAACATGCTCATTCATATAGAAGGGAGGTATTGCCTTTGTAGAGAGGACTATAATTGTACACACCCACAAAAGCATAACTGTGCAGTCAACCAGTATTTCTCCCTTGTTTTTTTAGGAAGTGCTGTAATACCAAACACGTTTTTCAAATGAGGAAAGAAAACAAGAAATTGTACCACTAGCTTTGGCAAGACTTTGCTAACATATTGAGGAAGTGTACAGCCCCTCTACTCAAACCCATAAGGGCTAAAAGGTTAAATGAGTTTCAGTTCTTCTCAAATTTTGAGAAGTACCTGTTTCAATCTGTCGTAGTCAAGAGCTTCTGTTGGCACCCCATTGGCACTTATGGATCCGGTAGGAGTTGGTGTAGACCTTGGTCTAAAGAGAAAAGAAATGGTGTGAAGCAAAGCAGCTTCAGTCAAAGAAGTCATCACTGTGCAGTCAAGATGCAAGGCAGAAGTTTAGTGACAAACTTTAACAGTCATTTCAAATCTACACGGTTCAATCACAATTGTGATTCAAAGAATAAACACAGCATTGACATGGGATAAATTCAAGATGTGAGGAAAATGCAAGGTATTTCAGATCTCAGGTATTTGAAACTGTTGTACTGCAAAGGAAATACATACATCCAGATATATATGCATAACAAGGTGACATGAAAATGAGCACCAATTGTATTTCCTTGAGAGGAGCTGCAAATTCATCAAAACCAACACATTTGTAAAGTCAGCCTCAAATAGAAAACATTTCAAAGCACAGCAAACCAAAAAAAAAAAAACACAGCTTGAGACACCATCCACACTTCAAAACACACAATGCAGCTGCTGTATCACTCTCATGCTTGTCTGTAGCCGAATCAGACAGGATACTATTGCCAACACAATAATCACCACAGGGTGGAAACATGGGAAGTGAGGGAAATGACGCTTTATCTATCCCATCAGGAAAGAAATGAATGCTGGACAGTGGGTTGCCTTGTGCAGAAAGGAAGTAGAAGTTAAGCGGATAAGAACATTATGACACAGCTTACAGAGAGAAACAAATTACAGAGCAAAAGTTATGTGAGAGATACAATTCTTTGTATCAAAGCTTTCTGCATTCAGAGTGAGAGGATAACTTCTTTTCTTGGCAGGATAAACTAATTTAAATGCACATTTGTAGGGGAGGGTGGAAGTGTTATCTTTGGAGCCAGGTGGAGGAATTGGCAAGAGTGGACAAATGCTCCAGCTTTCTGATACTGCATGACCTCTGACAACATCTAGTACTGCAGAATTTATCAGGACGCTCTAATAATCGTTCAATCCTTCATTCCATTTCTCAATAAGAAGAAAACTTCAAATGTGTTTCTTTGTAACTATGGGCACTTTATGTAATGGGGCAATTGACTTATTAAAATAAACAGATTTCCTTCTTGTTTTCATATGAAGGTCGTATTTAAAATGACCTGGAAATGCATTATCATGCTTTTTTTATTGCTTAGTTTATTAATTTTCAAATGCCTTATATGTATATATTTTATTGTTTTACTCTCATCCAAGACCCAGACTTTCACTTTTTAATTATGAAAATCCATCATGCATTATTACATTAAGAACTATGTTAATCTATACAAGTGAAATGATTATAAATAATTTTTAACATTTTTATCATTTACATAAATTTAACACTGACATTCAAAAGTTTTGTTTGGCACGTTTTTTTTTTTTTTTTTAATTTATTTATTTTTTTAAATCTATGCTCATAAAGGCTGCATTTATTTGATCAAAAATATCGTAAAAAATACATTTTCTTTTTAAATATAATTTAACATGGAATTTATAGCTGAATTTTCACCAGCAATTAACACCAGTCTTCAGTGTCACATAGAACTTCAGAAATCATTCAAACACATTCTCATTGTTATCAATGTTGAACAAAACAATTGTTCTGTTTAATATTTTGTGGAAACTAACAATGTAAAAGTCTTTACTGTCACAATCATTTTAAAGGCATCCTTGCTGAATAAAAGTCATACTTTTTGGAAAAAAAAAAGCCACCCAAACTTACATATTTACACAATTTACCACTGTCCCTCAGATTTGGTGCCATAGAATCAAAGTTTTCAAAGTTGAAGAAACACCTAAATATTAAATATATATATATTTTATTTTCATATATATATATATATATATATATATATATATATATATATATATATATATATATATATATATATATATATATATATATAATTTTTTTTTTTTTTAATAAAAGCAGCAACAATTTTGAAAAGCATAAAGCTTTTTTTTTTTTTTCATACCATTTCATGGTGATTATATCGTTGGCAACAGCAGAATATTTGTGTATTAAAAAAAAAAAGAAGAACCGTAGACAATCACTGCAGCAACCCTCATCCTATTTAGAGAGCACTCTCAGCAAACAAAGTCTAGAAAGAGTTCTCAAACTAGCCTCTTATACCTGTTTAAGGAATCAAAGTACTTGTCAGTACCCATCTGATTTCTCCATGGTGCATCCCGTCTGTGAGAGTAAAGAAACTAACCAGGTCAGAGGTCAACAGCGTGGATCTGAACTACAGTAATCTTCTAAATGCACTGATTCCAACTCAGGTGAAAGGAGAAATATTTCTATTTCAGTATAGCCCTACTGAAAAGTGCTTCAACTATTTGTATAACTGTATATGCAAATGCCTGAAAGAATTGCATATACTAAGCAAAAAGAATAAGCAAGTCCTTCAAAAAATGCTGAACGGTTCTGGTACACACTGATCTGATGAGAAGCAACAGCACTGTGCTTTAGTGATGTCAAGCATGGGACCCGACTGCCTGCATTCTGACATGCGATTGTGAGGGGCCCCCGGCTGCAAGCATGTGATGCAAAGCAGTCGAAGCAACAATAATTCAAATTAGCTTTGAGAAAAACGGGACCTGCCGAAGACTTAGATCCCAAAAGCTGGACATTTTCTTCAAAAGGCATAATGAAGTGGTGGAGGTATAATGCACACACTGATTCAGCTCATCAAAACAATGACATGCAAATTATTACCTTCCAATGACTGGTGATTTGCTACCATTCATGGTGTTTGTCCTCTCCCAAGGCTTTCTGGGCATATCTGTGAAAAAAAAAACAACAAAAACAAACAAACAAAAAAAAAAAAAGCAACGAATGTTAAATTTTATGATATTTGCAGTCTTTTATTTCACATAAAAGCTATGGTATTGCTTTGAAGCCCAGACTGTACACTGAACAACAAAATGAAATGTTTTTTTTTTTCAAAAATCATACGTGGAATTTATTTAATAAAAATAAAGATAACATGAACTCCACATGCTCAAAAACACGCTAATTTATTGAAATGACACTGATTGTACAGGAAAAGAGGAGTTGCCAAATGTTGCATTAGTATTAGCCATATAAGTGAACAACAAAAAAAGGTATGGGAAACATTTTCACCTCCATTATTAAATGTTACCCCATTAATTTGACTAACCTAATGATACTTATGGAGCATTATCATGTGGTTAGCTGCATTTTATCATTTGTTTTGAGCACTCCTCACTTACCTGGTGTGCTACAGGCTGACACTTTTGGAGTTATGGTAGCCTCAATGTCATCCTGATAGAAAAATAAAAAGATAATCAATCTGAAAATCAGTCACATAAAGGGTATGATCATATCAATAAATTACATTAAGAGTAGTCTATATGTACAGATTTAATCAGAGACTGCATACAGCTGAAAGATACACTATTAACTCACAGCTTTCTGCTCAGGCTCTGGTGATGATCCCTTCTCAGCAATCCTTCTCCTGTATCAAAACAATGGTACATTCTTAAATTTCATTACATTACTGGATATGATACAACATTCTGATAATCTCAAAAACAGAACTTTTCATTAGTAAGTTAGGGTTAGGCCCTGCTTCTATCACTGCAACCATTTTGGTATTACAGACAGATAAAGCACACAGTTCACCTCCTGGCCAGCAGGGCGCTCATCTCCTCCATCAGACCTCCTCCTCCAGGTAAAGGACCGTTTCCACGGGAT
Source organism: Spinibarbus caldwelli (assembly GCA_039654775.1). NCBI lineage: Eukaryota > Metazoa > Chordata > Actinopteri > Cypriniformes > Cyprinidae > Spinibarbus > Spinibarbus caldwelli. The sequence goes on from CM077240.1 coordinate 25,058,269, forward strand.
GCCTCGGGCTTGGCACCACCAGAGCTCACCGCTGATCCTCCGGCTGGAGCCAGGGGCTCTTCGCTCTACAGTAACACATAGGATTTGGTATTGAACATGTTTAGCATTTTTGATGATGTTTAGAAAAAAGAAAACAAGTTGTTTCAGCTTTAGTGTGCAGTGCACAGTCAAATATGAACTATTCCTTTAAGAAACAATATTTGCCCTCTGGAATTTATTGACAGGGACTTTTTCGTTTAATTTTTTGAAGGCAATTTTTATAATTATTTTATCTGTGCTGGCTTTCGTCAAATACTTAAAATTAAACCAATCACCTCAAGGAATTAGAATACTACTAGGTTGTTACCAATGCAGCATATTGCAACATGAGCAGATCTAAATTACATGCCATTCATTATTTTTGACATTTCATATTAATCGTGACAACAATAGATATAGTTTAATTATGCAGGGCCACTTTTGCCCCCTTATATTGAGTTTGGAGAGGCATTTTTGTTCATTTTAGTGGCATTTTTGCTGTTAATTTCCAACCCTTGTGCTATGTTAAGATGCTTCAGGTGAAATTCAATGCAAATGAGAGCTATACGGTCCTTCAGCTCTTACCCTTGGCACTTTCTTTAGCTTGGCTCCAGCAAGGGCGGCTGCGAGCCCAGACAGGCCCTTGTTCTCCTCTGTGGTGGGCGAGGGGGTGAACAGACCCAAGGGCAAAGGTGGGGCCGGGGGTGGAGGTGGTGCCGGCGGTGGAGCCTGGCCTGAGGGTGGAGGCGGTGGGCCAGGGGGAGGGGGAGGACCTGTTGGGGTAAGCGTGGGGGGCAGAGGTGGTGGGGGAGGAGGAGGGGGACCAGGGGGTGGTGGAGGTCCAGCAGTGGTAGGAGTCACAGTGGAGCTGGGAGGGAGAGGTGGTGGGGGTGGAGGGGTCGGTATCCCCTGTACTGAATCTGCAGTGATGAATGAAAAAAGATCATGAAAATTATAATACATCTTTATCACTTGCTGTGCTGAGCAGTTAAACTGTGATGTGTTCTGCATCCAGGACTCTTTTGCATTATGAAATTGATTATCACACTCAGAATGAGCTAAATCAATGTCAATATAATAATAGTCAATATAATATAATATAATGTAATATAATAATATATACACTAGAGTTCAAAAGTTTGTGGTTTTTATTGTGGTCTTTACTCTCATCTTTGTCCACTTTAATGCATGCTTGCTGAACAAAAAAATACAATCTTACTGACCCCAAACTTTTGAAAAGTAGTGTAATGTAATATAAATCCATCACTACTACTACTAATAATAATAATAATAATATTTAAAATAAATAAATAACAACAAAACAACGACATACAAATCTCATTTGTAATAGTGAACGAAGACAGATGACATTAAAACATGATGTGAACATACTGAACACTTGTCAAAAGCTGATGATCATTATACCTACTTCCACAAGGAAGAAACTGATGATTTATCATAAGAAACAAATGTGTACATCAATTTAACAAAATGCAGAGATGTAATTGTTTCATACCATTTAATCATTAAAATGTAACTTAAAGCTGATATTGCATCACTTTGTATTATGAGGTAAAAATCTTCATAATTTAGGAACGTATCAGCTTGACTATATTTAACATTTGGCTTTTTTTTTTTGGTTTTAAACAGCTGATGTTTTTCAAGTCTATATGACATGCATGCCTGTCAAACACACTCAAGTTAATCATATTAGTGTGTAGAATTTAACTCAGCGTCAAGCTGCATCATGCATATGAAGTGTGAAGTCTAAAAGCTCTTCTATAAATAATTCAGAGGAAGAGTTGATCTTATTTCTTCATTGCTGTCGACCTGAACTCATATGAAAAGCTCTGCTTACTGTATGCAGTATGCAACGTAAAACCTAATCAAGGACAAAAATGTAATCAAATTCATCTTCATTTTGCTTCTTTTTAAAATAAGGATGTTTCATGAAACAAATGTGTGAATGTGAAGAATAACCAAAAAGGATTTCGGACGGCCAGTTATAGATCATGTAAAGCTCACTGTTCAATGACAGTCCACTTGTACATGTTAACATCTAGAACTTCTTTACCACAAACCAAGAATCAGAATGAGATGGTTGTGATAAACTGCAGAAAAACACTGATGAGAACTAAAGTGATGATATCGCAGCTTGGCAATCAGTGAGACTCAAATCAAAGTTTCACGAGAGAGAGTGGAGATGTGTTTTCATGCCATGCCATTTCACACAGTTACAGGCCACACAAACGAGCATCCATCAAACCGGTGAACCAGTACAACCCAACAGTCAAGACAAAACAGCAAAACATTCCTAAGGACTTTCATATTGAGCCAAAAAGCAGCTTCAGCCAATTGCAGCCAAAAAAAACAAAAAAACAAAAAACAACCCAACTCAACATGGCAGGCCCCCTCCTTGAACCCCGAGTAGCGGGTTAGTGGAGGCTGAGCGACACAGAAGAGGCCTTACCCGGCTGGCTGGGGAAGTCAGCAGGCTGAGTGGGCGGCTCTGGAGCAGAGGAGCAGGAGTCTCCCAACCCAGAGTTTACAGAGTGCTCAGCAGAGGCAGGGAAGGCTGTGGAAGGAGAAGGGAGAACAGCAGGCTGGGGTGAGGGACAAGACACAAGGGGAGAGATGGGCAAGGTGGGCGAGGGGGAATACAGGGGTGGTGGTGGTGGTGGCGTCGGGGGCAAAGAGAATGGCTGACCCGAGACAGGTGACGAGGTGTGGAAGTGAAGCGAGGTGGGCGGCCCGTTGGGCGCCGAGATGGGCGAGGGGGGTTTCTGGGAGAGCGGACTAGGGGCTGGGATCGCAATCATCGGGCGAGGACCCGTGGCCTTACCCGGAGGGCTGCTGATCATGACCGGAGGTGAGGGCGGTAGGGGTGTGAAGTTGTTAACCGTCCAGACTACGGATTTGGAGGCCGAAGCTGGAGGAGGAGCTGGGGCAGGGGGCGGCGGTGTGGGCGGGGCGGGTTGTCTGCGAGGTACGGTGGCGTAATGAGGCAAGACCGGGTGGAAGGCGGAGCCAAGCGACGTGGCGAATCGGGAGGCAGAGTGGCGCAGGGGTGGGGTCGGTGGCGTGGCTGTGGAGGGCGATGGCGTTGGGGGTGGGTAGCTGGGTGTGGAAGGAGACACGGGTGTGGAGGAGGTGGTCTTGTTGTATTCGGGAGGTGGAGGAGTGTAGAGGGTGCTTTCAAATGCTGCACACAACCGGAGGACAGGACGGGACAGGAGGGGAGCGAGGAAGCGGCAACCGTGCAAAGGGAAAGAACACAAGACAAAGAGAGAAAGGGGGAAGGAGACAGAATAGAGAAAGGGGGCAAATGAAGCAAGAAAACCAGCAGAGACCTACAAGTCCATCATATGTACTTATTTATGTCTATGAACAGGGAACACACTGGAATTAGTACAATCGGTTAGCTGTTGACAACATCATGAACCGGAAAAGATGGATAAATTTCAACAAAGAATGTTACACAAACATCTAGCATGTAGTACTTTCAGGAGAGAGCACCAAAGGGTTACTGTAAATCCTGATTGCACGTCACGCGAGGTTAGTGTCTTAGCATCATCACACACCTGCTACAGGCTAGTCCTCCACTCTCGGCATGCCAAGAAAATGCTAATGAAAACCTGAACTTTTTTGCACTTTCTACAGTCAAATATCATATTAAGATATGAATGGGACATCGCATTTAACCCAGTAATCATACATTTCCGCTGAAACATCATTGGTGAGTCATCAGCTGTATACAAACTTGTACTATGGACAAAAAGTACCATATGTGCAATGTGCTTGTGTATGTGGTTGGAAAGATTTTTTAAATGTTTCTGAAATAAGTCTCTTACACTGCATTTATTTAATAAAAAATACAGTAAAAACAATAATATTCAGAAATATTATAAAATTTTAAAATAACAATTTTGAAGTATTTTAAAACAACTTCAAACTTCCAAGCTAGGCTTTCTCTAGCCAACATAAAGCTTGTCTATAAACTTTACTAAATGTAATTTATTCCTGTGATGACAAAGCTGGATTTTCAGTAATCATTACTTCAGTCTTCAGTGTCACATGATCCTTCAGAAATTATTCTAATATGCTGATTTGGTGCTCAAGAAACATTTCTATCCCTGGATTCTCTGATGAATAAAAGTTCAAAAGAACAGCATTTCTTTGAATTAGGTTTTTTTGTTTGTTTGTTTTTTGTTTTTTTGACATTTGTGACATTTACTGTCACTTTTGACCAAATAAAAAAATAAAAAAGTAAAAATAAATAAAAGAAAAAAAGAAAAAAGAAAAAAAAAAGAAAAATTTGTGTGTGTGTATATATATATATATATATATATATATATATTTACTTATTTACTTACATTTTTCTTTTTTTTTTCATTTATATATATTTTTTTATTTATTAATTAATTTTTTTCACTTTTTCATTTATTTATTTATTTTTTAATTTTTTATTTTTGGGCCCATCACTTTAAGTCTGGCCTTCAATAAAATCTGTATAATTATGGAACTATACATATTTTATTGAAGGCCAGGCTTAAAGTGACAGGGGCTCTGTCTCTAGGCAATACATTTTGCAACATATTTAAGGGTGTTTATATATAAAATGCATGTAAATTCATGTTTTGGTTTATGGTGAGACTGCACTGTAAGAGTAACTGCCTGCCATATGTTGGCCAAATCTTTCTGCTCTAGTGATTCTCATAAGCAGCCTGCAGACACAGCTGCCCTCCTGCTGCGTGAAGCCCACCACGCCCCCCTGAGCACACTTCAAAATACACATCAACACACAGGCAAACACAAATTATCATGCCCTACATTCAGGTCATCTCCTTATTAACACTTTCCTATTATTCACGCTGGCTTCATGACTTAAGTACCACTGATTTCTGTTTATTCCTTGTTTTAAATTATAATGTAACCTATCTGTACCTTGCTTTCTTCCATTTCATTTTCCTCCTCTGCCTTTCCACACTATTAGCTTTGACAAGCAGACCACATGACCCATGATGTAGCGCAGTATGTTCACCAAAGTGACTTAATGAAATTCTTCCACTCCTAAAGCACAGGCGGTCACATGGCAAGACCTCTCGGCTGTGCTCCAGAGAGACTAATCCAAATTTATTAAATCAACTTGTGACTAAGATCCTCACATAATGTTTTTAATACTAATGAGTTTATTTATTTAGCATGAACATTATTGGACATACTACTCTGAAGAGAAAAAGTGAATGGTTAGCTGATAATTGTGGCTATAAATTTCCATTTACACCAAAACCAAGTGTCTGTATTTCTACTAGTGCTCCAACTAATGATACAGATTTTGTTATACCTATTTGCCAAAATCTCTGGGTATTTTTTTGATAATTCTTAGCAAAAAGCAGAATTCTCCAAGACATGACTCAGAAAAGTCACTGAGCCAAGACAAGACCCACTAAAAATACAACTGCCATGCAGACATCTTTCCAGACAGAGAACTCAATCCGGTGTCAATTCAACACTCAGAATAAAACATTAAGAGCACCAGCCAGTCAATACTGCAGTGAGAAATGCATCAACTGCAGACTAGCTGTACAATGATCTGTCTAAGCAGAATGTACTTTAAAACACTTTAAAACACTGAAGCATTTATGTCAGAAATTTGTGATCAGGAAACATTATTCTTGCCTTCCTTGAGAGCATTTGAAAGTATGTAAAAAACATCACTGTTCTTGTCTAATATAAGGTGGAAAGACGGTCATGATTTACAATTCACTGCCAGTGAATAGAGCTTCAGTTTTCTGTAAAATGATGTCTCCTTCCCAAATCTGATTGCCTATATATTAATGTTGTGTTAGTAATTTAAATTCAACATTCCTGAGCAATCAATGCTGCATTTAAAGGGTTTCTGACATCCCTGCTGCGGAACAAAGTATTACATCACTACCAAATAACACAGATTATTTGATACAATGATCACACATGAACTATACTAAACTGCTCAAATGTTTAACACTTGAAATGACAATTGTGCCTATCAAAGCCTGAGGCCTGACCTCTCACACATTATGTGTGGAATAAACATCCCCTCCCCCTTCTTGAGAAGAAAAATGACTATTTTTGGCACATGATTCTGAGCAATGTATGCAATCTGTATTTATGAAAATGGACCTTGTTTAGTTTCTTACTGAAGGTTCCTGGTCTTATTGTGAACAATGTCTTATTCTAAACAAACAAAAAAGTAAAATCTTATAACTTTCCACCAATTTTCTGCTAACTTGCATCCAATCTAACCCTGACGGCCAAAAAAACATGCCCAACATTTTTTTCTCTCAGAAATCTGTCAAATTACAAAAGTAAAACAGGTTACAGCATCATTTGTGTTGACAGCTGCTAAAGATCCACAGCCTTTTTCGCCTGTCACCTAAATTCTTGAGTTTTGGCAGGTTACCCATAATCCTAGTGGGCTGTACACAGGACAGCATGAGGGAAATGTGGTTGGTGTGTGCAGCTCTCCCTGAGTTTCGTCATCTTTCAAGCTGTTGATTCAGACTCTTCCAACATACTGACAGATGGACACGTCAGGAGAAGATCACATATTGATATATTAAGACGCGAGGAGGTGCTGCTGACCCTTCCTTCATATAAACAATAGCTTTACACAGATCTAGAGGCCAAATACATACTAAAAATATATTTTACAGCAAGAACAACGAAAAGAAACACCCGAACCAGAGATGCACAACAGCGGATATTATTAATTCAATTTTTAATTGACTTTTTTTCTGTGATGTCCAATATAAGTGACTTTCGGTCACTTGTTTACGCCAAGTTTAGATGTTTAAATACACTTTAATTTATCGCTTTAAAGGAACAACTCTAGATTACAAAAGATTTAACCCTTTAACAGGTGTTTCTTGAACACTGCTTTCTTATAATAAAGATCCTACTTTTTTTATTCAAACATACTTTTTTCCTTATCAGATCTCCAAATGAATAGCTATCCATATTTCATATTGTATATTATGTTGTTGTGGTGCCTACATTCACTTAAGTATCACAAAACTGATTTAACAATGACAAGAACAGCACTGATTTTTTTGATTTCTTTTTACGCAAAATAGTACAGATTTTTAATCTTTTGTTTATTGTTTATCAGCCATGGCATGGAAATCAGCAATAATTGTAATATTGGTGCATCCCCGGTCCGAACGGGTTAAGGAAAAATAGTTTTGAATGCAACTCGAAGAGCATAATAACTGCAACACTGTAAGAAATTATTTCTAACAGATAATAACAGCATTTCACAGGCATTTGCATGCTATGCATAGTGTACAACAGAAGAAAAGCCACTTGTATTGTTAGTTTGTGTTAAAACCTCATTCAGTTTTTGACTCCAGCCCGTCTTGTCTACATCTTATCTGTCAGTCCTGTCTATGAAAAGATGTTGGAGAAAATGAAGATGCTCACCGGCGTTGGAGATGCGTCTCCCTCTCTCCCAGTCCATCTGCTCTCTGTCCAGCTGCTCTTGCTGCTCCCTTTCTTGCTTCTCTCTCTCGGCACGCTCTCTCTCCATTAGCTCCCGCTCGGCGCGCTCCCGTTCCTGGCGTTCTCGCTCCAGCTGCTCCTGCTCTTGACGCTCACGCTCCAGGCGCTCCAGACGTTCCTGCTCGGCACGTTCCCTCTCCAGTCGCTCTCGCTCCTGACGCTCCTGACGTTCCCTTTCGGCACGTTCCCGTTCCAGCATCTCTCGTTCCTGGCGTTCTCGTTCTAGCCGCTCTTGCTCCAGTCGTTCCATCTCTTGCTCCTTCTGATGCTGGAGCTCTTGCATCTGCCTGAGGACACATGAGAGCAGAAGGGAATGCCTGAGTGCACAGTGAACCTACAACTTTTTATTTACCAGGTTAGATCAAAAACAAGTTTGCCACACCACCCCAGTATCAGATTCTGATTTGGTTTCAGTAGTTTTGGTACAATGTACTCTACCATTCAAAAGTTTGGATCAGTAAGTTTGCTTTGTGTTTGGACTTTCCATTCATCTAAGAATCCCGAATCAAATGTATCACTATTTCCAAAAAAAAAGCACCATAGCTGTTTTTAAAATTGATAATAAGAAGAAATATTTCTTTAGAACAAATCAGCATATTAGAATGATTCTTGAAGGATCATGTGACACTGAAGACTGGAGTAATGGCTGCTGAAAATTCAACCGTCACCACAGGAATAAATTACATTTTAAGATATATATATATATATATATATATAAAACAGCTTGTTTAAATTGTAATATATCACAATATTATGTTATTAATATTATGTTTTTACTGTATCTTTGATTAAATTAATGCAGTTCTAGTGAGCACAAGACTTCTTTCACAAACATTTAAAAATCTTACCGTCCAACTTTTTAATGGTAATGTATATTATTCATTGAATCTCACTTTAATATTACATTTTAAAATAAATAAATAGTTTATATATATATATAATATATATATTTGTGATTTGAGCTAAATTAAAAATATATTTAGGCTACCACAGTTGTCAGTTTTTTTTTTTTTTTTGTTTTTTTTTTCTTAGTCTCTGGCTATTAAAACAAACAGGCTGTTGGTGGAATTAACAAGATAGCCTTAAAGGGCCTTTGGGACATATTCAGTAAGAAAAGCTTATATAGATGACAAATAAAAATGACTTGCTTTCTTCCAGATACGGAGACAGATGATCGCTAAAATACAAGCAGCGCAGTACATCATTTCATACACTAGAGGGCAGCACACTCAAACGGGTAACAAGAGGTGTGAGAAGTGCCAACTTCAGCAACCAGACCAGCTCGCCTGCAGATGTTCTGCTAAGTAAGGGTTTCTGAAAGATTTGCTTGTCAGTTCTCTTGTGCTTAATCAGCATCTAGCACATCCTAATGCCAGAATTCCAGTGTGTAATTACATTAGAGAGCCAGAGACATTTAGACTGTGGACAGCGGGGACAGTAAATGAAGAAAAATGCGCTGTTTGCAGCTCTGGCGCTGAAGCAGGACAGATGGACCTAACTGGAAAAAGAGGGGCTGAACAAATTGGAGAGCATTCATGAATGCAAACAAATGAAATGCAAAGAGCCTAACAATATGAAGAGTCATCATGTAAGGTTCATCTTCCAGGCTGTCCATAACATGTTGTCTTTTCGTAACATTTGATTTCAAAGAAACATAAAAAAAAGGTCATTACTCACAATCGTGTTGTTCCAAACATGCTGTAATAACAAATTAAAATTAATAATAAAATAAATAAATTAGTGCTGTCAAACGATTTAAGTTTGTGTTTATGCAATATATGTGCGTGTACTATGTATATTTATTATGCATATAAAAATACACACACATACAGTATATATTTTGAAAATATTTACATGTATTTACATATATTTATATTAATATAATTTATATTATATATAAATATATTTAATATACAAATATAAATTTTTTCCTAAATATATACACATGCATGCATGTGTATTTATATATACATAAATATACATAGTACACACACATTATGTAAACAAAAACTTTTAATTTGGATGCGATTAATCGCGATTAATTGTTTGACAGCACTAAAATAAATACGTTTTTATATAAATAAATAAATGCATACATTTTAATATTAACCTGGGATATATATTATATTTATATTTATATATTTTTAATATTTTTTTTATTATTTTGGGGTAGCTATTGGGAAAAGCTCTGGAAACGCAAGTAAACAATGAGACATTTTAGGAGGCAAACTATGCTTTTAAGACTTTAACTTTTTGTTAATTTATATAACTGTTGAGGTTTAATAGTTTAAACTGTCTCCCACTGTGTTTGTGAAAAGAGACAGCTGTCATGGACAGATGATAAATAAGACACATCAGAGTCTCGTCATCAGGGTTTGCATTAAAACAGGTGATCTTGCTCTTTCCATCTGGCTAATAATCTCCCACACGTCTTTTTGTATGAATGGGTGTACATGATGTCATTTCCCGAGACCTTGCCAGACACACCTTCCACTCAGCATGACAGTCATCATGATGATAAATACTAGCTTAGATGCAGTAACATCATGCCTCCACATGTTTCCAAAGATGAGAAGAAAATGGGAAACCACACCTCAATCTAAGACCCCTTTAGAAGAGCAAGTTTACGCCTAAGGCTCCAACGGATGCAGTCACACCTGAATTGATACAGTCACTCCTGCTGTCTCACCAGTCCTGTCATCGAAATCGACTTCAAATCTCAGACCAAAGCTACAAAGTAAGATATTATCTCAACTGCAGGGCCATTCATATTTATATCAAAATACCAAATGTACCAAAAATTTTCAGTTACAGGATTAGTTCTCTTCCTAAATAAAAATTTCCTGATAATTTACTCACCCCCATGTCATCCAAGATGTTCATGTCTTTCTGTCTTCAGTCAAAAAGAAATTGAGGTTTTTTGAGGAAAATATTCCAGGATTTTTCTCTATATAGTGGACTTCAGTAGGACCCAACAGGTTCAAGGTCCAAATTGTGACTTCACGCATTACAACGTTAGTTCTTTGTCTGTGCACTTCGATTCAAAATGGTGGGGTAGGTGAAAAACTCAAATTTTCTCCAACTTCAAAATTGTCAGACATCGTTTTACCCTTTTTTTAAAGGGTGTTTCACTTTCTTTGCATGTTCGCTTTGTAAACACTGGGTCGGTACTTCTGCCTTTCCAATGTGACATAATGGTTAAAAAGTATATAATTTTTTTTTCCTCGATCGTTTCGCTAGATAAAACCCTTATTCCTCAGCTGGGATTGTGTAGAGCCCTTTGAAGCTGCATTGAAACTGCAATTTGGACCTTCAATCCATTGGGTCCCACTGAAGTCCACTATATGGAGAAAAATCCTGGAATTTTTTCCTCAAAAACCTTAATTTCTTTTCGACTGAAGAAAGAAAGACATGAACATCTTGGATGACATGGGGGTGAGTAAATTCTCAAGAATTTTTTATTCTGGAAGTGAACTAATCCTTTAATATAATTCAGCATTTGCATATGTACAGTTTATTAAATGCTAAACGATAACTGCATTACAAACCCCTCCTACTCTAACAACTGTTGCCTTCTGCCTTATCAGACTGTTTTCTAATGAATGTCTACTAAAGTCTTGTACCTTTAGATAGTTTTAAACAGAATTTTACACAAGATATCCAAAAATGTAAAAACTGTCTAGGCACTTAAAATAGTGAACATGAACACCACTATTTTTAGTGGGAAACTCTGAACTTTCTTTAATCCCAGAGTTTCCGAGTTGGGAGCATGTTAGTATGAAAATATGGTGGACGCAATGGATGTAGCATTCTTTTTTTTTTGTCATTTAATATAAAACTAGGTAAGGTATGGCTTCAAAGGATCAATTCTTGAACATCTGAAACAGACACAACAAATGCAGCTGGGTTAATTTGAGGGGAATAAAACTATATAGAGCTAACAGTGAATGCACAAGGGCCACTATAAGTAGATCTTCCAAAAGGAGCTTCCATATGCTTGGTCTACTGCCCGAGTTCTCTATATCTGCTTAATTTAGTTGCCTTGTTTCAGAGTTGTTCTTGTACCTGGGTTCCCAGAGGATTGTATTCTGAGCCACTCCATTATGAAATGCTGTTGAGGCGTGGATTTCTGACAGCGTGTCCCACTTTCCCCAAAATCCCTTCTGAGCCTGAGCCATGCTCTCAGAGATGTAATTAAAGAGCAGAGGAAGCCTTGTTCATGTCTGTGATAATATACCACCCCAAAAGACCATGGCAGCCATACCGGAGCCATCCATAAGTCATCCCTGGATAGGGTTTAAGAACAAGCACCCTATAGAGATGAACTCTGACCGAACGCTTAGAAGAAATAGGGTCAAATGGATATGTGATATTAGAGGCCTATATTTAATTTCCATGACACAAACGGGTTAGGTGAGGTTAACTTTTCATGATGCAACTGCCGTGCAATCCCAGTGATCCTACAGGGGTGGAGAGGTCATGATATCATCAAGGGCTTCTTGTTTTCAGAAGCTGCTAAAATAAACTTAGAACAAACATTACTTTAAACCAAACTGGCATTTGACCAACAGGAAGAAGGATTTATGGGATCAAGTGTGCGCGCTCCTTGTTTCTTAAATAAGAACAACACCCCAGACCTGTTTGCAAGTGCAGTTTGCACAGTTTCGGTTGAGAGCTTTATTTGTGCGTAATCCTATTGGACACATACGCATTCCCTGGCATAGGTGATCACAACATTCTTAAATAATGAGCAGCACAAACTCTTAAAATTAGAAGCGGGCCCTGCTCTTTCAGGCGAGAGACTGGAAGGGGCCAAAATATGGGGTTGAGGGGTTCAGCAACCCGGGCTGCTACACCAAGGGATTACTTTAGGCCTTTTTCTGTTTACATTTTCAAGTACCACCTCTTTCTGATCATGTCAGGAAAGCAAGCACTCTAGTTCTTCAACAATCCAGTGCATTTATGTAATAACCCCTTTCAACAAAACTCATGGCCACTTAAAGGTACGGTTTTGTTCCACTGCAGTGACATACTAAAGAATGACAGGAATTATTCTCATATTTTGGAGCAGACCCAGAGTTACATCCAGTATACTTTCAAGAAGTTAAACCTGCCCACAGAGTGAGAAAGTCAAGAAGTCCCTTAAAATTATTTTAAAACAATGATCAAATAGCAGGCAACTGACCAAAACCTATATCAATTTGGAATCTGCACTAGTTTATGGCAGTTCTACTGCAGTTTAGAATATTCTTAATACAGGAAAAACTACAAGCAATGCAAAATTTGCTTATTTCCCACCCCCCCTTCCCTCCCTCCCTCCCTCAAACACTCCGTTCTCAAGGATGGAAGAAGGACTTAAAAGATGGGAAACATGCAGCAGATCCATTTATTGGCGTCTCCGTTCCTGACATCAGTTACCAAGGAAACAGTAGCTAAGGGAGTGTAGGCGGCTCACAGCCTGATTCAGAATGTCTTCCAACAACTTACTACAACAGATTCCAAAGGCAGTATGACTTCATTAGGTATTAAAACAGGAGTACTACAATAAAAAACTACAGGATAAGATATAGAATTTTTTTTTTTTTTTTGGCAAAATAAAAAATAAAAAATTCTGTATTGCATAGAAAAATAATTACATTGGTGCTTGTCAAGTCGTCACATTACCCTAGTATAAAATACGCTATTTGTTGAGTATTTTGTCTAATTTTCCAGTTAAAAAAAAAAATAAAAATCTTGAAGTAAAATAAATTTACAGTTATCTTACCTGTCTTCAGAGAATGTATCTTTAATACAAGTGTTTTGTCTTATTGCACTAGCAGATTTTTTTCACCTATTTTGAGTGTCTGCTTTTTTCCTACTGAGTCTACTGCATTTTAAATTGTGTGAAGCACTTCCGGTTTGGGGAAGTTCTCCTCAAAAAGACTGCAAAAAAATTATTTCAAATCATAGGACTGTGCTACAAATAATCCTTATCTATCATTTTAACTGAATGGGCTGTAAATTTTCGTTCATTTTCTATTTTCAGAAATTAGGAGAATAACATTATGTTTAGTATATTAAATGTGACTTGATATACCAGCAATATCTACAGAATATCTCTTTTCAGCTTGCTGCATTATTTTCCTCCTGATTATTTTCATGTTTCCTTTGTATACTGCTGTATGTAATTGAAAAATGAAACACATACTGTGCATTTGTGGTCTGCTCTCCCAAGTTAATTTACGATATAAACCATGAATAATTATCTGGAATGCACTAAGAATCTTTCATTTTTCTCCCCAAATCTTCATGTCTCTTTCCAGGTTTGTTTTCACACGGATGCTGTAAAATGTAATTGTTATGAAATATAGACATATATTACTATAATGATTTTTAACACGTCTGTAATATTGTTGCGGATAGAATTGGGATCTTTAGGAGTTATTCATGGTATGTTTAAAGTAGTTTGTTAATGCTTTTACACTTTTAAATTTCCTTTTAATGATCGATGGTTGAAAAGTGAGTGAAAGTCACCTCATTGTACCTAGTTTTTGAAAATGCGTATTATTGTGTTCATAGAGTGAATCTTTTGCTGACTGCTTACGGCAAAGCGTCATGGGGTGTAGGAAAAATGTGGATAAAGTGACAAAAAAAACTGTCAGCTTAGTGTAGCAAGATACGTTTATTTTCATTATACACGTACTACGCTTTTAATATTTAACAAAGAGTTGCTTTAAGTAAATGAAACTTGTTTTAATTAAACACTCATTAAGAAGTAATGTATGTGAAGTTATGTATATCATTTCTAACTAGAAGACCCCAAAATGCTGTATGAAGATTAGTGGTATAAAAGAAAAATCAGTCCAAAATATCACTACCAATATTTGAAAAAAATTGCTTGAAAATCTAAAAAATAATTATGTGCAGAAAAAAGCCAACATTGACTAAACAATGACAGACCATTGTGTGCGAGAGAGCAGAATGGGCACCATATTGAAGTCTTTTTGGCAAGTCCAACTCCCCTCTCTCCTGGAAAGGCTCAGCAATATGGTTAACATTGGCTGTGTCCAAGCTAAGCCATATGGTGTCTTTTTCAAAGCTTCCTCCAAAATTTCAACAAATTTGGGCCCAGCTCACTGATTCCCCCTTACACAGAAGGAAGAACATCTTTGAACAGAGAGGGCGGTACAGCACATCCCGAAGGAGCTCAGAAAGCAGGATGTGAGCTTTCTGTTCCTAAAGGGTCACTCATAAAGAGATGACAGACATCCGGATGAGGCTGCAGAGAGATCCGGCGCATTATTGTGCTGAAGTGTGAAGAAGTGGCTATGATTATGACAATCAGCTTTAAATGATGCTATCAGTCTGCTAATGAGGTGGTGGCTCTTTTCTCGCCCTGCTAGCGGGATATGGTTGGGGAAAATGTTCTTTTGTGTTCCCACCTGACAGATGTGCTGAAAGCCGGCAGAGCAGCAAAACCTGTATCAGCGTCCCGCTGACTATTTTTATCCTCTCATTATGCCACTTCATGTCTTTTTAATCAAATACTAACACAGGATATTTTTGGCTCACAGAACACGAGTCGACCCACATGTCACTGCGGTCCTGCTGGATTTGGAACGGCCTGTAGAAAACATGAAAGCTAAAAACTACAATCTATATTTTTTACATATGTAATTCCCTGGAAACTGTATAATCCGTGATGTTCTGGTGATGGGAGACATGGCCAAATATTTATTTTTCCCAGCAGGAAAGTAATACAAACGCAGCATGTCTCAGTACAGCGGATGGCATGCATTTCAGACCTAAAGGGGTATAAATGCGCCACAAGATCATCCGAGATTGAGGTCGTTCGAGAGCTTTTTGTCATCATTTCATCGTGAGGTTTACAGAAATGCTCGAGTCTCTAATTCAAAGCATGTGCGTACTAAAACTCTCCACAAAATTAAAAGACCAAAAGAACACAATTCCGAAAAATTGCTCCGGGAAGAAACATTCTGGGCCTCAAACATAGTGGTTGTTTGCACAAACAAACAAAAATGGACACTGACTCATACTAAAAGAATTTAGATGTAAAACCACAGAGAATTTTCTTGAAGTCTCTATTTTGAATTAAAACTGCACTTTTCAGTCATTGCTTCAATGTAATTGTTACTACAAGTATTAGGATATTATGCAACACCAATTTCTTCAAAATCATGTATCATTTTAAGGTGGTCTGCACTGGTCAAACTACTTGCTATTAAGATAAATAGCACTCTGTGTTCAAAATAAAAGTTGTGTTATGCATATAAAGTTCTTTTCAAGGTAACCGTTCAATTGGTGCATTATAAAAATAACTAAAATTCCTAATAGCACCTTCCATGCAAGCATGTGACCTTTATTTTAAAGTGACCTCAGAAATCCTTTGACACGCCACCAGAGTCCTGTGGCCTGTCTGACAGCACTACTAATTCATCTTCTGACAGTATGCAGATGCCCTAATTGGCTGTTTATAAATTGTCTGTGAGTAACCTGCCTCTCATTCCTTTCTTCTGCTCTCCTTCACAGCAGCAGGTTTGCATCACGAGATGACATCAGAAACCAAGCATGCACCCAATTTCATTGACTGCAATAGCTAAATATGGCTGTGGGCCGGAATGCCGCAGCCGGCCGGGTGGGCGGCAGCAGGCCAACTCTATTACACGCACTCAAAGACATTCTTTTAGAGAATGTGAGCCCCTTACTTTCTGGCAGATCTTCCACAGAAAGGGGAAAATATCCTTATAAGGAACATTTCCACTATATGTACACTACAGCACGTGACTGATGAACACAAGATGTTAGAACGTATGAATGACTTTTTCAACTTCCTTAAAGAGATAGTTCACCCCAGAATGATTATTGCCAAGTCAAAAACAGCGTGCAACCAATGGTTTCCGATTCCTAAATTTAATGACTTTAATGAGTTGGTACTTTAATGATTACATTTACATTTAGTCATTTTGCAGACGCTTTTATCCAAAGCGACTTACAACTGGGGAGTTGTTCAAAAAGACAAGTTACTGATTGTAAATCAGGACAGTTTGAAATACTGCCCCGAATTATTTACAGAAATAATGATACTTTATTTTACAGTCCTGTTACTCAAATACTTGTTATATTAATTATAACAGTGGTTCTCAAAGTGTGGTACGAGGACGCAGAGGAATCACTAAATTAAATATAAATTAATGTTAAAACAATACATTTTAATTTAATCTTTATTTGAGTAAAGTTTTTTTCTTTTTTTACATTTAAGTACAGTTTTTATTTAACTTTTATGTACAACACATTTTAATTTAATCATTATTTAAGTTATTTATTTACCTGTATGCAAGCACAGTGCAGTGTTAATGTTCAAACTGTGTATTTACAATGTTAAAGTGGCTGACAACAATAAATATTCTTATTAGGAATAAAACTGCCTCGTTTTTGAGCTGTAGCTGAATAGTTAGGCCTACACACGCTACTGTATTTTAATGTTGGTCATTATGGTGGTACTTGGAGAGCCAAATATTTTCTGAGGTGGTACTTGATATAAAAAGTTTGAGAACCACTGAATTATAATAACCGGATAATAACTAGGTACTTACCCTGAACCTACCCCTAAACCTAACCCAAGTAGTTAACTTACAGTGCCCTCCACTAATATTGGCACCCTTGGTAAATATGAGCAAAGGCGGCTGTGAAAATAAATCTACATTGTTTATCCTTTTTATCTTTCATTCAAAAAATTCACAAAATTCCAACCTATCATTGAAGTAAAACAATTGAAAGTGTGTGGGGGGGATCTCATTGTGAAATAAATGCTTTCTCTAGTTCATGTTGGCCACAATTATCGGCATCCAATTATTGCAACGTCCTTTTCCCAGGGTAACAGCTCTGAGTTTTCTCCTATAATGCCTCAAGAGTTTGGAGAACACCCGATAAGAGATCATAAACCATTTTCTTCATACAGAATTTCTCCAGATCCTTCAGATTCACAGCTCCATGTTAGTATTTCTCTTCAGTTCACCCCAGTTCACACCTCATTTTCTGTAGGGTTCAGGTCAGAGGACAAGGACAGCCATGGTAAAAGATTTTTGTGTTTATTTTGATGTTTGTTTTGGATTGTTGTCCTAACATGGCCCATTATAAGATTTCTAACAGAGGCAGTCAGGTTTTGATTTTTTATCTGTTGGTATTTGATAGAATCCATGATGCCATGCATCTGAACAAGATGTTCAGGACCTCTGGCAGAAAAACAGGCTCACAACATTAAAGATCCAGCAGTATATTTAACCGTGGACATGGGGTACTTTTTTATCCATTTATACTAAACACATCTGGTGGGTTTGCTGCCAAAAAGCTCTTTTTTCAGTTTCATCTGACCATAGAAGCTAGTGCCATTTGAAGTTCCAGTCGTGTCTGATAACTGAATATGCTGGAGTTTGTTTTTGGATGAGTGAGGAGAATTTTCCTTGAAACCCTCCCGAACAGCATATGGTGATGTAGGGGATGTTTGATATATTTTTTTTTTTTAGGTTTCTGACCCCAAGACTCAACTAATCTCTACAATTCTCCAGCTGTGGTCCTTGGAGAGTCTTTGGCCACTCAAACTCTCCTCCTCACCATGCATTAGGACGATATAGACACACGTCCTCTTCCAGGCAGATTTTTAACATCTTTAGTTGATAGGAACCTCTTAATTATTGCCCTGATGGTGGAAATGGGGATTTTTAATGCTTTAACTCTTTTCTTACAGCCACTTTCTATTTTGTGATGCTCAACAATCTTGTTCTGCACATCAGAACTATATTCTTAGGTTTTACACCTTGTGATCAATGATTAAGGGAATTTGGCCATTGTGTTCCTCATATTTACAATCCTGTGGAACAAGAAGTCATAGCTGGACAATTTCATGCTCCTAGTCACCCTGGTGTGCTAAGAAATGTAAATATGAATGGGAATATACTTTATTTATGGGAGATATTTTATTCATAAGAATTTCTAGGGGTGCCAATAATTGTGGCCAACATTCATTGGAGAAAAACATTTATTTCATCATGAGATTTTCTCCCCACTTTCATTTGTTTTACTTCAATGATAGGTTGGAATTTTGTGAATGTTTTGAATGAAAGATAAAAAGGATAAACAATGCAGATTTATTTTCACAGCTGCCTTTGCTCATATTTACCAAGGGTGCCAATATTAGTGGAGGGCACTGTATATATTATCCAGTACTTCCTTAAGTACACTGTAAGCACAGGTAAGTGCACATATACTTTAAATAAAGTGTAACTAAAATAACTAAGAATCTCTTTTATATTTAAGCAAAATCGAATCTTAATTGAACAGAGTTGTAAATCAAAAAAAAAAAAAAAACGCACCATAAAAGTACCCATGCATTGATATCATACAATTCCTTGAACAATGGAAATTTCAAAGAGGTGGATGGTAGTGTTATTGTTAACAAAAAGTATAAAAAATTTATTAAAAATCTTCATTTACCTGAAATTAGGTTGAAAAATATATAAAGCTAAATCAAAATATTATTAATAATAATAATAATAATAAAAATTACAAAAGCACATAAAATTACTACAATTTAAACTAAATTTAAAACAGAAACTGAAAAATAGCTAATAAGCTATTATAAGCTAATTTAACATATTAAAAATATATAATTTTAAACAAATAGTAATAAAACTGGATGGGTACCATCATTAATTTTGCAGTTTATTTAATATCTTATTTTAATCTGACCCAACACTAAAACACTAGAATACAAAACAGACAAAATTACTTCACATAACATTATTTGTGTAAAAATAGCCAGTTTTGAAGAGAAGGCCAGAGCTATTAATGCATAATACATACTAATAAAAAAAAAAAAAAAAAATGTATAGCCTGAATGCACTGTAAGTCGCTTTGGATAAAAGCGTCTGCCAAATGCATAAATGTAAATGTAAATTAAGCCCTCCACAGCATTTAACTATGCAAGAAAAAGCACTGTCTGTCCCACACTATTTTAATAAACCCCCAAAACACTGCCTTGATGTGACACACGATTATAAATCAGTATCGTGTCTGCAGTGTACTGAAGCAGTGCACCCTCCTCGGGCGCTTCACTATGACGTGGAGCATATCTGTCTGGAGTGAAAAAAGTCAGCCAAACAATGTTTGTTATGCAGGACGTGCAGCATTGTCCAATGCCGTCCTCGCCTGGCTCACAACACTCAGGGAATACACCAATGGTTAATGTTTAACAGGCTGCAGGCGCTCTGCAGATAAAGCCTGTGAAGATTTGACATTTCTTCTGTAGCAGAGAAGTAGGACATGACCACTGCTGAGTCACCATCAAAAGACTGAGATCATATTCAGTATTCTACGGAGCATCCCAGACTCCCTTGGGTTTGTCTCATGGAATGATGCATCACTGATGGAGAAACACTCACATAGCAGATCTGTAGAAGATCTTTCTCTACTCTCCGTTGAGGCAAAGGCTAATAAATTTCATTAAGTCATTAACGACAACACAATTTTAAAATAGACTCTTTTTACATTATAAATGTCTCAGCTCTTACTGTGAATGATTTGTCACGCATGTTAATCTAAAGAAAAAATTGCGCAGAAGGATTTTCATACTCTTTCTGCTCCTTTGTAATGATTTTTCAGCTGATGTAACCACAAAAAAAAAAAAAGAGTTAGAGTTAAAAAAAGAGATAAATTACAAAAAAAAATTATATATATATATATATATATATATATATATATATATATATATATATATATATATATATATATATATACACATACATACATATACACACACACACACACATATACACATATATACACGTGTGTGTGTGTGTATATATATATATATTATATATATGCGTGTGTGTATGTATATATATATATATATATATATATAAAATTTTCTCTAAACTCTACCTTTTCTGACCCATTTCATGTCGGACCCATTTCAGTCTCTTCTAATGAGCTGACGAGTTGAATCGAGTGTGTTGGATGAGGGAGACAGTGCTGAGATGCTCCAGGACAGTTTTGAAAACCATTTCAGAGACATGTTCTTAATGTAACTCATATATAACATATTACATGCATGCACAGTTTTATGGCAGCTTTAATCGCCTTTTTGGTAACTTCATGACTTAACTTATCACAACATTGCATGCTCGTAGTTTCTTTCGCGATTTGATATGAAATAATACAGCCTACGTGCACGCCGGCACCTTTGTGTATGTATTGAAGAGCACGCGCTGCTAGCACAGTACAGTTTCCGTGCTCGTTTGACTTGCGCCTGACGCTGAGGTGAAGATTGAAGCGCGCGTCTGAAACGTCTCCTGTTTGATGTGCTCGTAAAGACGTTCTGCGACTGAATAAATGCACTTCTTGTCAAGAAAAAAAGAGAATTAGCAGTTATGGGTGGAGTGGCCAACCCTAGGCGCCACCCCTGCGTTAACGGCGTTAAATAATTTTAACATGTTAAACTGAAAAAAATTAATCGCCTGCGTTAACGCGCTAATTTTGACAGCACTAATATATATAATATATATATATAAATTAAATTCTATATACTTTTTAATTTTTCAGATAATTTTATTTATTTTTTTTTTATAAAAATCATTTTTGTAAAATGACATGCCTAACAACAGGACTTAAAATGACTATATTCACAATATAGCACTGACTCTTGGTATCATTTTAAGCCTTACTGCAATGAAAACCAATAGAGATGCAATAGTTGCATCAATAGCATTCTATTATTAAAGCAAAATGTAGAAAGAAAACTCTGACAAGCAAGCAGTGAGCTTTGAGCATGTATATTCCAGTCAAGCAGCCTCAACCTTGACTGCTGCTTCCTTTGGGAACTCATTGCAGAAAAGCTTTTCATTAACAAGACCAGGGTGAGTAACAGCCTCCTTCATCCTTTGAAGTCCACAGAAATCTTGATAAAACACGGTCATGAAAAAGCGAATTCAGGGCTTCAAAGTGGTGATTTAACTGAACTTAGTCCAACAGACATTAACATTACATTGCTACACTATCTGCGTTTGATTCTGCACCTGTTCACTTGGTTCATATTCTCACCATCACACATGCAGATGTCAACTCGTAATCTATGAGTGCACGTGTTCTTCCATGGGGTGGAAGGTGTTTTGTGGATGTCATTTTCCCACTAAAACTAATTTTACACTAGGGCTGCAAAACGTTTAATCGCGATTAATCAATTCAAAATAAAAGTTTATGTTTACATACTATATTTGTGTGTACTGTGTATATTTATTATGTATACATGAATATACACACATATGTATTTAAAAAATATTTGTATTTGTATGTAAACACTTGTATATAATTTATATTATATATAAATATAAATACTTTATATATAAATCTAACATATTTTTCCTTAATTATACATGTATGTGTGTTTATTTATATGTACATAATAAATATACACAGTACACACACACATAGTATGTAAACAAACTTATTTTGAATCAATTAATTGTGATTAATCGATTTGCAGCCCTATTTTACTCCTAAAGAATTAATTCTGAGTAAATATCACTTTTTGTTGGTATTTGGGGAAAACAAATAAGCACCCATGAAACAAATAAATAACTTACCACACCTTTAAATGATGAATAAGCATCAGAACCCAGAGGCTTTTTATTGGGTAGCTGATTCAAACATCAACCCCCATCAATTTGTACGGTTTACTGCAGTCAGTGTCTGTAACTTTGGTTTTTACCTTCTCTGCACCTCCAGCTCCTCTGGTGATGGGCCATTCTGCACCTGAGGGGTCTGCCTTGGCATCGGGGGGCCTGTGGAAAAAAGAGAAAAATCTGGAATGAGCATCAGTTTGAAATTTGGAAAGAACTTTGAAATCTGATCAATAATGTAAAGTACACTGGACAAGCCCCAAAAGAGTAACAGAAGATCAGGTTTTAGAGAGAGAGAAACATGGGCCACTGGCTGCAAGACACATTGATTAGGTGTGTTGGACAGCAAGAGTTAATTAGGACATTATATATCAGGGAAAGGGGAAAAGATTATCTGTTAAAAGAACCGCCAGTAGCAGTTCAAATCACTGTGCATAAAAAAAGAAGAAATGCTAAGCACCAAAACTGTCGGTGCCAGGGTGAATTACTTCGCATATGTCACTTTACCTAAACAAATGTAACATTATAGCATTTTTGAATGAAGGACAGAACTTTGTTAGAAATGGAAGCATATGCATAACAGTAACAAACATTATTATAAACTAAAAATGAAAATATACATTGACGGAAGGAAGGCTGGCTGATGACCTCATGCTGAAAATATATTATGCAGATGGAAACCCAAGCCTTGATCCTGTCTTATTTTACAGCACAGTTTGACTATAGAGGCTTTGCTGATTTTGCCAGGCTGAATTTGAGAGCAGAGGAAGGTTGAGGTCTGAATGAAAGTTTAGCACGAACACAGGACAAGTCTCTGCCGTGACACGCTTGACTAATCGATCAATACAGCATTGGTGTGCAGGTGAGAGAGGTCTGTTTACAGAGTCTGGAGGTAAGGCCCTCTCTGTAGCTCATTACCAGACTACATATGCCCTCTGCCATTTCCTGTGTGTTTGCTACACACAGCAGGGCACTGCAAAAACAAGAGCTTTTTTATTCTTACACCTGTTTGACCGGTTTCTTTCCTGCAGTTTCATTATTTTAGTGGGGAAAGGTAGTCTAAATAGCAACATATAGACAAACTATTGACAACACAGCAAAAGGTCTGGTCCACATTACTGATTTGAGACCATCTGCCCAACAAAATGCAGATAGTTGAAAATGTTTTGAATGGATTTCTCTAAAATTGATTATGCCAAAATAAAATCTACGAATGCTAAAATAACAAAATGCAAAAATTTCACAACATTTCACACCCAAAAAAAAATATATATATATTTTAAAAATATAACATTTAACAAAATATAAAACAAGATAAAGCCTAAAAAAAACAAAAAAAAACATAAAAAAACAAAAACAAACAAAACAATATAAAACCTGAAGAACAAAATAACATAAAACATAACATTTAACATACATTACATATCATAAAAAAAATCATAAACATAAAATAAAACAACATTTCACAAAAAAACAACAAAAACTTAAAAAATAACCAAAAACAATATGAAAATATAACATTTAACATAAAAAAAAACAAACAACAACAAAAACCTGAAGAACAACATAACATAAAACAAAACAACAATTAACAAAACATAAAACAAAACATAATAACAAAAGTTTCACACAACATAAAAATTAAAACAAAATAAAACAACATTTAACAAAACATGACTTACAAAACATAAAACAACATCTGTCCTGGGATAATAAGTAGGATCTTTTTTTACATCATCATGAAAGTTGCAGCAAAGTAGATCGTGGCATGCAATGCGCACCAAGTAGCAAAGCTAAACTCAACTTTAACCAGAAACAAATGGCTTGCAGAACACATTAATTGGATTAAAGAAGTCAGAATGCAGAATTCTCCCTATAGCACAAGACTCCATGAAAAAATATGACATTAGAGCTGAGCCATCTGGACAAGCCAAGCAGTAATCAACTCATCTGTCCAATCTAATCTAACATTACAGTTCTGTGCCCCCCTTTAAGAAAACCAACCATTCGTGATTGTCCATGTTTGTGTAACCCACTCTACAAATTCCCTTCTCAAATGTTCTTTGTCTTTAACACATAAAACACTTACGCTAGCCTTAATGTGTATGTAAAAGGCCCTGTTATATAAGCAGGCACCCTTAGTTTCTCTTCCTTCCTTGAACAGTGAAAATGTGATGAGCTAATCACAAATTATCAAAGCTATTCGGATGATATCTAATGAGTCAGCAGATATAGTCTCTCCAGAGACCAAGGTCAAGTTATACAAATATTAACTTGATTTGTTTTCATGGCCACATTATAGACATTTTTGAGTGCAATGACTGAAATTTAAAACCCTGACACAAAGGCAAGTATACTTGGCCCATTTAACCCCAGCCAATCTGAGCAGCACTTTAAAGGCTGGCTCTGGTCCAAAAGCACTCAGTGTCAGCTTTAATATGGACTGATCCTCCTTCAAGCCAGTTTGGTAATGTACTGCCATTAGATCACACACAGATAGCAAAACCTACAAAATGGACTTCTTGCTCTACTAGCACGCACAAATAAAATAAATAAAATAAAATTTATAATTATAAAAAATTAATTATAAATAATAAACATGGTGCATCATTAGAAGCATAATTAAATTTGCATCTTATATTAGTTTAATATGTATTAATTAAAAATTATAATTAAAAATGATAAAAATACCAGTGCATTATATGCATAATTTGTTTCTTTGTGTACTTGCACCAAATTAGCTTGCTCAATTCACACAAAAATTAACAATTATTCAAACAACACAATAAAAGAACAGAAAATAATAATATAACAGAAAATAATATATTAAAACAACATTAAAATAAAATAAAATAAAATCGTGAAACAAGAGATCACACTCAAATATCAGCTCTGTTTAAGTTTCTACTTATTAATGGATTGTTTACGGACCAACAGAAAGCTAAAGAGTCAGAACAACACCTACATGAGAGGAGGGAACCACCGAGCCTCTTCTGACAGCAGATGTATTGTAGAAGTCCATCCTGGTCTTTAGGTACACTTGTAACAAGTGCACTAGAGCCATTCGCATCAGCTCCTAAACTGCCATCAATGACTCCATGAGATCTCAAAGAGAGCAGCATGTTGTTCTGGCTATTCTCAAGCAAACACTGCTGTGGTAAAAAAAAAAAAAAAACAAAAAAAAAAAAAAAAAGACTGGACCAATAGGCTGGCAGTCAGATGTTAGATGCTCTGCCACAATGTTCACTGAGCAGGATGTGGTCCACTTATTGCACTTTCCGGACCTGATCAATTATTCATGCCTGGATGGGGAAGGGTAAAGCAGTCAATGTTACAACCACATCACAACTATTACGATCGGGTGGGTGGAGGAAAACAGGGGGTTTAACCATTTCGAGGCAAGGACAATGAGATACAGATGAGACTCTAAAATCTGGAGATCTACTACGAAGGGCAAATTTTAGATATACACTTCAGAAAAATGAGAAAAAAATATACTATTTTCCTCGGGGAGGATCAATGAAGTTTCTCTAAGCACTGACAGACAAAGCTTGTCTTGGCCGCAGGACCAAGCAATGGACTTGAAATCAAGTTATCGGATGATGTCACCAACAACTAATAGCCATGAATACACCGGACAGCTTTAATTTAATAGAGTTTAAACATCTTTCACACCATCAAAATTCACACCATACTTGAGGACCATAATAAGATCACAATGAGCTCTTAAACTTTGTGCAGTTTACCAGTACTTCCTATATGTACATACCACATAAATGTATAATACTGTAAATGTGACCATATATTCATACATAAAACAATACTGGATCTCATTTCATTTATTTTTATTTTTTTCTTATTTTCTAACTCAAAATATTTGAAATGGTATGCCAAGAAATGTTTGATTTCACTGTATAGTTTTTTAAATTTGTTTGTTTGTTTATTTTAAATTTTATTTTACTTCTGTGGAACAACAAAATATATTTTTAAGATTTCGGTCGATACAATGAAAGTCAATGGGCGCAAAACTGCCATGACATTTACTGTATGGACCAAAAAAAAAAATCCAAATATTCTTTGAGATATCATCTTCTGTTCTACAGAAGAAATAAAGTCATACAGATTTGGAATGACATGATGCTTAGTAAATTATAACCAAATGCTAATTTTTGTGGGAATCTTTTTAAGAAATAGCCACATAAAACATCCACATTAATCCATAAATGCTCTAATCAGATGCAACACGGTAAGTAACAGAAACACAAATTAGGCAATCAACAAATGTCCTATCATGGTCATGGTTGGTCTGGAAAAGCTAATTTGTTAGCAATAGTGGAGTAACTCATTTACATTAAAGTGACTGTTCAAATTCTTAAAACTTACATATATGAGCAATAGTAATTGGGATGCTTCTCTTAGCAAGCACCATTAATAATGCCCAAAGGCTTGACAATCAGTCCAAGACTGAGACACCACCTGTTCTTGAAAGACCATTTTTTCTCCTCAATGTTTCACAACAACATTTGGGAAAAACAAACATCATTTGACACAGAGCCTCATTACCACACCCCGATGCTGTCATCTTGTAAATACAACACACAAATCCCCTTATCACTCATATGCGTCGCACAACACGGGCCCAAGCCCTCCAATTAATTCCACAGTTGTGCTTTCACAAATGGGAAAATTACAGTCAAGTGCTGCATAATTTGAAGATGAGGAAGCAAATGATTTGTCCTCTAGCTCTAAACAGATTCTGATTGGATTCTGAGCAAGTCTGTGAACCGGTTAAATGGGACATTATTAAAGCAAGATTATGCGAGTCAAAAGAAATGTCACGTGTCAGTGTATACAGGATTTCTGTCTCGGTGGTAGAAAGGTGAACGAGTCAAAGGAGACGAGTCTCATTATTTAGGGCTCAAAGACAGAAACAGAAAATCTGGCAAGAAATGGGACTGGGACCTAAAAATAGTAGAAGTTACCGGGTTCTACTTACTATAACTTGCTCAGAATAGTTTGTCGATCTAGTTACACAGTCTGTTGATTTGATAACCTCCAATGTAAAAAAAAAAAAAAGTAAAAAGTAAAATTAAAAATAAAATGAAATAGTAAAATAAAAAATAAAATAAAAATAAAAAATCTTTAAAAAAAAAAAAAAAGGGGAGGGGGGGCTTTTTTGATGCAATGTTGCCTAATAAAAGAAGTTCTGCTTGGAAACAGTTCTGCCATTTGTAGTCCAAATGAAAGAAAATCCGACCACTGAACACGTGCAGGGTGTAAACAATCATTTTTAGAACTTCTGAAATAAGCTGGCAAGACTGCTTTTATCTAAAGACATCCTGTCGAACTGTAGTCCATACAATGTGTTATCTTTTGTTGAGATAACAGATGTCTTTAGAAGCTATTGTCAAACTAGATTCATTACATTGTGTAGACCATCATAAACACGTCACTTACATTTCTGACAGAAAGCTGAAATGACATTGGGAAACTGTATTATCTTGGAAAGGCAAATGAAATGGAGAAAAAAAAATAACCTACAGGATAAGCAAGATTGAGAATGTGAGAATGGCTGCAAAATGAGTGAAAAGACTGACTCAGCACACAGAGCTAAAGCAAGCACACATTTCACTGAGAAAAAGAGAGTAGCTCTTGGATCGTTATGGACAATCTGTCTGAGACATTTAATGACTTCTCGTGATAAACTTGGCATGGCTGTGCTGTTAAAATCCAGGAAAGGAACATGGAGTGGTTAAGTGATTTGATTGGACAAAATCTGTCAGCTGTCACAATTAGCATACCTTGACCAGTATGTTGGTTTGATGTTAACAGATTCAAATCTAGAACTGAGTTTCTGTCATACTTGGTTTGACGAAACTTACAAACTGCCATGTGCTCAAAGCTGAAGCAATGCTGTGCTAAAAAAAGGAACTGATTGTTTTCAGTAGGTTTCTAGAAAGAAAAAAAAACCCAGAGCTTGATAATAATAAACAGATTATTGTGCTAATACTATATACTGTATACTGAATAATGCATGTCAAGACTTTACTTCCTGTGACAGGCAACCAAAACCTTTAACAATAAACAAGACCAAAATAGACGGCGACTTTTATTTTGAAATGTTTATGCTTTACTATTGCCAGCTGCTCATTCAAAAAGACAAGGGAGATAAAATATGCACTCTTACAACCATCTAGAACATATTACAATATAAACACAATAAAGCAAACATTGTCACAATTCATCAACAGTAGATTATAAGCAATATTGTGCGATTTTCACTGAATATGAACTGCCACCATGTTTTTACTTCGAAACCTGCAGTGCTCATATTTATTTAATGAAATCATATCTTTTTGAAGTTTAATAATGACATTGGGGTATATTGCGATTCCTGCTTTTCCATGCCCAAATGTATGTTCTCTTAATATGATAATTAAGATGTTTGTTATACCAAGATATTTGACTTTTTATGACCTTAGATATCAAAAAAATACTTTTTTTCTAGACTTTTTAAGGACCCATTGGGACTTTTTTTTTATTCATGTGCTGCTAAATACATTTTACAGTTCACACAAACATCATTTTAAGTTGCAAATCTGAGTGAGACGCTCAGACTGTGAAGCCCTGTAATCCTGCCACCAAACTAATTCTATTGGCTGAGCCGCTGCTGTTTTCACCGGTTTTTTTTTTGGTTTTTTTTGGGGTTTTTTTTACTTGTTTTGGTAGTAAATCTATTATTATCTATGGTGAACTTCAAATCAAGCACAATGCCTTTAAATTATGTAACAAACAGAACAATTTTTCTACATGGTAAACAAACATTGTATCACATGCTTTCATTTCATTGGTGCTCAGACAGATTATGCTTTTTTTTCTAGGACAGAATTTGATAACCAGGCTTAAGCATATCAAATACTGATCCAGATTTTTACAAAGGTCAGATTTTAAAAAGGTTGTTACATCTTAATATTCTGTCAGGTATATCCTGCTTTATTCATAGCCATTTTACTACATACCACAAGCACATCACAGTTTATTTGAACCCAGCAGTGACCATTTAGTCCTGGAAATAGAGATGTACCATCCCAAAGTACCTGATTGCCACTGCTGAGTGTCTCCCATGGTTAAAGCCCCATCCCTCCCCATCAAACTCACTCCTCAAGATGATCTCAGTACGGCTGATCTTCTGCGGGAAGCGGTACACTCTGGGGGCTGGCATGATGGACAGGTGCCTGCAGGCCTGCCTTTCTGCTCTGACGCTCTGAACCCGGACCAAGTCCCACTTGGAGAGTTGAGGTAGAGATATTGAGCTCTACTCTTGTATACCTGAGTCAGATTCCCATTAAAAAAAAAAAAAAAAAAAAGAAAAACTGAAGAATGAAACTGCATAACTAAGAACAGAACTCAAAACTAAACTAATTCCACAGCAACAAAGCCAACCTGAGTCCTGGAAGATCCCAAGAAGTGACAAGCCAAGCTCTGCAACTATTTAGAAAGCTGGAGAGGAGAAACCTTCTGCAACGAGGACTATTAAGAGTCTGGGGCAAGAGAATGATCTCATCAATAAAAAGTGTTCTGGGCTGCCAACGTCATCTCTCCCACCTTGGCTGTTGGAGCAATTTGGTGGTCATGTGGTGTCACTAGTCAGAAAACAAACACATGCCAGACACTGGTTCAAGCCCACCCCTTTCAAACCATATTTAGGCACCACGATCAGAAAAACAAACTCTTTTTGGCTCAGGAATGTTCTGTCCTTCTATTTTCTCTCAGAGGTACCATGTCTCAAAAGACAAACACCTGTCCTGCCAAACTGTGAAGTCTCAAAGCACGGTGACCTTCATTTAGACCTCTAGACGCAGACGCAGCAGGCTCCTGGGGGTCTACGGTGGGATGGGGGTGAAAAGCCTGCTTTGTTCTGACATGGATGAGCTCATGCAATCCCACATATTTCACGACTGTCAACAGGTTGTCACAAGACAGTATTTATACACTGAAAGGTGGCACAGAAACCTTAACTCATGACCTTCTTACATGTTGCAGATAGGCTACTGGTCCAGGCAGGATGTTATACGGAAGCTAGTGACAGAAACCTAAAATTAGAGCTCCATTTTATCGTAATATGATCAGTCTAATTAGTTATAACAGTCGCCAGTTAAAGTTTCTGAAAATCCAATAAATATAAGAGTATACAAGGTTGTTTTTCTGTGTTACTACTTTTCTTACTAGACTGCTAGTACACCCTTCCATCTAAGAAAGTGATGAAATGAAGGTCAGGGCACATTAGCCATGTGACAGCTAAGGTATCCGGACGTATCAAGATCAGATTTTTTCCCATTTTAGGTAAAAGGATGTGGAAGACTCTGGGTATCGGTTTGAAAAACATCTAAGAGGGAATTTGGGGCTTAAGAATCTGCACAGAAAAAAATAATAAAATAAAGCATACTTTATCTTGTATTATGTATTTTGTATTATAATGTATATTAAGTACTTTTGTCATTTATTAAGTATACATCTAAACAATTAAAACTGATAAATTCACATTAAAACAAAGCTGTGTAACAAAGTTTCACTGAAATTGATTTAGAATAAGTATTTTGACTTGTGACTGGCAGATTTTAAAATAATAAAAAAAGAAAATGCACATATTCAAAGATATCCTCTGATAACAAGCCTTATAATACTATTACATTTACATTTAGTTATTTTGCAGATGCTTTTATCCAAAGCGACTTACACTTTGGTGGAATACACAAAGCGATTCATCTTAAAGAGGCAAACAGACCGAGGAAGTGCTCGTAATACCAAGTCTCAGTCATTGTTCAAATAAGTACAAGCTAAAAAGGGAAGGAATAAATAAAAGATAGATAAAGAGAGGTGTAACATGGCCTCTTTTGGGCTCGTTGAAGACCAGTCATGCCGCTACATTCTGAATCATTTGTAGAGGTTTGATTGTGTTTGATGGAAGTCCAGTCAGAAGAGCATTGCAGTAGTCCAGCCTAGAAATGACAAGGGCCTGGACAAGAAGTTGTGCAGCATGCTCTGTTAGAAAGGGCCTGATCTTTCTGATGTTGAATAATGCAAACCTGCAAGATCGAGCATTAATTATACATATCACATTGTTTCACTCATCAGGCAAATTCATCTTGTTTTTATATCTTGTTTACATATGGAAAAAGAGAAAATACTCATTAATAGATTTTTTTAATTGATTGGTATCAGTCAATATTCAATTTTTAATTGTGCATTCCCAATTCAACCTGTTTTTACATACAGATCACCTTTTCCATCATCTAACCTAAGGTTAAGCGTAATCTTTAAAATGACAGTAATACTGTTAAATGTATTTTTTTTTTCATTTAGACAAACAAGATGAACAGTCATAACATGAACATAATTAGCAACCAAAGAATTAATATCTGTGCATCTCAATTGTGAAAGAAAATTTCAACAACAGTCTATATTGTCAAGGTGATTATTTAGGTAGAAGACAAGGTCTTTTTCCCCACTGAGAAATCACACGGCTTCAGCTAAGCCAGGGTACTGGAGGAGCTTAACCAACAGCAACTAAATTACCCAACTGCTGCTGTCCCATCAGCACTACAACAAACTTCACATCCTAATCCTAAACCACAAACACCTGGCTGTCTGTGCCAGTGAGCAATCACGCTTTTGTTCACACATTCCTAGAGGTCACGTCAAGGTGGGAGATATACAAAAAAACAAAAACGAAGAAAGAGTAAAGTTTACACTAATTAAACTCCAATTACCCGTGGGAAAGATAAAAGGTCACATTTCTCATGTAAACTCCGCAGGCGCATTGTCTGGTTTGGACGGTTTGATTTCTAAATGACAAACATGTTCATACATTACCTCACCAATACATCAATCAGCACATCCATCACGCCTCCATGTATATATAGTCCATGTTGCCAAGAGCTCTAGGGCCGTCTGCCTTGCAACAGAGATCCCCAGTCATGCTGGCAACAGCATTTATATAAAAACTCACCAAATCTCACACAGTCCATGGCTCCAGTGTCAGGGTAACATCACCCTGGCATGTGACTCTGTTGCACATTACACTCGACTAAAATTAGCAGACACATTCTAGGGGTTTGTAAAAAAGAACCTTTGATTCCCCTGGACTCCTCAGCAAACTCTCACATGTCACTTCGGGGGCTGGATGACACATGCAGCACATAAAACTAAACAAAATATATACATGAATGTCTTCAAAGGGGATCGCCATTAGCTAAACTCGCTTTTACAACAGGATGACGTACAAAAATAATGCACAAAAGGGTCACAAACATTCCTATCAGGCCATGTAAACATACTACTCGATGTGACGCTCCAAAAATACAAACACAGCAACTAAGAGTCTTAAAAAAGGGATGACTGCATTGTTATTCTACCTGAGTCTGTGTTTAGACACAGGGTAGAAGACAGTGGATCGCATTCAGGGATTGAGGCATGTGGTATTTGACGGGTATTAGCCTACCTGAGGACATGAATATGCTAAGAAAACAGCGACTGGCATGATTTAGTAACAAGTCTGCCTAGCAACACTGAAATTCACTGTACAATCAAACAGGGGGCGTATTTTATTTTACGATTTTTTTTTTTTTTTTTCAATGTGAATATGCCAAGAGAGTTAATAAATAATGCCAAAGAGCCAAGAGCTAAATTGTTTAAAACAAATCAATTGTTGTTGTTGTTTTTTCTAAATTGCTTGGCTGGTGGTTTTTAAGAGTTACGCAAATAAATGTGAGTGAAAAACAGTCAAGAAGGATTTTAAGGTCAAAAATGCATAAATACTATTATTGGACAAATGTGAACAAATCTCAAAGCCCTTAAACATGCACCAAAAGTTAATTGCATCTTGACTTCAGAGCTTCGGTAAAAGAGCTAATACAAGCACACACTGCAAATAAGTTCACTTAGAGATCTGGACGCAGACTGCAGTTGGTTAGATGGCTCTAATAGAACTCATTTAGCTCTACCGCAGCTGTACACAGCTTAATATTGACAATGTGAATTAAGGGAGAGCCAATTATGCTTTCCTGCTTTGGCTCAGTCACATGGGATCCTACTGCTGGCTGGTTAACGCAGTTTAACACACTCCCCAAAATCACTGTCTCCATGCCAGGAACCTACAGGCATTAGGAAATTCAGCAGAGCTAGCGTAGCACACACACCAGTGCCAGTGAGTAACGCTACTAACGTAACCGGTATTTGTCACATTCCACAAAAGTGCAGATTTTCTAGCTGTTTTTTTTCTAAAATGACAGCTTTTTCTAAATAACTGTTTACTTCGTCTCATTTCACACTTTTAACCCTGGCAAACATTTCTGATAATCAAACATGCTGTCTGAAAATTACACCTTAATGTTTGTTTAAATGAAGCTGATCAAAAAGAAAAAAAAAATCTTTACATATATATAAATGTACATATATATATATAAATGTACATATATATATATAAATGTACATATATATATGTGTGTGTGTGTGTATATGCAACCAAGTATGTATCAGTTTAAAACTTGGGGGTCAGTCTTTAAATAACATTTATAATGTTACAAAATATATCCATTTCAAATAAATTCTGTTCTTTTGAACTTTATATTCAAAGAATCTATGTCAGGCCCCATGAAATGTTGAGTTTTATTTTTACCAACTTCTGTTTTCCATTATTTTCTTTTTTACGGTTTCATTAAATGTTAATAATCAAAAGCATCTCTAATTAATTGATTTTATATAAAAAAAATATTATTTTATTTTATTTTATTGTCTGTGTATTTATCTTACATAAATGTAGTTAGCAATGTTCTAAATTAGTGTAACTAACTACTGCTCAAAAGTGCAGCTTGACTGTAGTTGAACCACCTTAAATTATGAATAGCTAGTGTCCCCAACACTGGCACAAAGAAGTGAAATGTAAACCTGGTCTCTAATAAGGGAGAAAGTGGACAAATAAGGAAGGAAGAGAGGATCAAAGGAATCAGATATGAGAAGAAAGCTGCAAGGCAGATGAGAAAAGGGAGAAACGAAAATCCCAAATGCGAAACTCCTTCGTTGAAGACTCCTCTCCCCCAAGGCATCAGGAGATGAGCAGACATTTCTCTATGTTCCCCAATCCCCACAGCTACTGTCTATGGGGTCTGAGAGTGAGACTAAAATGAAAATCTCACAGTAAACAGCATTTTACATCATTCATTCAATGCTTTTTGGATTGCAACAGTCAGAGGACTTGGATTGCAATGCTATCCTCACATCAGCAATGTATGCATAATTAACATTGCTTTGCATAATTAACTGCCGTGCTATCAGGTAATTAATATACAGTAATAAGGCCACAGAGTCTTGAGGCTTCCTGTGGTGATAACAGGAGCCCAGAGCTGTGACTAGATAACTTTCCATAGCGAGATTAGTCTGACAAAGAACTGAAGGTCATGGAAAATGGCAACAGTCGCCATTTCTGCATTGCTTGAATAAATATTTCACAAAATGCCTTTTCTTCCTTCTCAGATACAAAAAGAGAACTGAACTGTGGAAAATACAGCAAACTCTAATTGTGCTACTTTTTGCACAAACAAAAAATTTACTGGGGTGGTAAAATTTGTGGATGGACAGTATGTTTACTTTATATAGAGCCCCTTAAGGGACATGGTGGTGGAAAAAAATTCGGGATGGGAGGAAAAAATATTTTTCAATTTTTTTCCTTTCTCTCGCAAAGATATTTGTGTTCCCTCGCAAAGATATTATCAATCTCTCGCAAAACCAGACAAACTCTTCCTGTTTACTTTACAGCTTGTAGTGGTTCATTCAGCTACATGAACCATTAATGAACATATTAATAAATACTATTAATACTAATAACAATTTTAATATTAATAACCTTATTAAAGGTGCCATAGAATGCATTGATACAATATTTTAAATTGTTCTCTGATATCTACATAGAAGGTATGTGGCTTAGGTAAGGGCAAAAATTCTCCAGAAACGGTTTTACATGTGCATTTACAACCCTAGGATTTCTCCCTAGAATGAAATGATCTGTTATTGGCTTATTTGGAAGGGTCATGAATAATAATGTTGAGCTCTGCTCTGATTGGCTGTTTCACAGTGTGGCTCTGCTCTGATTGGCTGTTTCACAGTGCGGCTCATTTCAGTAGCTCACAGCAGGAAGGAAACACATGGAGGAAAATGTATATATTTCAATACTTTCTCTCACAGTTATATCAACAGGTAATTATACTGTATATAAAATGCAGGCATCAGGAAGCCGCTATTAATATGCGGGGCACTGAAACTGCTTTCAAATGCACGATCGATTTTTACTTTCACTTTCGAGATTCACGATTGCACTAACTCTGTTTATAATATGGAGCGGCAGTACTTATCACACATTTTACCAGATCAGATGCTTGTCAGTGGTGCTCAGGATCTGTAAATCATTCTCCATCATCCTCAGCCATCTCTCCTTATTCTGTTTATGTGGTAAGTGAAATCTTATGTACTGTAATGTAACAGGCTACCGCTAGCAAGGAGCTAACCATGTCCCTTTGGTGGCTCACGTTATTTTATTAGAACACGTTATTTGCTTTCCGTGCCTTTCTGAATACAAACACCAACCCATCCCTGCACTTCACATCCCCTGCACAGCCTGGAACATAATATTTATTCCCATGATCTGCCATTTTTTCGCTGTTGTCCTCGCTTGTTTCTTCACAATACCTGCGGAACTTCTGATGGTTCGGTTGGCAGCTGGCATAGAACATGGGCGGGTATATGCAAATGTTGGGGGCGTACATATTAGTAATCCCGACTGTAACGTCACAGTCAGTGTTATGTTCTGATTTGCCTATTTTTCAGTGGTCTTTTTTATTCATGAGATTTACATAAGGAGGAGGAAACAATGGTGTTTGAGGCTCACAGTATGTCATTTCCATGTACAGAACTCTTATTATTCAACTATGCCAAGGTAAATACAGCTTTCCACTTTATGGCACCTTTAATAATATTACTATTAATAAAGCAGAATAGCCCTGAACGCAACGCGCTAATGCACGTTAAAGGGATAGTTCACCCAAAAATGAAAATTCTGTCATTAATTACTCACCCTCATGTCGTTCCAAACCCGTAAGACCTTAGTTCATCTTCGGAACACAAATTAAGATATTTTAGTTTGAATCTGAGAGCTCTCTGACCCTCCCATAGACAGCAAGGGTCCTTACACGATCAAGGTCTAGAAAAGTACCAAGATGTGACATGTGACATCAGTCTGTCAACTGTAATTTTACGAAGCCACGAAAATACTTTTTGCGCAAAGAAAACAAAAATAATGATTTTATTCCACATTCCCTTGGTAAATATGATCAAAGAAGGCTGTGAAAATTAATATGCATTGTTAATCCTTTTGATCTTTTATTTAAAATGGGGGGAAATATCATTATGAAATAAATGCTTTTCTCTAATACACATTGGACACAATTATTGGTACACCTAGCAATTCTTATGAGTAAAATATCTCTGAAATATATTCCCATTCATATTCACAATTTTGAGCACTCCAGGGTGATTATGAACATGAAATTAGAAATATATCAGAAATATATTCTTTGGTTTTTCTCATTGTGATTGATGATTAAGGGAATTTGGGCTTTGTTTTCCCTCCTATTTATATTTCTGTGAAACCGTAAGCCATGGCTGGATAATTTCATGTTCATAATCACCCTGGAGTGCTCAAAATTGTGAATATGAATTGGAATACACTTCAGAGATATTTTACTCATACGAATTTCTAGGGGTAACAAAAATTGTGTCCAACGTGTATTAGAGAAAAACATTTCTTTCATAATGATATCCCCCCCCCCCATTTTAAATTCTTATCCAATGAAAGGTTAGATTTTTATGAAATTTTTAAATAAAAGATCAAAAGGATTAACAATGCAGATTAATTTTCACAGCCTTCTTTGATAATATTTACCAAGGGTGCCGATATTTTTGGCCATGACTGTATTACGCACAGGAAAGCAGACGAGCCCAGAATATGAATGGAATACGTAAAGTTTCACGTGTTTTCTCCCCTGTAGAAAAACTTTATAAACTCTTAACATGGCTTAATGGATTACCACATTGTTTGCCTGTACATGGTATAAATTTTAAATAAAACATAAAATTTGGGCTTTTTATATCACTGTCTTCTTATATTAAGGCATGTTAATCGCGGTTTTCTATGGGGAAGACAAAATAAAACTATGAAATGCTACATTGTAGACGTACGGCGCTGTATGAACCACTGCAAGCTGTAAAGTAAACAGGAAGTTTTGCGAGAGAATACAAATATCTTTGCGAGAGAATGCAAACGTTTGCAAGGGAACGCAAATATCTTTGCGAGAGAATGCAAACGTTTGCAAGGGAACGCAAATATCTTTGCGAGAGAATGCAAAGTTTCTTGAGGGAATGAAGTTTTGCGAGAGAATGCAAAAAATTTGAAAAATATTTTTCCCTCCAAACCGAATTTTTTCCCCAAATTTTTTTTTCAAATGAATTGTCAACTGTGTAAACCTCAAATTTATCTTCATTAACTGAAATAAAGCTGAAAAAAAAATGCATTACACATAGACATGCTGCCTTAGCCAACAACTGAAATAAGCTGAAGTACTAAAATTACCAAAACTGAAATAAAAAATAATTTAAAAAATCTAAAAAATAATGACAATTATACAGTTATATATAATTCTAAATTATTGCTGTTCAGAATTCAGTCATAGTCTCATAAACTCTGCCAAAAATCAAACTGTGACATTCATATTTATTCTATACATCACTAAAACACCATTTTCCTATAATGAAAGCCTGACTGAATAGAATCCAACTTGCTGCAATGGATACAAACAATCCTTTCAAAAGCTTCCTTGCCTCAAACACACAGTGTGGGGTTAACAGAATGACCTTACTATTGTGATACACAGTAGAAAAGAGAACAGCTCAATATGCAACAGTTCAGGACTCACGGATCAGCCATATCTCAAAGAGACAAGCAGAGTCCGGTTCACAAAACAAAGCATCATCTGTTTCTAATAGGGAAAACAACCTCAGCAATGAACTGCCCTAACACTGCTGAGAACATTGAGCTCAGTGTGGGGAATGACCCCCCGCTGTGACCGTGCCAGGGTCTCAGACAGCAGAGGAAAAAAGGCTGAAAGCGACACGTGTATGTACACATGCACACGTAACCATTGCAGACAAATGAATTTCATGCAGACTGTTATACACAAGCCGAGGCACCTCCTCCTAAACCCAATCAGAGGTAACCCAGACTCTCACTTTCATAAACAACATGCATACCAAACAAAACCCCCGTTTGCTAAATTACAATTAATTGAGCACAATAGGCTGAGTCTGGCTCCAAATGTGACCTCACTAACTGGGCAGAAAACAGAACACAATTACGTTCTGCAGCGCTCACTAGCACTAAACAAAAACAGTGAAAGAACATTTACTAATTAGACTGTTTTTAACAGATTTAAATAATGTCTAACATGGAATAAAAGCACAAAGTGCAGCATCAGCGATCTTACAGTAAAGCAACAAACCATGTCCGTTACACTGTTTTTTACCAGGGACATTGGCTGAGGTTACTGTGGTACAAAATCACTGATGCACATCCTGGAACTTTTCAAATGGTGGTAATTTTAATATGATAACTAATATGATAACTAATCATTTTGAAATAACAGTAATGACAAAACTACTACAATAACAATAATAAAATAATAATAATAATAAAATAATAAAATAATAATAATAATAATAATAATAATAACATTCCTAGAAACTATTAAAATGGTTAAACAATTAATAATAATAATAATAATAATAATAATAATAATAATAGCATTTTTATATTTTAATTAATACATTTTTAATTTATTTGAACATGATTCAACTAAGAATCATTATAATGACAACAATAATACTTTTTAGTTGTTATTTTTATTATTGTTATTTATTAGTGCTGTCAAACAATTAATTGTGATTAAATGGCATACAAAATAAAAGATTTTATTTACAAACTATATCTGTGTGTACTGTGTATATTTATAATGTATATATAAATACACACGCACAGTATATATTTTGAAAATATTTACATGCATTTACATGTATATATTTATATTCATATAGTTGATATTATATATAAATATTTAATATATAAACGTAACATTTTTCTTAAATACATACATGTATGGGTGTGTATTTATAAATACATAATAAATATATACGGTACACAAACATACTATGTAAATAAAAACTTATTTTGGATGCAATTAATCGCGATTAATCATTTGACAGCACTATTATTTATTTATGTATTTGTTTAATCATTTTAATGGTTTAGAAACGTGGTACTTATTTTTATTTAATACTTTTAATTTTAATAAACTTTTATTTTACAGCATTGAATATGATTCACCCTAACATCTCTAAAACTGTAATTATCCATTTTTTAAAACACTGTAAGGAGGATGATTCTGCAGAATTTCCTAAAGTACTTCCAAAATGATTCTTCAGAAGAATCCTGAGTATCACTATTGGAATGCTACATAAAAGTGCGGCAGAACCCAGTTCACACAATTCACACGTCATTAAGCTTCACATGCTGGTGCGAAAACAGCATTCTCACCTGCATCCTGAGAGTTCAGCACCTCCAGGGCATGCATCATGGCACTGGCAAATACATTGGCATCCTCTTTGCTGCCAAAGTTAAGGCCGTACACCTGCCGTACATCTCGCCACTGGTGAAATGTTTGTGTGGCCTGGTTGTATTTCAGCCCCTTGGGAATGGCACAGTTTATTACCACCTGTTGACAGAAGAGAACAGCATATATACAAATCAATGCTTGAAAATCATATAATTTGAAATGCAAGCCCTAACTAAACTCAGAACAGCTCAGAAGACAGTAAAGCACTACATACTGTATCCTCAAACAACATAAGTGTTGTAGTAGTCCATAAAACTCCACATGGTCTCAGGGGAACAAAGTGACATTGCATACAAATTGCTGCAGCTTTCATGTGAAGCATTAAAACAAATGTTTTTAAGCATATTAAAACCTGTACCATGTAAAACCTGTTTCATCTGTACTGAAGAAAATAAAACCCATGTGTTCCGTTTTAGCATATGCATAGCCACTTTTTTCCTCATGAGATCAAACTGATAAAACTCAAGGTTTCAAATGTTTCAAGTAAAAATTTCTGACTAAACCTCCTCTCTACACAAAGGAGAAACATCTGCATTACTAAAAGATGACAGATAATGCTGCATTTCAGAGACAAAGACTTGCTCCCTAAAAGATTCACAAGGACGAACTAGAGATTAAAAAAAAATCGAAATAAAAAATTGCTGCTTGCAGCACCTCTATTCTTGTAGATAAAAAAAAAGTAAATGCATTTCTTCAGAACTTGCACAAAGGTTACTGAGGCCATCCTGGCACCAGACAGGTGTTACAGCAATAATATTACTTGGTTAATAGGGTAATCACATATGGGTGGGAGATAGGCCCCTACTTAAACATCAAACACTTGACTGGCTCCCTAAACTCTCCCAACATGTCCTCAACAGGGTGAATCTTTCTTGAGCTTCTGTGGTAACTGGCTGTTTTCCCAGTCATTTCAATTTCTCATCCTTTGACATCAACGTAATTACCATGAGAAGTGTAATTAATTAGAGAGCTTTATAAAAGGAACTGTGAACTGTAAGCCATCCTGTCACAACTCACAAGTGAAGAAAACTTCTCAGTTTTCTCAACATATTAATGAAATTGAGCTGCAAGAATTAAGACTGGGGCATGGTCCTATATAAGCAACTTTTCTGGGCAACTTTTCTATTGTTTTAGCCCTGCAAGCCTTTAAGTGGTAGTTACTTCTACTAAATATAGTGTTTGTGTGTGTATATGCCAGTGAATCCTTTGCAGTGAATGCATGCCATCAGAATGAGAATCCAAACTGCTGATAAAAACATCACAATAATCCATAAGTAATCCACACAACTCCAGTCAAACAAGTAACATCTTGTGAAGTGAAAAATTGCATGTTTGTAATAAACATAAGGCTGGGCGATATATCGAACGCGATGATCATGCGCATCTCGTCAGTAAAGCCGGGTCTGTGATTAGCAGTAAATCTCCATCACCTGCTTTCAAATGGAGCGGCATTTAATACACAGAGCCGTAGATCACTGACAAGCTACACAATATCGCATTTATTATCGAAGGCAATTCCTCTGCGATAATGAACGCGATATTGCGTAGCTTGTCAGTGATCTACGGCTCTGTGTATTAAATGCCACTCCATTTGAAAGCAGGTGATGGAGATTTACTGCTAATCACGGACCCGGCTTTACTGATGAGATGCGCATGATCATCGTGTTCGATATATCGCCCAGCCCTAAATAAACAAATCCACCGATAAGACATTTTTAACTAAAAACCATTGCTTCTGGCTGAAATACAAGTCTTCTATATCCATAATATTGCTTTCAATATTGCAACTCTCATTCTGACGCCACCCATTCACTGGGTCACCAAACTATCCATCCATCCATCCATCCATCCATCTATCTATCTATATCCCCACTCCAACCATTTACACAGACAAGCAATCATTACTAGCTCATCTTACTATAGTGTGTTGTTATTGTAAATATGTGTCTAATAAATGACTAGGCTAGTTACTGGCACACTTGCAAGTATAGATCTAAAGACATTAGTCAGTTATATATAGATGCCAAGGCTAAACATAAAAGGTTTGTTGATATTTTTTGTGTAGCACTTCGGAACTTTACTCATTTCGGTCACTAAACCGTCATGAATGGCTCATCAACAGATGCCAGTGAGTTTCATGAAGTAATCTGATATTCTCCATCCTTGGATATCACTGTGATGATTGTGCCGTTCATGAATTATTAAAGTAACTAGGACTAAAATGGCCTATGTACTCTCAGAAGCAGAAATAGGCTTTCCACGAAACACTGAATAACCATAAAAAAGCAATGAGTCATGTATAGTGTCACCACCCCCTCAGCATTTCTGCCATTTGTGTAGCAGGGCGCAACAACCACGGTCAGTGCTGAATAAAGGTTACCTTTAAGCACACATTACCTTGCACTTCACTAAAAGTGTAGAAACATGTCCTCACCTAAACAATGGAAGAGAAAAAGGTTTCTTTAACGGTTCATTTCTTCACAGGAAATGAACAGATAAAGAAAGAACCAGGCCAGACATTAATTATATACATATGCAATATACAGCATGAAGTGAATTACGTGACATGAAACATTCTAAATTTAGCACACAAAAGTGAGTTTCTATGCTTCTGAACAGAAAAGCAAAAACTCTTTCCAAAAAGGTTTCTTAAACATGCCTTGTCTGCCATTGGTTGAATAAACAGATAACTCTGCTTAAAACTCACATCACTGGCTGGACCTTTGTTGCTATGCCAAGCTGTTCAAGATGCAAAATCAGAGCAATGTTTAAGGAATAGTTCACCAAAAAATAAAAATTTTCTGAAAATTTACTCACCCTCACACCATCCAAGATGTAGATGAGTTTGTTCTTTAAAACAGATTTGGAGAAATTAAACGTTACATCACTTGTCCACCAAACGATCATCTGCAGTGAATGGGTGCCGTCAGAATGAGAGTCATTAGTTGCAATATTAAAAGCAATATTATGGATAGAGTACTTGTATTTCAGTTTCTTCACAAGATAATAACTGATGGACTGGATTCATGTGGATTATTGTGATGTTTTTTATAAGCTGTTTGGACTCTCATTCTGATGGCACCCATTCACTGCAGAGGATCCATTGGTGAGCAAGTGATGTAAAGTCAAATTCCTTCAAATCTGTTCTGATGAAGAAATAAATTCATCTATATCATTGATCGCCTGAGGGAGAGTAAATTTTCAGCAACATTTTATTTTTGGGCGAACTATTCCTTTAAACACAGTAAATAGGAATCAACCTAAAAAATACTTCTAACCTACAAAATTACAATTCTCCATAGAGACATTTTGGGATAGAAGAAAGTGTTTAAAAAACACATTTTAACTTTACTGAATTAATGACTAATGGCCTTAGAAACAGCATTTTCATGTAAAAGTGTCCTAAATAAAAAGAAACAGCTACAAGTGCTGGACACTCTAAAAAGATGCTTCAACTCAGTAACAATACAGCTGAACACTTAATATGTGCTGTTTAAAGACAAACACTAACACGGCCCTCATTGAGTAACCTTCATAGAGAGATTGATTGGCTGCCTATTAACATGGATATAATGGTTATATCAGGATACAGCATACAAATAAGTCCTTGATGATGTCAGGAAATATAAAGACTTTGCAAGGACGGGGCAGCAGCAACTGAGCATGAAAATTAAAGCATAATCAAAATGATAAAACAGATCCAATTAATAGTTTCATAAACATCCAAACTCATTTCAAATGCAAAGAGGTTGTTTTTGATGCACAGAACCTTGACATATTATGGGCATTGGGGAAAAACAGAAAAAAGAATTATCACTTTAAAGGAATTTAAATAATACAAGTTAAGTTCTATTGACCACATCTGTAGCATGCTATATTTTAAGTCTATATTTTCAAGCTATTAAATATAAACAGTGTAGTTCCTTGTTTACTCTGTATTTTATGTTTTAACTGCACCTGATTGGAAATATAAAAGTATGAGACTGCAGTCTATGAGGTTTTCATTTCTTTTACTTTATACCTAACTTGTACTAAATCAACCAAATCATCAGTCAGAAGCTTATGGAAGGGTCATATTTAGTAGTTCACTGCACAGAAAACTTCCTTAATTTTACGTACTGAAATATAAACCAGCAAATAAAACTGGGTCTGATT
Organism: Spinibarbus caldwelli; assembly: GCA_039654775.1. Taxonomy (NCBI): domain Eukaryota; kingdom Metazoa; phylum Chordata; class Actinopteri; order Cypriniformes; family Cyprinidae; genus Spinibarbus; species Spinibarbus caldwelli. Next base: position 25,102,427 of record CM077240.1, read on the forward strand.
TTGATTCAAGAGTCATTTAAAAATAAAAAAATTACAATGTTACAAAGTTTTTGATCTTAAATCAATCACACATTAATATGCCTCTCATGGAAAAGTTATTTTATCCATTCCACCAGATGCTATTCGTAATGTGAACAAAGAGATAATAAATTTAATTACTTTGCTAAATTAATTGTTGGCATACATAGGATCTTAGAGGACAACAAAAATACATTACAAGCAATATTCAACATTAAAAGGAGGTTCCTGTTTTAAAGTTTAGGGGCATTAAATGAAGTCTCTCCCACCACATATGGGAGTTCACAAAATGCACATAAAACGAGGAAAGGTTAAAAGGTTGCTGAAGCAGCACATACTTCTCATATGTGCATGCACATTTTGCAGAAACTCTAAAGTAGACGTTTCAGCAACCTCATGAGCTTTTAAATACATCAATAAAAAGTAAAAAGTACAGCCATTTTTTGTTAAGGCAGAATTTTTTACTGCCACACCAAGTTTCCTGAACACAAACATGGCAGTTTTATTTAAGATATGTTAATAGCATTCAAATGCGACCAGGGTTACAATTAATCTCAGCAAATGGCACTTCCTAACCACAAAACATACCTGAAGAACAGCACATAAATCATGAGATTTTAAGAAATTTGCTACCCTTTCCACTGCAGTAGCTAGACAATTCACACTTAATTCAGTATTATTAATACGGCATCAGAAAGATGCAGCTAACGCATAAGTCATAACCCATAAATCTTTAGATATTCAGTCTCAGGTCAAGAAATAGATTGGGTTCTTGATCTATTAAGAGCTAGAAAAATAAGAGGCATTTTCTGCAATTCAAATCACTTGCTAAGGTCAAGGTTACTCTGACGGAGTAAAACAACATTCCCAAATCCTGAATAGAAGTGAAGCATTGTTCAGTGCATACAGCCTTTTTCTTAAAGGAACAGTTCACTAAAAAATTTAAACCTCATCATTTACTCACCCTCATTTCTTTCACAAAGTGAGAAAAGGACAATTCAAAAAATGACAACAAAAAGCCCAAAGCATCATAAAAATCATAAAAAACAGTCCATATGACTTGTGCACTATATTTCAGGTCTCCTGAAGTCATATGATGGCTTTGTCTGAGCAACAGACAGATTAATATAGGGCATGAATCGTATGGACCACTTACATTTTGAACAAGCCTCATTCACTTTCATCATGACGAAAAAAAGTAGTCTGTATACATTCTTTATCATTCCTCCTTTTGTTTCACAAAACAAAGAAAATCATACTGCTCAAGAACAATTTGATGCAGAGTACATGTGACGATTTTTATTTTTATGTGAACTATTCCTTGAAACCCCACAATGAACCACTAAAAGGAAAGATGAACGGCATTTTCCAATATGTAGCCAAGCATAACATTCTTGTAATCACAACAAGAACAGGAGCATTTCTCATGAGATGTTGTTCTGTTTAAAGCATGCTGTGCTGATCTGTGAGCCACTCAAACCTCCCGTGCTCGGTGTCATGGGTCATCAAAGCACTGCAGTGAAACCAGACCCCTCTCTGCAGGAGAGGCCAACAAGGCCAAACAGACAGCCTCTGTTAAACCTACTGGATTGTAGACTGCCTTTACGACACTCAATATCTGACTCGATTCTAAAAGACGTCATGTCTAACAGCACCATTTATCTGTGACAATATTCACAATAAAATTACAGCATCACATACCTTACTGCAGATAAAATTAAAAGTTAAAATGAAGGCCCAATTAATTAGCTTTTTTTTTTCTCAAAGCCATCCTATTTTAAAATTGTGAAAGTCCACATTAAAAAGCAGTAAATATGCCACAATGCATTCTAAAAGCCTAAAAGTGATTTAAAATGTTGACAAAAAATGTTTAATAAAATTTATTTAGTATAAATTAAATTTATAAACAACCCATTTTAATATTTAAAAAATAATACACTCTAAAAACAAATGTTTTGGTTTAAAAAATGCAACAGTTTGCATCAATCTTTTTTTGAGTTATGACAGTTTGTAATGAAATTAAACAATTTTTGATTACTCAATTACTCAGTCATTACTCAAATAAATAAAAAGTTATTCCAACTAATGTCAACATAATTGTGTGGTGGCCCTGGAAAAAACAAAACAAAAAAAAACTAATCTTATCTACGTCATTTCAAATAATCAGCTAGCACAGCATATGCAAAAATGTAAACTATTAAGCATGTGAATTTAATGAAGTAAGATATTACTTGTCAACAGCATTAGCACAGTCATTCCTCATATGGTCAATGTAGTTTAAATAACTACAAGTTACTACAATTTATTTTTCTTTCAAATCAATTAATCCAGAAATTTGTTTAAATTACACAGAGTATTATGTTAATGTAGTGATCGATATTATTATATCAACAGAACTTATCAAAATAACATTTGCAACTTTCTAAAGCAAATATTTAACTTGGAACCACGCATATGAGTTGTGGTAATGGGTAACCTGGATTTGTTTTTTGGAGTGCAAAGCTAAGGGTAAATATTGACCTCTTTTCCTGTGACAAGTATGGAAACTTGAGTAGATCCATCACGCTAATTAATAGTTTCCAACTCATTGACACCACAGCTCCCCTTTTCTCTTACCTGGTGGTCCTGAATTTTACGGCCTACTACTCTGAAGGCGTTGTTGCCAGTGTGGTGATAGATGTGGACTCGACTAAATCCTGTGGATCCACCAGCCGGAACCCACTTCTTATTGGCGTCGTCATATACCATGACAGCAGCCCGCGCCTGACAGATACTCTGCTCACTGAAAAGAAAGACAGACAGACATATGCATTAATGGATAAAGGAAAACAATAAAGCTCAAAAAATTCAATAATGCAATTCAAAAAAAAAAAAAGTTTTTCTATTTCCTCCTCCTATCTCTGGTCTAAAATGGCAATAAATATGGGAATCAATGCATTAAATTCAATGAGAAGACATTTTATGTTAATAATTGCAGTAGTTAACTGTTCTTCCAATCACAGAAAGCTTTAAACCATAGAGAAGTAACCATCCGTCATACGATCCAGCATTGACACTCAAGTACAGTACACCTTTATAGGTCACGCTTTCATTAAGCAGTCACCCATTAAATGTAAACACTGGAAATCATTTTCCCTGTCTCTCCACTCACATTGCACTATAGAGCAACTATAACACTAAATTATTTACAATGACTTCCAACCTCCCACTGCGTTAATAGAATAGGAAGAGAGCCACTGAAAGGCGCTAACATATTCTTCCCTTGTCACGTGATCACATGGAAGCAACCCTTTTAATGCAGGTGGAAAAATGCAAGAGCGAGAAAACGAGAAAGAGTGGAAAAAGTGCTTTGACCTTGTGAAAAAATACTTCTGGTTGTGCTCCTTTAGAAATCTCCCTCCTTTAGAAATCTTGACAATGTTTTGGCCATTCAATAAATCTATTCTAGTTGTAATGAATCTGTGCCACTTCTATATTTTACAAAAAAGAAAACAAGACAAAGAAATGAAAGCTAGAATTTATGTCATAGTTTAAGACCAGCTGTGTTTTGTCGGTTGCTTGGCTTTTTTGCACCAAGTAGTTTCTGGTCTTTCTGTTTGAAACACTGTAAAACTAGCACCAGTGTCCCTACTACTTGATTTACACTAACATAAATCCTCACATAAAATTATGCCACTAAATATTCCCATACAAAATAATAATCATGATCAAGCAATCCAGAATATACACTGACAGACTATCCAGTGTTTTGTTTTGCTTTTCCCTGAAATCAATCTGAGGACTGAGATGAGATCCTGGGATCATCCGCCCAGCAGATAAGGGCTAATCTAACAGGATTGTCTGCTGAGACCAATCCCTGCACTTTAATTAAGGAACAGGCATGCAGGAGTGGGCCGAGAGGGCTCTCCAGTGCTCTATGTCATATTACAGTGTAATTGATGGCAGACAGTCAGAAAGCTAATGGCTTACACAGGACAACTGGCCAAGGGGAGAGAGCCATGACACATCCAAAAAAAACCAACTCTTTCAACAAATCCATGACTCAAACAGAAAACATTTACATCCCCAAACGGTTCTTGCATAGAAACAAAAGGACTCACCAACCCCAATCCCATTTCATTTTTTAAAAATTTAACTATAAATGTTTTAATTTTAAACAATTAATGAACCAATCAAAACAAAATATACAAAAATAATTCACTCTCTCGGACTGAAGGTATTTGCTGATCTCATGATTTCACCCACAACTTGCTACTTGTAAATTCGAACTGACACTTCAGCAGGCCGTGAGAACTGAAGACTTCAGTCTCACAGTCTGACTACAGACAGTCTACCATGTGTTTATATAGTTGTTCTGATTTGGCAATAAAACATCTTAGTGACCTTCAAAAAAACAATGTATTCCCAATGTATTTCATTTCAGAGGTGCAAATAAATTCAAAGGACAGAGGGAGACCAGCACAAGAGGTTCTGTGATGCAAGAAAAACTTCACTTGATGGAATAATGCACATACCCAATTATGACAGCTATGCAATTGCATTTTCTCATTAATCGTAGGATTAATAAGCCATTTAGGGAGTTTGTCAGAATAAAAAGTTCAGCTGGGCTGGAATTGGATGCAAATAAAAAAGCAGTTTACCATAAGCTAAACTACTGGTGCGTGTGTAATTATCGATTACGTCAAGTACAAAATATTTCATCTTTTTCAAACTGTAGTGAATTTTGCTTTCGCCAACCTAAGGAGGCGAAATAATGTAGTGATGGGTACTCACGTCACAGGTGACGTTATGATTTTTGGATCATGTGTCACTAAAGGTGTGGTTAGGAGTACATCACATAAGAAAGATTGGTGGGATACCTAACTTGTAGAACCTTACTGCATTATCAACACAACGAAGACACAAGTGTAATAAAATAAATTTTATTAACAAAAGATAGACAAGTAATCAACAACTACTAAATGAATACCATGAATGAAAAAGGAATAAAGTGCATAAGATGTATAAAATCCATCTGGTTGTGCTGGTAACAATGCAGTGGGGAAAGGAGCAGGAATCCGTTTCGACGCAGCAGATGTGACCCTGAAGTAGGTGCAGAAGGTCCTTAGCATGGAACAAGCAAGCAAAGGTACCTTGGAGTGAAGGTTTGCTCTCCGGAGCTTAACCTTATTGCAAATGTCTGTGTGTTTTCTGCCTCTCTGGGCAGAAGACCCAGAATTTGGTCAATCTGCTTTGTCTCTCTAGGATGGAGACTCAGGACGTGCTGCATCTGTGGACGAAGACTCTGAATGAAGTCTGAACATAGATTATCTCTTTCCTCGCAGGCTGGAGGCTCAGAACGTGGTCGTATCTGTTGCTGCCTCAAAGCTGCAGAGTCAGGACTTGGTATCTGTTGCTGCCTCTTCCCTCATGGCCAGAGGTTTCGGTGTTTCTGTTAGAGTCTCTCCCTTTCGGGACTCAGACTCAGAACGGAGGTTGATCTGCTATTGTCTCACCCTTGTAGGGCTCAGACTCAGAACTGGTTTATCTGTTAACGTCTTTCCCTTTCGGGACTCAGACTCAGAACGGGTTGTTTCTGTTGCTGCCTTCCCTGTAACAGGCCGGAGACTCAGAACGAATGTGTCTGTTACTGTCCCTTCCCTTACGGGCCGGAGACTCAGAACTGGTTTATCTGTTAACGTCTTTCCCTTTCGGGACTCCAGACTCAGAACAAGGAGTGTCTTTTGGAAAGGTACCTTTATCTCTTTCCAATTGAGGAGGAGATTGCAATCTGGCGCTTCTCCATTTCCAGGATGTGATTGGCTATTTCCATCAGAGAGGGGGGGACACGGTGTGGCCCACCCTTCTTTCCTACTGTGGAACTTATTTGCATAGTCCAAACACACATTTAGAAAAGTGTCACTAAAGTCTTTACCGATAGCAATTCACTTACCAAACCACAACCAGAATACCTTTGGCAATGTTACGAACACATTAAGTCCAAACATGATGGAAGAAAACTGAACTGTCATGCATGCGTTCATTTGTCCATTAACAGCTGAGTTTGTGTAAGATGTTGCACTACACATCGCTGTCACTGAGAATACTTATGTCTCTGAATAAGTATGAGATGTGTGTGTTGTAGTGTGCATCAGTTTAAGGTTTGAAAACATAGTTATGAACGGATTTGGATGGATCTCTGTGGTCTCCCTTTGTTTCACACACTGCTGCTGCATGCAGAGGTCCTAAGGAATTTTTATGGCGGTCACAGGCCAAAACCTTAGAAATCAGTCTGTTGGTAGGTGAAGGGCAGAAACTGCATTTTGACCAATGAGAAGACCCGTCCTTCCCGGGCTTTGTTCCAAAGGTCGTCTCTTGCCCTCTCAGAGGTGTCTGGCCATTGTCCTGGCATCTTTATCTGATGGCATTGGACAGTTTGCTTATGTTAGTCACTAAGATCCAATCAAAATGTAGCAAACCTTGGTCCACTATAGTGGTCAGAGAGGGGCCCTGCCATAAACTGGGCCCTGGAATGTGCTGTCCACTACAAAAACTTACATTTGTCTACAAAACTGACGTGAACAATGGTAATAATTATATTAATATTAATTGCAAACAATTGTCTGAATCACTGTTGCACATCAGGTGTTTGACATTTGGATCAAAGATGAACTGAAAAACTGTTTGGTTAATGCTTAAAGAATTAATTTGACTGTAAACAAGCATTGTGACAAAGTGTGATCAAAAACCCTCTGATATAAAAAAAAAACATCTAAAGCACAGCAGCAATGCAATCAGGAAACATTTTCATTCCCTCATCGCTTTAACATCTCAATAGCTAAAAAATACGACATCAGAGAGCTTCGTCCTGAGGCTGCAGTGACGCGAGCATGGTAAACCAAGATCTGATTATGCAACCCAGCGCCCACAACATCAGGAGAAATAATCATCAACCTTCTACACAGCTCAAAGTAATGTCCTCGATGACAGCTCCATTGTCTCTGGCCATGTAACGCACTCATTCACAAATAAACTACACAAGTTAAGATGAAGGGATGCTTGTTGAAGCATGTGTAATAATGGCATTGCATCTATAAACAAGAGCGCAGAATCTGCATGCTGACAGTGATGCTGCCAAAATAAATTATGCAACATTGTGAATATAATTTTATTGCAGTTTTTATTCAGGCGTTAAGTCACCAGACTAGTTTTACAAACCTTCATTGTCTCAATTCAAACCATCTAATTAAACCAACTGTGACTCAACAAAATGCTTGCATTGGCACTCAGAAATGTTTACAGAAACATTTTTATGCATTAAAATCTTTTAGTACAAATTAATCTAGCTGTTTAATCTATATTGTTGCTGCATACTAATTAAAGACCAAAAATCATATATATGTTGTGTATTGATTTAATTAAAATTTGTGGAAAACATTACTTTGTCTGGCAATAATCTGCATTTTGTAAAAATTTAGTAAAAACTGATTTTAAAATAAAATCATCCATTTAGGCAATTTCAAATATGCAATAACATTCTATATAATTCACGAGTAGCAGTAGGCTATTTGTGAATTATACATGGATCTTGATATTGTGTTGGCGCATGATGAACTAGCCCTGAAGGTTTGACATGAATCATGCATGTCACGAAGGCCAACTCCGACTAGCTCACACTTTAACACTTAGTTTGTTTACACAGCTCAAATTGTCTAACACTATAACTCAACAAGCTGCCATCTCTAAGCCACATCACAAATCCACTGAGACTCTAGCAAACAAGAAATCAAACCTCCTTACAAGTCAAGTGGACTCATTGGCCTCAGGTCCAGAGATCTACAGCAATCCTGCTCAGAAGCCAAGGGATTTGAGGTGTGTTGAGATCTTGCACAAAGAATATCAAAAAAGAACGAAATACAGACAAACAGTGAGACAAAGTCTCAGTCAAAGTTACCACTTTAATATGACAGTATCAAAATATAACCCAACAGAGAAAAACCACATGTGTTTCACACAATGAAGGAGAAACTGATACAGATCTTGAAGGACAAAGCATCATAGAACATGCTGTAAATCTTCAAGGCTGAATCGCTGGGAACTGTGCCCTCTAAACTTACATAGACAATGCTGCAAAAGAAACAGAAGCCCACAAACAAGGGACACAATTTAGTCTTCTTTGAAACCATGTTTGTCAAGTTAGTGAAGAGCAGTCATTTAGGTCAGTGAGTCAATTCATTGAGAAACAAAAGTATTTTCATGGAGAGCAATGTGGTGTTTCTAAGTGAGGCTAGAA
>CM077240.1:26605716-26653216 GCA_039654775.1 Spinibarbus caldwelli
AACAACAAATAATACTGTTCAGAGAGGTCTAAAGTTTAGTTCATTCAAGTCTGGTTTACATTTATTCATAAAGATGCTTGTCTGACTGAGAATAATGAATGCTACTAACAAACCAAAAAAATGAGGCTTTGAAAGGCACCTTTAGATGCATTATCCTGGCGTTAAAGAAATAACTCACCCAAAATGACAATTTGCTGAAAATTTACCCTCAGGCCATTCAAGATGTAGATGAGTTTCTTAGAAAGATGCAACTTTTCACTTCACAAGATACTTAATTTATGGACTGGAGTCGTGTGGATTACTTGTGGATTATTGTGATGTTTTTATCAGCTGTTTGGACTCTCATTCTGACGGCACCCATTCATTGCATATATGTGATGTAATGCTAAATTTCTCCAAATTTGTTCCAATGAAGAAGCAAACTCATCTACATCTTGGATGGCCTGAGACTGAGTAAATTTTCTGCAAATTTTAATTTTGGGTGAACTATTGCTTTAAAGTGCTGACTGTGAAAGCAACTGATGGACTCTCATTTTGGCAAGTACACTAAAGAGGCATGTTCACTCACTGTGTTACATAAAAATGCTGTAGGACTTCTATATTTAGAAATACATTTCATTATGTTTTGCATTTACAGTAGTCTAGCAATGCCTAAAGAGTCGGTTTTGATGATGGTCTGCTTTTGCTGGTAAGAACCCACACAAATGCATCAATCATTACATTTGGTAAAGTCAGCTAACACAAGCTTGATAGATATTGATTTTCATTTAATGCAGAGATCCTCAGCTGTGTGCATACTTAGATTTTAAAACTGAACAACAAATGGCAAGTATGTAAAAGTAAATAAAAATATTTTGATTATTTGTTCTGATGTGAACAGATCCCCAAAAGACGTTTTCTTGTCTCTCGATTTCATGCTTTCAAAAGAAATATTGTCTTTTCAAAAGACAATATTCCACAACATGAAACATTATGATCAACTCAAACCATATTTATCCTTGTTGCAAGTTAATCTATTTTCAATATAGTCTAGGTTGTATTTTCTTCTACCTTTATAATTTTGTTGGTTTATGAGAATTAGTTCACGTCACATAACCTGTCCATTTTGGCAAAATACAAGAAAACATATAGGAAGCATTTTCTCTTCCCTTTTAAAAGTTACTTTAAGTATTTTCCTGTCTTACCCGCATGATATATGGTCAGTTCCATTTTATTATTTGGATAAAATATTGTTTTTCCCTAATGTCTGAACAGCAACTCATTTCTTGGTCATGACCCACCAATTGTGCTAAAGCAGTTGGTGGGCATTATTAAAGATGATACACAAAGATCAGAATATTGATGTAAAATCAGTTTAAATTAATTGTGCATACTACATGCAAATGGGAAAATTCAGTGCCTCCTATTCAAGATTTGCATCGCAGACAAAACACAGAAATTATACAGGCACAGACACTGCGTGCATAGAAACATAAATAATCATTCAAAATAAAAACAATTAAATTCATTTAAAGGGATAGTCCTCCCAAAAATTCAAATTCTGTCATCATTAACTCACCCTCATGACGTTTCAAACCTGTATGACTTTCTTTTATTCTGTGAAACACACACACACAAAACGAAAAAGATAGAACTTTGTTTTGAAGAACTTTGGTAACCAAAAGGTTTTGGCTCCCATTGACTTTCATTTGTTGTCCATATAATGGAAGTTAATAGGAACCGAAACTGTTTGGTTACCAACATTCTTCAAAATATCATCTTTTATGCATCACAGAACAAAGAAAGTCATACATGTTTGGAACGATATGAAGATAAGTAAATTATGATAGAATTGTAATTTTTGAGTAGACCATCTCTATTAAGATATTTGATTTTTTTCCCCAAAGTAATTTTAAACTGATCTGAAATAAATGGATCTTTTATTTTAAGTCAATAAATTGGCACATCTGTTATTGGGGATTCCTCAATATCATATAGTTATACTCCCTCTAATATACAAACAGACTATACCTTTTTATAAAAAATAAATGTTTTTCATAAAATCATGTTCAGGAGAGAAAAAGGCAAACATTGTTCACACCAGTTCAACAATATTTAAACTTAACATGCACTTCTGTCAAGCAGAAAACCAATCATCAAGGACTTTGAACCTCCATGTTGTCAAGTAAAGTGTCTTTCTTAAAGAACTTTAAGGTGCGAATGGATCTCCAGACCCCTACGTAACTGTCGCTCAGGGATTGTCTCGTAGGATCGTCTGATGGGACCCCCGGTCTTTCTAATTCTATGGACTCTGCCACTTTATTCTCACGAATAGGACCCTGGTCATTGCCGTCAACTGATGCTGTCAGGCTGCCATTGGGAACGCTCTCTAGATCATTTGGAAGAGTTTCCATATCTCCATCAGGCTTGGCGGGTTCCACATAAGGTTCTCCTGGAAGTTCTTCATCCTTAGCAGACTCATCCATATCCTGGTAGGTTAACTTCTTTTTGGTTTCTTGATACTTCACCACACAGTAGGTGATGGAGCCGACGGTGTTAACTACCACGCCTGCCACGAACAGTTTGGTTGGCATCACGTCACTGAAGGCCAGCATGCCCACAGTGATAGTAGCTATACTCTTGACCACCCCCACAAAGCTGGTGGTGACGGCCGAGTTGATATAGGTACAGTGCAATGTGGTGAAGTTCATTGCACAGCCAATGAGGATGCAGGTACAGAAGATGCCTGTGATATACGGGTTCTTCCAACCTTCATATGTCCACATGTCAATGGCGTCCATGCTTGCAATGGAACAGATGAAGAGAACGGGAGAGGCCACCACTGCAATGGTGTACTGGGCTGTGAGTGGCCCATAATCACTGTCTGCACTCACTTTTTGGATGAGCACCAAGTAGGAGGCGTGGACGATCACAGCTAAAATGCCAGTCACGTAGCCAAAAGGGTCACCTGTTAGATCTCCAGCACCTGCACGAAAACAGAGAGTTGCACTGCAAAGTTAAACAGAGACTGCACAATATACATGATTTATGGCCATTATCAAATTAAACTCTGTATGAGAGCCATGTTTTATGGAGACATGACATGCATAGTCCAGAATATCAACAGCACATGTTTAAGTATCATACAATGGACAAAACAGTAATTGGGTAAGATTACTTTAGTTAGGCTACTTTTATTAGCTTAATTTGCTTTTATTTTCAGAAGCAGTTCAAAACAGATTAGTATAAATAATATAATTATATGCACACTACTTGGAAAAATAAGTGACACATAGGAAGATACAGAAAAAAGAAGGATAACTGCATCGGAGAGACTTAACGGCGGGCTAGTTATCAAACCGGGGCAAGTTGTCACAATGGGGTTTTGTCTAGAAGGTTTTTTTTAAATGTTGGATTCATCTAGTTCAAAACCTTCTTAAATTGGAAAAATCCACCGTTTTATTCTCAAAACTAGAAAAAAAAAAATCAAAATATTTTTGCAGCACAACACAATAAAAGACGAGTCATAATGAAGTTTGTAGGCCTACTCAAATGCTAAACGGTGTTCGCACAACTTCGCATGACTAGATTTTATTTTTATTGTCAATAAATGTCACATTTATTGTTTTCATATGTGTTAAATGTTACAAATGTATTAATTACAGTATTTGTTTTTAACATGTTCAAGTTGCATGACAACATGCCCCACTAGTGGTAAACCGATCCTTTTCTCCTGGAAATAGCGATGAAAATGTTCATAGGTTTTCTTTGAAGTCAAGACTTTAAGGTATGTGTCTACAGAAATTGACTTACATTGAGAAATATTAACTGGAGTGAAAAGTGTGATTAGGATACTACCTCAACATAAAGTAAAAACTATTATGTTATTTATAAATGACCCACAATATTCTTACCAGCCAGTGCTGCTCCTCCAGTGGTGATGAGAACTGCTGTTATTACCCCAGCTGATGGGATCCCGTTCTTCAGCACGCACACCCCAATCCCTAACGTTACCAATGGCAAGCATCGTTTAAACACAACATACATGGGCAAACTCAATCCCCTGAGAGACCAGAGGGTTAATGTGGACTGCAAAGTTGCCAAAATACAGACACTCGCAAAAACTTTGACTAACTGGAAGCTGAAGGGAGGTATATCTATTTTGCCCAGTCTCCTCAGCACCTCTAATGTGAGAGCCGCAGTGCCGCTGGTCAGACACTGAATTAAAGTCAGATACGTAAAGCTGTAGGTCGTAATGAGGAACTTTAACAAAATATTCAGCGAACCCGAAAAAAATCCATGCGCAACGGCCACCGAAATGCCCAGCAAACGTCCTTTGCAAACTTCCATGTCTTTCCTGATAGACTGGGGGTTCCCGGCGTCTCCGTATTACGCACTGAGCTCTGAGTCCACTGCTGAATATTCACAGCACTCTCCTCTTGTGCGTAATTCACGCAACACGAGCGCTGCTGAATGAACGCGACGCGCCGCAGCTCCGACCGTCTCTTTCTTTGTACAGTGATTGAACTGGAGTCAACTGCAGCCAATCCATTTACTTTGATGCACTTTACACTTTTATTTCTCCTCCGAGGTAGTTCACAGTTAGAAACAATACTAGATGCGCGCAATTTAGTCTGTAAATCAATAGTGCAAATTTTAAACCTCCCCAATAAAACTAAAGGCTAGCCTACTGTTGTATCGATACAGACTATATATGCGTTTCAAACATTTCAGGCACAATTAAGTTAGATTAGGGATTCTGGTGGTTAAAATATATGCCAGCTAAAAAATGAAAAAGCTGGAGAACAGAATGTGCGTTCGCCTGAGGTAACAGTACGCAGTTTTATCTTTCGATTTTCTCTCTTATTTAACCCAGACGAATTAATTGGTTAAATGTTTTGTTTGTTTGTTGTCACGTCTAGAATTTCCTGTACAAACTCCTTTAAAGTCATCGTATAACTGGCACTGCTGTATACCCCCTTTAATTCTATGGAAAATGGAAGCGTTATCCTTTAAGTCCCAGTTCACGTTTCCAAAGTTTGTGTTTACAATTTCAAAGGCTTCCTATCAGTTCTGGTGATTCAAGGTCATTTGGCTAACAAAAACAAGCCACTGGAAAATCCCTGACAGCCACTATACAATTTAGGCTATGTGAATGCATACTATGTAGGGGCTAGTATATATAAAATATTACATCAATATGATATTCATTTACATATTGAAAAACCATCATTGATTCCCTCACTGCAGGTTATACAAGCACAGTACTTATTCATAACATTATACTACTCTTAAACCTTTAAGAATTTAAAATAAACTCTGTGTGGTAGGCAAAATAAATTAGATTAAAAAGAAGACTCAGGATTTGACTTCAGTTGAGAATGACAGATTGCATTGATTTATTAATATCAATTTAACAAACCAGTAAGGAACAACAACACACACATACTACATAATCTACCAATGAGCTTCAGAAAGCAAGGCACTCGCTGCTTAAAGGAATAGCTTACCCAAAAATGAAAATTCTGTCATTAATTACCCACCCTCATGTCATTCCAAACCTATAAGACCTTCATTCATCTTCGGAACACAAATTAAGGTATTTTTGATGAAATCCAAGAGCTTTCTGACCCTGCATAGACAACAATGTATAACTGAAATGTTCCCAGACCATAATGTATTAAGGACACCAATAAATTAGTCCATTAGTGGTTCAACTGTAATTTTACGAAGCTATGATAATACTATTTCCTCTGCATGTAAACAAGGCTCAGCACATGTGTGTTCTACGTCTGCAGCGTATCACGCGTATGCGTTGTTTATGTTTCTGCAGAGGTACTCTTGATAATGGCGGAAGACATGATTTTGAGGAGAAGGACTGCTGAATAAAGTCGTTATTTTTGTTTTTTCGCACAAGAAGTATTCTCAGAGCTTCATAAAATTACAGTTGAACCACTGATGTCACATGGACTGTTTTACCATTGTCCTTACTACGTTTTCATTTTTGGGTGAACAGTCTCTTTAAGGTAAACTTTTAGTTTCATTATACACTTTAGAAACCCTATATTAACATCACACTCAGTTTTTACACTCAGTGACACATGAGATTCCCCCTCATCTGTACAGTACTCCTGACGCAATGCTCCTGATGCGTCCCACGGGTTCTCCTTTAATAGCGTCATTAGGAAAACCACAGTGAAATCTTGGCAAACTCTGCGCCTGTGATTGAAACAGAGCTGCGGCTCCCCTGTGCTTTGCGGCAACCTCTTTCCATGGTGCACCAACCTCCTATAGGGCGGCCAGGCATGAAGGGGTGAAGACTTTTACAGTCTCATCCCAAGAGCAGTCTACAACCTGTGAAGAAAGCCACAGTCACACGATTAAAACTGTATCCACGTGATTGAGGTAGAAAAATATGATAGTTAGATAAGGACATTAACAGCTTTGGGTCAGACAAGCTTAAACACTGTAGCTGGATTCTGGTAATGATACCACCCAGTTGGTTACAATTTAAAAGGGTCACATCATGATATAAAATTTACTTTATCTTTTAAGATAAAATGGATAAAAATTTGATTTAAAATTTGATTTGCAGTATGCAAACAACATAGTATCAGAAACAGTGGAAAATGCACGCAAACTAAAATATGACATCTTTTGGAACAAAAAAAAAAAAAAAAAAAACTAGATAAAAGGGAAAAAATATTTAAATTGTCCTATCTGCAAAAAGCTAAAAAGTTCCACCACTGACTGGATACATACAGTATGCAATTATTTTACTTAAATTATTTTTACGACATTTTACTACTTTTTAAATTCAAGTTAATGCCATTAAAATTCAAAACACCATTAATAAATCTACCAAATTCATGTAAAGCACAAAGCTTATTGTGTCACCACAAGGGTCATCTCAGGAAAAAAAAAAGAAAGAAATAAATCCCCACTGGTCTGCAGTGCTGAGAGAGCACCCTTGATACTGGGAAACAAAGAAATTTTTATGCATGTGCTGCTTTACTGAAATATACAATAATGATGTTCAGCCAACAAATTGTTTGTTTCTTTTGATGCTGCTTCAAAGACTTTTTAAAGCATCTCTTTTTTCCTTACATGGACATTAAATTGCTATTGTACCATGTACAGTTAACAATGTACTTTTGTTATATTCTCCTCATTATAATTTGTAATAGCAATATCAAGACAAACTGAATATGGGCAGCTGACATAACAAAAACATATAATGATTAATATTTATAATTATTAATATATGCATAAGATATTAATCACAACACTAAAAAAAGGTGTAGAAACAATTTTCACTCTTAAATTTCTGGTGAAATTCACAATTAATCAATGAAATGGCAAATAACATTGAAATAAATGCATTTTGAAGTAAAAAGAAAAACATTTTGAAGTAAAAAGACTCTCTCTATAAGAAAGCCCCAATCTTTGCTTGGCTTAAACAATACAATTATTTCAAAATAATATATATGGACTATACACAAGTCCGTTCACGTCCATATTTCTATAAATAGAATTTCAAAGGCACAGTTTGTCCTAACAGACAAAATTCAACTCAATGTGAAAGTGATATAGTGATGTTCCACTCCTCTTTATTGCAGTCCTTTTCTCCATATCTCATTACTCCTGAGTGCTCCAGCAGAAAGCCTGACTCACCCACTGAGGGAGAAAAAGTCCTTCATTAATTACTTGACTGCAAAACGCACAACAGCGACTGAGTGCCAGAGAGCGGGCAACAGTGCAGAAGAAACAGATGCAGAGAGCAGGAGCAAGGAGTGAACGGGTGGTCAGCTGATAACACAACGCTCAATATAACTGGAGGCAAGATTCCGCTCAGCTCATCTGAGGAACAATATCTGTTAAGAACACACAATACATGTCCTCTTTTGAGAGATACATTTTAGATTCTTGTCAAAAAGTGTAAAGGCATGATGCATCACCTGCCGTAGGTGTAGATGAAGTCAGAGCTGGGCTTATTCTCAACAACCGGTTACAGTATAATTACCGCATTTGAAGACTTCACTTTGTTCAAAGGAATAATGACTGTACAGATGTTCAGTATGTGCGCAAACCTGAGCGGAGGTGATCAATCAAACTGAAAGGGTAAAAACGAATGAATTTTCATTGGGAATGTGTGTTTTTAAACTGATACGTCATCTGTTAGGAATAGTCAAAATCGACCTATAATCGTATCCACTTAGACAATAAATGACATTGTGGTGTTAGATCCCCCTTGACTCTAAAATGTGTATTTAACAACGGCTCAGGGTGAGTTGTGAGCTTGAATATTAGCCTTGACAGCGAGTACGAACAGCACAAGGTGTGTATGTGTGTGCGTTTGTGTGTACGGTTGGCAGCGAACAGGGAGACTGCGGTAGAAAAAGCACTTCACAGTTCTTGCCCTCGCCTTGCAGGAAAAACCCACACCACCTGCAGCCTGCCAACAGCTGCACTTACGCCCCACGTGGAACTAACAATAAGAGAGAATCCATACATGCATCATTTTCCCAATCCTGCAATTTGGCTCTGACACACTGCGGTCCATTTTGTGAGATTTTTCTGCTTGCGCACTATTAGTATAAGAGACACAGCATGTTTTCTAAGAGACTTACAAAATACTCTGAAATGGGCAAGACATCTAAGTGAGCTTAAAAGCTTGCCAAATTTGCATTCTGATAAACATGAAACTCTACATTATCAAAACGAGACCTGAATGTAATGGCAAAGCCTTGAAAAAGTTATAGAGTTATTATAACCTACAAACAATATAAATAATTTCAGCAAAAAAAGTTCAGGATGCTTTGAGAACGCAATAAGGAATCTGAAGGGTTTGAAACTAGTGGATAGTGATGAAAAGCTACAAAATTAAGCAATCAAATATAAAAAAACACTTATTTATTCACTTTATTATTTTATTATATTTATATTTATATTATATTATTATATTTGTTTCTTATTTCCATTGCATTATACATAATATATAATGCACCACCATTCAAAACCTTGGGGATGATAAGATTTTTATTTGCTTTATTAATTAAATATTTTGTTTATTATTTAAAATGTATTATATATAATAATATACTCCAGTCTTCAGTAATTTGGTGCTCAAGAAACATTTCTTATCAATAATGTTGAAAACAGTTCTGTCACGTAATATTTTTTGTGGAAAGTGTAAAACATTTTTCATGATTCTTTGAAGAATGCAAAAAGTTCAAAAGAACAGAATTTATATGAAAAGGCATTCTTATGTAATAAAGATATTATTTCTTTCTTTAAATAAAACATTACATTTTACTGACTCCAAACTTTTGACAATATTCTAATAAACACAAAAATACACTGCACATGCAAATACTGGATGACACAGTGTATCTTCAGTTAGCTATATAACGGTTTACTTTTCAGTTCTGCACTAAATTAAATCATAACTTATTTCCCTTGACTGCATAAAAATAATTTAGTCATTGAAATCAAATCAAATCAAACTCATCATGCTGCACACAAACAGTCAGAACAGAAGAGCTTCATATTCATAGGCTTCAGGACCTGAGGTGACCTATAGGTTGCAAGGCATTCAAAGCTAAATCTCAGAAAAATGGCACAGTGGCACAATGGAGCTGAGGGGTTTGCTGCAGACGTCTCTTGTCAGCTCAGTGATGGCTCATTGACTGCTCTGACTTTTCTTCATCACTGTGAGTGCTGGCGTCAGAGAGGACCAGCTCCCCTGAGGACCGCGGCCCACATCTCAATGAGCTGAGTGCTCGGTTACTGTACGTGACCGGTTCCTTGTACACACTCTATGAACAAGGCATGCCACCTATCTGCAGATGATTGTTTTGAACAACAGACAGACATCAGAGGTGAAGTGAGGTCAACAGACCAGGCCGTATAGTGAGGGTTAACCGAAATTAATAGCTGCAGATGTGGTCGTGGAAATATTGATTTAAGTTTCTCAATTATGAGCCACTGGTCCATCAGAACAAATGTCATTAAAAATATATATAAAAAAAACAAAAAAAAAAAAAAAAAATCACAGAATTAAGACTGGATGATATTAGCATAACACAATTATATATCAATATTTTGGCATTATTTGATATATAACTTATATTTATGGATTTGCTTAAAAAGGGTGATTTTTGCCCAATCAGAGCTACCTTAATTTCAAACAAACACATCGGAGATTCAAGTAGTTAAACTGAAGGAAAAAAGTAAAACAAATCAGCAATATTTAATAAATCACTGCAGGGATATTATAGTTAATTAAAACTAAAACCATTAAAATGTATTACTTAAAATAAAATAAACATTACTAGAAATAAAATAACACAGTAAAAACATTATTTTAGCTAGCTGCCAAGGAAACATTTCTCGTTTTATTCATTTAGTGTATGTAGTGATGTAGGACTACTGAAATAACCAAAACTAAAAATGAAAAAAATTATAAAAAACTATACAGACATAATAAAAAATCTAATACGAATAAGAATGACAGACACAACAAAATTGACTAAAACTTTAAAATTAAAATTAAAAATATAAAAATAAAAACTAATGAAAACTTAAATTAACTATAAGTATAATACCTTGATGATACTAATATAATGCATAATACTGACTGAAATGGACAGCTTGAACTGATTTATTAGTCCAGTTCAGTTCATTTCTGTGAATCAGTTCAAACTGTCAATTTAAATAAATCACTTGAAAACTCAAAGGAAACCTTTAATTTGGGTCATCAACTTTAAAATGCACATAGTATTTTTTATGTATTTATTACAATGTGCTATTTTTACTACTGAAGTAAAGCTATTAAAACATTCTGCCTAAATACACTCATACTTGAATAACACCGGCTTTACTTAAATAAAAAGGTTGCTTGGCGTTATTTTTGCTGCGCTATTGAAAGCTACTACATTGTTTTCTCCTACTATTAATTTCCTTTGTGCTACTTATTGAAAGGACAGCATGGGAGGAAGTGGCAGGATGTGGCGAAAAAACTGGGAGCTAAACTGCACATGCACTGACCAGCAGGCCACTTTTTCATATTGTTATTTTCAGCTATAGTCAATAGGTGTGACCCACAGCAGTGTGTTTTGGTGAGATTACCTGGTTAGGGATGTGCAGGTTGAAATCCAGGCCGCACACAAACTCTGAGTGGTGCTCCAGTGTCTCCAGCAGCGGCTGGTTCTTGGAGTAATCCCAGAATCTGTGGACGCAGAGCAGCAGAAGGCAATCATGCTAATTGAACGGCCGTTTGTCTTCTCTGATGGGGCAGCGGCTCAAAGCCCTGACGCAGCCCTGGCTCACCAGGCCCTGACTGATCCATTCAGCAAATGTAATTAAATCACCTCTCCGAAAAAAAAAAAAAGGATAATACTCCCTGTCTATAGGAAAATATTAGGCAGACATTAATACTACCATTGCCATAGAGCAGAAGTGAAGGATATTATTTATAAGCATGGTGGGACGACAGCTGCTCGGGGTGTGGACGTCTTTAGAAAGATATGTTTAAATAAATCACCAGTGTGGCATCAATGCGCTGGATGCATGTTAAAGGTTCATAGGGCACTAAAACAGGGCACCAAACATCACTCATCAAGTTAAAATGGTGCAAAACCAAGTGTCAAGACAAACTTGTGCCAAATTACTAGACTCACATGATTTTTGCCAATAGTAAGCACAGAAAATGTGAAAAATGTGCACAAAAAACAAATGAAATCCAACGATATAACTAAATTAAAATCAGTAATAGTACAATATTGTGACAATGTTTTTTTTGGAATTGCGGAAATTGAGAGAAATTCACTGTCAACACCAGACTGCACCTGATATGCAGTCACAATTTGTGCATGTATTGTATTTATGTGAAATTTATTTTATGAGATACATATACAACCAACAGCATCACTGATATCTGTCATACTTCATTTAAAGTAATGCATCAACCTAAACAAACTGTCATCATTTAAAGAATGAAAAGCTCCTTACACAAAGCAAAGAACAATATAGAAAAATCAATATCCCCGTCTAATTAGTTGTTAAATAACACAGAGAAAGACTTAATTTTCCTTCTGTACCGCACTACCATGTACATGCCGTCAAAGCAACTCAGAAAAGCCAGCTGTTATGTATGAAAGAGGAAACCTTATCTGCTGTAAACGAGACCTGACAGATTTGAAAGAGCGACTGCATAGACTGGGTTAAGTAAACAGCTAAGTGTACGTGTGTGTGTGTGTGTGTGTGTGTGTGTGTGTGTGTGTGTCAGCAGGTGGCTCACAAGTTCTTTTGAAAGTAAATCCTTCAAAAAGGCTTTGTTTTTAAATAAACACAATTTTCTCTTTAGCGCAAAGGGAACAAAAAAGATTCACGTCGATCCGTTCTTCCTTTGGAAATCATTTCTGGTAATTACCTCGCGGTCAGCATCATCACAGTTTACTACGAACGTAAAACTAATTAGATAGCACCTTAGTCTGTCCTGTCCTGTGCAAACAGCAAATTTCCTGTAATCAATAGAACTGATTTCTATGAAAGCAAAACCACAAATATTAGTTCTAAAGCTAGTTGGCTATAATTCATGCTAAATGAACTGAGAGAACGACAACAAACTGAAAGTTGAACAAATATAAAAAAAGAACTTCTGCTAGGGTTATTAAGGTACAGTAATATTACCGGCTCCTTATGCACTTCTTAAGGACTTGTAAAAAAAATCGGATCATAAATTAGATGTATTGTGGGTTAAAAATTAGATATCATTCTTTGTGCATAAAATGCATTATATTATATATAAATTGCATTATTTTGTATAGAAATTGTATATTGTCTTCACTCCCATTGATAGTCCTCATAATGTGTTTTACTCATTAGCATAAAGTTGGACATGCCTACAACTTTTAGTCAATGATTGCTGTAAGTCTATTTAAATAAAAATATATAATATAAAATTACATACATAAGCTCACATTTATTACCACTAAATTAGCTTTTTGGAAGTATGAACAATATAATACATGTGTCTTTCTCTTGTTTTTATAGGGAACTGGGTTTATCGTAGTACACAAATTCACAGTGTTTATCCAAGTACTGATTGGCTGGCGCATTTAGTGACAAACGCCTCCAGGCTTAGATAAACAGATAACATTTAAACAATAAGGTGACAAGCAGCATTGGAAGGAAAATCAAGCTCGCCTCTAATAAGACCACTTGTGGCAACCACTGCTCAATATGAGAGTCAATTATCATTTTAAAAGCTTGTCAACCCAGATAAAGTGCTCTCTGTAATCTCTCTCTAACAGCCAAGGCAAAGACCTGTTGTCAATCTTTAAGAAAAACAACTATCCATCCCTTTATCAATTATAACGGTGTTCCCATTTGACCTGTTTGGAGGAGTACAATAGACTAACTTCAGTTTTAAAGAAATGTTCCAGGTTCAGCTTTATCGACATACTGTTACTCACATGTCTCTTAGTACAAAAACAGAAATGAGTAGCAATGTTTTTGTTAAAACTTAAAGGGTTACTCCACCCCAAAATGAAAATTTTGTCATTAATCACTTACCGCCACGTCGTTCCAAACCCATAAAAGCTTAGCTCGTCTTTGGAACACAACTTAAGATATTTTGTATGAAAACCGGGAGGCTTGTGACTGTCCCATTGACTGCCAAGTAATTACACTGTCGAGGCACAGAAAAGTATGAAAGACGAATTGTTGAATAAAGTCGTTATTTTTGTTTTCTGTGCATACAAAAAGTATTCTCGTCGCTTCATAAAATTCAGATTGAACCACTGATGGCAGATGGACTATTCTGACGATGTCTTTCATACTTTTCTGGGGCTTGACAGTGTTAATTACTTGGCAGTCAACAGGACAGTCACAAACCTCCTGATTTTCATCCAAAATATCTTAAATTGTGTTCCGGGTTTGGAAGTTTTTACGGGTTTGGAATGACATGGGGGTAAGTGATTAATGACAAAATTTTCATTTTGGGGTGGAGTAACCCTTTAAGTTTTACATACAAAAAGTTATCTAATTTAAATTATGTGGCAGACCTTCACTTGTAATAATATTAGTAGGCGTCTGGCAGTACAAAAATGCATGCTAAAATGCAATTACCGACTACTGTTGACTGTAGTATAATTTGTGTTCTTCAAAGGCCTAAACATGTCTCACAATTAAAGGTTATTAAGACTTCTAGAGTATATTTGCATAAAATCTATGGGAAAAAAGTGGCTCCTTTATCAAATAACAGCAACTAGGCAGCAAGCTTGAAAAAAATAAAGCCAAAAATTGGCTTTTGCTTTACTACTGTGATTTTTCCTGATATGTCCTTGATAGCCCTTTTAAAGATCATTCCCCCAATGCAAAAATGAGCTCCACGCTCGATTAAAACACAACCACACACTAACAGAATGCATTCGCTGCAAAAGGAAATAAACCAGTCTACCCTGAAATGAGATCAATGGGTTTTACAGCCCCACTTCATGGCAAAAGCATCAGTTCTTCTGGTAATGCAAACTTTACCATTCATTCCAAAGGTCACTAAGAAAGATCATCTTCCCTCAACATGTATGAGCAGATTTGGACAATGCAGGGAGGACTTTAGAAATGTGAAATCCTACTTCATGTGTTTTTGATGGAAGATGAATTGTTTCAGTAAAACAATTTATCCTATACAATTTGTCATACAACAGTTAGTTCCGGTCCCCTAATTTAATTGGACGATTTTTGATTAACTTCTTATTTATAGAACAGTATAAAAGAAATAGCACATTTGTAATTGTGCTTTCGTGCTGATATTCAGAAGATCGGAACAGTTGCTCATATGATATTGCTTAATCTGAATTTAGTTTATAATTTGCTCTTTAATGATTAAATGTGACAGATGCATCTGTGATCAAAAATGTGGCTTACCTGACTGTGAAATCATATGAGCAGGATGCTAGGACTGTCTTATAAAATGGGCAGAACTAGAAATGACAAACAAATAAAAGAGGAATTAATAGACAGTGGCTGCTGGAAAAAAAAACATTAATTGATGAACATGCTGACATCTTTATCAATGAACACTGCTTTAAAACTTGCATAAAAGCTATATTTACACTGCAGCTGAATGTGGCCCAAATCCTTGAACCAGTTTATAAATGTCCAAATGTTCATTTATGACATGGATCACTTTTATATATGAAAATAAACTGGATAAATATCTGACTTTTTTTATTATAGGCTTTAGTGTGAATAATTCAAATGAATTTCAATTTTTACATCAATTTCATCAGGCAAAATCCATACTAGTTAGGCAAGCTAAAATAATGTGATGAACTTGAAAATGAGATCTTTACGTTTCTATTGATTAACTCTCCTTCTGCCTGAGTGTTTTAATGATATCAGCTGAATTATGACATGAAGAGTTTTCATCACCAATATTATCATGACCCTACAGGAAGAGTTTTTGTAGAACAGTAAATGAGAAAGGCAATAGACCTCTTTGTCACAGATACAGTATAAAATGACATAATCATATAATGAGAATAAACAGTGTTCATTTCAAAGCTGTTTGACATCATTACATTCAGGAACACAATCTCATGCTTCACAGCTCTCCTGTATTCCCAGTGCAATAAACTGCTCATAGCTCCTTATTTCACACATTCTATTTTTTCTACATTATCTGAAAACTGAGAGCAAAACCATTAACTTGAAACAGCTTGTGATTTCACCCTGACCCAGCTGAAGTGGGTTTTATTCCCACAGCTCCTTTTGGAGATACAAGCTTCCTCGTGTGACATAAAATCAAAGCATTTGTGTATGTTTTGGGCATAGGTTTGACAGTGGACTGGTCAAGTGCACTGATCTCTGTAATCTACATAATTGCTAAGTGTTTGGACACTCAAGTGCTCACATTTTCTCCAACTCAATTTAACACACCGTTTCCCAATCCCAGTCCTCGCGCCCCCCGCTCTGCATATTTCGTATGTATCTCTTATCACGTACAACATTTGTTCTATTCGACTGTAAGTGCCCTGCGAAGTGGACATCACCGGATATTCTGCCATGATTCCAGTTCGAAACGAATGTATATGTTACATTCAAAGGGCATTAAAGTGTGCGAGACGTGAAGGACTGGGATTGGGAACTGCTGATTTAACAGATCCCTAAAGATAATCTGGTTATATACGAAAATCCATAGCTGTCACATACAGTACAAAAACACGCTGTGAGTTTCACACACAGACAGACACTGCTGCATGCCTCATTAATGTTCAACAGACTTGTTAAGTTAATCAAGGCAATGAACAAACTAATGTGACACTGAATGGCAGCTGTAGTCTTTACCCTTCATCCAACTCTATATTTTGAACTGTTATGATTTCTCAATATGGCCCCCTTTACACATTGTTTGCATGACCTTTCAAACTTCATTAAGACACACTTATGTGAAAAAATGAGGCCAGCTTTTAAACTAGAATAACAGAAATTAATTGGCCATCTAACTACAATACCTTTACTCTGCGGATGGCGTAGGAATGGCCCATCATTTGAGCTACAGGATGTCGGACGTTACGTAGGTCCCACACTCTGAGACTGCAGTCCACGGCTCCAGTGACCAGAACATTCTGAGAACATGAGAGGAATAACAATGTGAATGGAATGAAGTATTATTGTGCACTATATACTTTATATTGCATATACTGTATATATTTAATAGAAGCAGTATGCTAGATTGTTGGTCACATGACACATGGCACTATGTTCAATGTTATCTCACGACCAGTTTGAACGTATTTTACGAGGTGGCTAATTCGTACGACCTCACTCGTACGATTTTGTACGACTTGTCTACACCCCAGTGACAGGTAGGTTTAGGGGCGGTGTTAGGTGTAGGTCATTTGTACAAATTCATACGAATTGTGCAACTCGTAAAATACGAACGGTTTAGCAAAAATCGTATGAATTTGTATGAATTAGCCACCTCGTAAAATATGTACGAATTGCAGTGAGATCGGGCTGCTATGTTACATGCTTAAATCAGTAAGTGGTATACGGTTATCTCAGAAATACATAACATTTTTACATTTTTTAATTTCCAATTTCTATCAAAAAGCTTAAACTAAAAATTCTAAGATTCTAAGCATCCGATGGACGCAAAGTGCGTACGCTATTCTCTGTCATCAGTAATGCATGGATAAGTATTGTAAGTTTATTTACGCTTTGATTTGAACGGAAAACGCGTATCCATGCATTACTGATGTCAGAGAATAGCGTATGCACTTTGCGTCCATCGGATGCTCTCCAAAATGGCGCTACGCTGACACAGAGAGACAGAGAGGAGACGAATTGTTGAATAAATGTCGTTATTTTTATTTTCTTTGCGTACAAAAAGTATTCTCGTCGCTTCATAAAATTCAGATTGAACCACTGATGGCAGATGGACTATTTTGACGATGTTTTTATAGTTTTCTGTGCCTTGACGGTGTAATTTACTTGGCAGTCAATGGGACAGTCACAAGCCTCCCGGTTTTCATCCAAAATATCTTAAATTGTGTTCCGAAGACAAACAAAGCTTTTTACGGGTTTGGAATGACATGGGGGTAAGTGATTAACGACAAAATTTTCATTTTGGGGTGGAGCATCCCTTTAAGAAATTAAAACTTTTTGTCAGCAAGGACACACCAATGAAAAGTGACAGTAAAGACATTTATAATGTTCTAAAATACTTAAAATATTTCAAATAAATGCTGTTCTCTTGAACTTTCCATTCATCAAAGAATCCTAAATAAATGCTTCCACAAAAATATTAAGCAGCACAACTGTTTTTAGCATTCATAATAACAAGAAATGTTTCTTGAGCACTGAATCAGCGTATTAGAGCTATTTCTGAAGGATCACGTGACACTGAAGACCAGAGTAATGCCTTATTTATGTGCTCAGAGAAAGTTCAGTACCAAATAAACACTTCTATAATACACTGTATCAGAAACTGTGTTATGAAATACAAATCCCATTCATGTCCACAGAGAATGAACTGAATAGAGGAAATACTCACCTGGTCGTATTTGCACCAATCACAGCTGAGGATTTCAGCCTTGTGCGCTGGGACGGCCAGCTTGCACGATCCCGCCTTCACATCCCACACTCGCAGTGTCCCATCCCCTAGCAACAGAAATGAGCTTCAAATCTCAAGTGTCAGACTTATAAATCTTCTAAAAAGCCACGAAATTTCTCATATAAATTCCCAGTCTGCACTCTCGGCAGAATCCTCTGAACCATAACAGTCATTTCAAGGGCCACTTGCACTCAGCATGAATGGACCCAGGGCAAGGCGCGTCGCTGGCCAGTCCTCTACGTTGCACAGGCCACAGATTTCTACAGGGAATTTCTCTTGTTGTATCTCTTTTACACCTTCTATCTGACCTTTTTCTCGAAGCACAGCATTTCTATTCTGGAGTAAGCAGTAAATGGTCCAGACATTCACTTTTTACAAGTCACTACATGTTGCAACGTTAGCAGTATCAACAAACAGCAAAATACTCAAGAATCAGTCACTGGGGGTTTCTCTATATGGTGCATAAGTATTCAAAGTCTGGTTAAATAGATTTAGGCATAAATGTAGTGTTAACAGCCTGGTGGAAAATTTTCATATGTTCCCTAAACTGCAGGTCCCACTTTGAATAACCCCCCAAAAAATCCATAAATAGCTATATATCATGCAGAAACTTAACACATTAAGTGAGCACTGCATAAACACAGCATAACCATATTAATGCATATCTGGAAAGCAAACAGACACAACTCAAAGGGATAGTTCATACAAAAATAAAAACTCTGTCATTATTTAATCACCCTCAAGTCGTTCTAAACCTGTATGCATTTCTTTCTTATGCTGAGCACAAAAAAATATATTTTGTATTTTGACCCCAATGTTGATATCCAAAGAGTTTTGATTCCTATTGGTTTCCACTTTATTATTACTATTTTTTTTCCATACAATGGAATTCAATGGGAATGGAAAATGTTTAATTACCAACATTCTTCTGAATATCTTTTGTGTTCTACAGAGAAAGATTTGGAATGACATGAGGATGAATAATTAATTTTTGGGTGGATTATCCCTTTAATATTTCATCTTTAAGTTTAGCATCATTATTACTCTTGGGAACAAACCCCAAAAGATGTTATGCATCTCACCTTGCACCATTTGTGGCACGGACATGAATGATACCTTAAATAACAACAGACTAGCTTCTCTCTGTGCATATAAACCAGATCTGGAGTAAATATGCCAGTAAGATTTTTTAAAAGTCTAAATAAGATTAATACAGAACATGAATCTTGGTTTCTCAATCCTAAAAACGGTATCAAAGAATGTGGCATTTACTTGACAATCCAATAGAGCGTTGTTTAAATGAATAGCCCTACTTTAGTTAATTACATCTCAGGAGGCTTGTGCCAATGACTACTGTAACCCTTATTGATTTGGTGATCTGCAACTGATGGAATAAATAAAAGCCACTCTGAAATGCGACCCGCAGGGAGTGACAATAAATTAAGCCTATCACATAAACACTTTCAAGTACTCTAGGAAGATTTAAACAGAGTGTTTTTGTATCACAATATACTGCAGCATGGTTCCATTTTCTTCTAACATAGTAACATCAGGAAAAAGGGACTGCATTTCACCTACAGGTCCTGAAGATAATTTTAATTAAAGCAGATTTAAGCTTCTTTGCTATGCCTTCATCAATACTTTTAAAATATTTTTCAAATGCTTTTATGTATAGATTTGATTATTTTACCTTTGTCATAGATACAGACTAAAATATAAAAATACACCATAAAAAAAAAACATAATAGTACATTTTTTAAATTATGATAATCCTAACAAAGAGTAAACCCTGTCACCATTAACTGTCTGAAAATAATTTATTCAAATCCAAAGCTACACCACTGCAGCTGATGAGAATATGTCAGAAAACATCTCAAAAAGGGTCTTAACGTATAGGAGGCAGCTTGTAGATTTCAGAAAAAATTGTTTGAAGGTTTTGAAGAAGATTAATTATGTCAATATTTCAATGAGCTCAAGTTTAATAATAACTTTGATATGTGGCCCGCTCTAGGCACTTCTATTTTAATTATTGCGGAACAGATCTCTTACAGAGATTGTTGGCATGTAAACGCCTTGCATTAAAGATTTCCTGGCATCCCGGCTAGAGAAGCCAGGGCTCCTGCTATCACTACATAGAGAGAGGAGGAGGTGAAATCTCCGATAAGGGAGGTGCTGAAATTGTCTCTTCAAAGCACAGAGGCACTTGGAGGCCCCGTTGACTATCAGGCTATAAAATGATCAGTTGACAAAAAATAGAAAATCTAAATTAGATTAAAAAGATTAGGATACTTATCTACTAATATATATATATATATATATATATATATATATATATATATATATATATATATATATATATATATATATGTATATGTATGTATATATGTATATACAGTGCCACTTGAAAGTTTGTGAACCCCTTGCAGAATCTGTGAAAATGTGAGTAATTTTAACAAAATAAGAGAGATCATACAAAATGCATGTTATTTTTTATTTAGTACTGTCCTGAGTAAAATATTTTACTTAAAAGATGTTTACATTTACTTAAAAGATGTTTACATTTAGTTAGCATTTTGTATGATCTCTCTTATTTTGTTAAAATTACTCACATTTTCACAGATTCTGCAAGGGGTTCACAAACTTTCAAGTGGCACTGTATAATATATATAAATAAATAAATATATATATATATATATATATATATATATTAGTGCTGTCAAATGATTAATCGCGATTAATCACATCCAAAATAAAAGTTTTTGTTTACATAATATATGTGTGTATACTGTGTATATTTATTATGTATATATAAATAAAAACACATGCATGTATATATTTATGAAAAATGTATGTTTATATATGTTAAATATATTTATATATAATATAAAATATAAGAATATAAATATATACATGTAAATACATGTAAATATTTTCAAAATATTTACAGCATGTGTGTGTATTTATATATACATAATACATATACAAAGTACACATACATATATTATTTTGGATGCAATTAATCACGATTAATCGTTTGGCAGCACTAATATATATATATATATATATATATATATATATATATAAAAGAATAGTGTTTATTTAAAATAGAAGTATTTTGTAACATTATAAATGCATTTACAATCATTTTAGATCAATTTAATGTGCCCTTGCTGGATTGAATTTAAAAGAAATAAAATTACTGACCCCAAACTTTTCATTGTGTGTGTGTATATATTACTACGTAATGTAGACCCTGGATATGGGAAAATGTCTTATTAACATTTAGTCAATGTTTCTAACCAGAATTTTTAGCATTTTTATTTATTTATATATTCTTACAATCACATCAACATTATATAACACAGCATGAACATGAAAATTCTGTATATTTTTTTGTCTTACCAAAACCTGTAAGCTATGGTGGTTTAATTATTTGACGTCATGTTGTCTGATGTCAGTGTCTATGCAAATACTGGTTAGTATCATGAAATATTTTTCCCAAAACTGCAATTAGCCATTTGTATGTCGAAGAAACATAAAAGAGGTTACTGATAAACATAAAGCTTGCAGAAAGCCACAATCAGTGCTCATAAATCACAAAACTGTGCTGGAAAGCTGTGGAAAGTTGCCATATTTATGGAAAACAAAAACCTGATGCTGGCTTTATGTTGTATGCTTACATAAGAGGTTTCTGTGATGAGAAAAGCCAGCATATCTATAACTTAAACATCTTTGCTGAGGTAGCATTTCACAGAAACCACTTTTCCCATGATCACATTCAGCGTTTGCCACGGTGCTGGGGTTTAGTATTGATGTTCAGACACATCTCATTACACACGTGGTGTCGACATTTAATAACAAAAGAAAAGGGTCCTCCATCAGCACAGGAGGGTGTCATTCTTACCACAGCTCCAGAGCAGGGCCGAAATTAATACAGAGGAGCATGGATGAGTATCCTGTACGTGATCTCTCAAGAAACCAAAGATGGGCTGTATGTGTGCATATGCATTCAGAGTTAGTCATTATTGTCTGATGCACTATGAGGGGCCCGTGACTCCTTGTAACCATTCATGCATAAAATGCATTATAAAGGGATGCAATTCTCCTTTGGTGCTACATTGAAGAAAGTAAGTCGTTAGGGTTTCAATAACATGAGGGTGAGTAAATGATGGCACAATTTTCATTTCTGGGTGAACTATTTGTTTAAGCAGTGAGAGTTAAGATCAGCAGTAAGTGGCTTTTGCAGGACCAATGTACTGCTGATAAGATCACAGCAGATTCGTTTGGAGCTGATCGACTCTGGGCTCTGATGGCAAAGCCTAGTGTTTATAGTTCTAATGCGGTCACCAATCCCTGCTACATCTGAGAGAGATGTGTACTCGTGAGACCCTCGTGAGTCCTTATTACACAAGTACAAACACAGATTACTGTGTAGACTCTGAGTACGATCTAAAAAACACCCAATGTTATGCAATCATGATTATGCAGAAATTTCTACCATGAATGCACTTTTGAAAAGTTTCCCAGCACAAAATGTATCAAAACTAGGGCTACTCGGTCAATTAAAGATTTCATTTAATTACAACAAAAAGCAGATTACTTATTCATATTAATCACAAATAATCACACACACACAGGTTTTTTTTTTTTTTGAGGAAAAGGGATTTTATGCACATGTCAGAGGGCATGATTAACTGTGTTAATTTTTGTGCTATTTTCTAATTAATTGCACTAAATTAATTAAAATCCCCAATCAAAACTAAACAAAGAAAATTTTTAATAAAAGGGCCATCTGCAAGGTCCAAAGGATGGTAATAGCTCACTGCTGACCTCATGGGGTGAATGATTGTATTGACGTGCTAAATGATTTGGCTATTAGTCCAAATTAAAATATAATACAATCTCAATCTTCGCCAAAATGTATATTTGTTTTTGCTTTTTTGCCAGGGAATGAGATTGTAAAATGGTGCTACATTTCTCCACTACACTTAGTATTTCCATATTAAGTGTAATTTGTAAGTTGCTCTCTAGTGTAAAATTTGCCTGTGATGGAATTTTAATGAGCCAAATATTACAGCAAAATCAAGACATGAAATAAAATAAACTGAAATTACATAAATTAAAAAAAAACCTTAAACTTATTTTATCTCAGTTAATTGCCAAAGCAATATTTCTCATTTTCAATAAGTGTAACTTGATGTCCTAAAATAACTAAAGCTGAAATGATGTATAAAAACTATTCGGACATTTACCGGTAAAAACCAAACTAATAAAAATGACAAAAACAAACAAAATTGTTTTCTAAAACTTTATCTAAAATTATATCAAAATATATAAATATAATATCAAAATATGACTAAAACTATAACAGTACCTCAGTGATACTAAAATAACATGGTTTCTCAATTCTGTTTCCCCTTTTCTCCTCTTAATTCCCTGTCCTCTCCCATCCCTCAAAATATAATTAGCAAAAAGACCCTTGAGCTGGTAAAATGGACTGGTAGTATAATACACAGTATATATCCAAAGAGACTTCAGTCGCTTTCAAATATTTTACCAGTACATGCTTTTCTTAGAAATAAAACCCATGGTCAATTTACATTTTTATTCTTTTTCTATCTGAGTCTAGTCACAGTCATTCTGTTTGTGCTGTGGCAGATTCTTTCACCAAAACAAATCTTCATGTTTATAAACATACCTGGCAATAAGGTTTTTTCTGATTCTGATTGTTTTGGTCTGCCACATGGTACCATCTTGATGCATATGCATGTCTGATCACCCTATAATATTTGTAGTCAACTCTAATATCTGCATCCCAACACAGTAATTTTCAGAACTAAAGCAGCAATCCTTCCAAACTTCATGGGAGGACAGATACACCTCATTCTCCTACCTGAGGCTGAAGCAAAGCATGCTGGGATATGAGGAGACCAGATGGTGCTATAGATGACACCCTCATGACCCTGCAGGGAGCTCACTACCTGACATCGCTCCAGATCCCACTGTAAGCAAAACAGGACAACCATGAAGCTCATTTTATGTCAACAAGTAACAATATTAACAGTATGTCTGATCACCAGTGCTCAGAAAGAAAGAGTTTTCATCTTCATTTTAAATGTAAGTTGCATTTTACTATTTGCTTTCAGCATTAGTTAAGATTTGAACCAAGTCTCATTTTTTAACAATGTCTGCATATATTCACCTTCTAAAACAAACTCCACTTACCACTTTGGCTGTGTGGTCCCATGATCCCGATACCACCAGGTTCTCCCCCCGTGTCTGACTCCAGTCTACTGAATACACCTACACCAAGGCCAGACGTTTTACAGTTCATAAGTTATGAAGCGCTAAATGCAGGGAGCTTTAACATGAACTATTGAGAGTGTGAACTCACCTCTTGTGTGTGACCTTTCAGCACCTGCAGAAGACCTTGCGGGTTGGCAGTGTCCCAGATCTGCAAAGATCCATCACCTCCTCCCGTCACCAGCACATGTTCATTATTCTCGCTCCATGTCACATCGAAGAGCCCATCATTCCAGTCAAAACTGTGCATGAGACAAAAAGATACTCAACCTCTATTTAATGATCAGTCACATCTCCACTTCTCCTTGACTCTGCAAACCTGCATCTACGGTGACCTTAAAAATGTATAATTTCATGACAATTAAGAAAATTTCCCCTATACTGTAATAACTGAACCCCCCCAAATAAACAGATATATATATATATATATATATATATATATATATATATATATATATATGTGTGTGTGTGTGTGTGTGTGTTTGTGTGTATGTATAGCATAAATATAGTATTTGCATGATTTTCATACATAACATAACATATCATAATGAGAAAAAACTGCTCTTAAAACAGACCTCACGCAAAATATAATTTCTTGTTTGTTTGTTTTTTTTCTTTTGATTTTGACTGTGTAGCTACTCTATTTAAGTAACTGAAAGAAAAAAAAAAATTACCTCCTCACAAGTGAAACATCTGCCTCTCTCTGCTCCAGCACAAAAAGTGTCCCACATCCTAAAAGGCACGAAGAGTTTTCATTGGCATTTATGCCAGTTTCATTTATGTATGTTCATGCAATATTCCGAATATTACCTGCTATTCCATAATACTGCGATGAAGCACAGGCGATCGTAGAAGCCAAAAAAGGTGAAATCTCCACCGCATATCCATGACGGCCTGGAGATTTATACGACTTCATAACGCCTAGGTCATTGCACTATTGACTCTAAAGCCCACCAAAAATGTATTCACGATAAATAACTATTTCGTGGTAAAACGCCAAACATTTGTCGACAACGGCGAAAGCTTGATAAATTCTCAATAATCAATACAACTGTACATCAGGAAATCAATGCGTTTTCCAGGTAGTTTCATGTAGCGCAAAACATGTGTATCCCAGATGTTTACTTCCGTGTTTTGACTGCGTCAAAAACGCGAAGCTGTGATTGGTCAGATAAGGATGACGTCAATTTTGAAGATGGTTTTGATATAATACATTGATATAATATATCATGTTATTTTTTTCCTTTTTATTCTATGTGGTTTTATAAAAATAGAAACTAGAGCAGAAAATATTTTTAAAATGCCAATTGCAGGTAGTCTGCAAAAACGAGTGACTGAATGAAGAGCAAGCTGCGGCTTAAAACGATCTCGCACCAGATGGCAGCATTTCTCTAGTAAAGCCACTTGTTGTCTTTTCAGACTTTACACCTCACCATTTAAAATATTTTGACGTTGTAGTGCCATCAAGATAAAACATATTGTGGAAGTTATTCTCTTAAATTATTTTATGTTAATAATGCTGGGTAACTCCTAAACAAAACGTACCGTGGTGGTAAAGTGATGGAAATACCATGGGAATTATTACCGTATTGTTTACCATATGTGATCCTGGACCCCAAAACCAGTCATAAGGGTCAATTTTTTGAAATTGAGATTTATATATCATGAATAAATAAATAAGCTTTCCACTGATGTACAGTATTGTTTGTTAGGATAGGACAATATTTGGCTGAGATACAACTATTTGAATATCTGGAATCTAAGAGTGCAAAAACATCTAAATATTGAGAAAATCACCTTTAAAGTTGTCCAAATGAAGTTCTTAGCAATGCATCTATCGATCTGGATTTGCTGTTATCACATTTTAAAAGGGCGGGAGGACAGTTCATAATCATAATCTTTATGTTTTGCGATTAGAAACAATACATAAGTAAATATATTCTCTTAAAATTCACATTCATATGCTCAATACATCCTCTTCTGTATATTAAATATTACAGATAATACCAAACAGTTCAGGTTAAAAAGTCAAAATGACTGATCCTGTGCCCTAGAGCCTAGAATATGATCTATGTGAGCTATCATCATATCTATGCTGCTTTTATCCTGCGGTCTGGAGCATGAAACACATCTTGTAGTAGCTAAACCATTTTCATGTGTGGAAACTAATGAAGCTGACAGGCTTACTGACCACGTTCACACCGCTGACTCTTTTCCTGTGTGATGTTGTGGGGAGATCATGTGCGCCCTTGATATATGACGGCCACTTCAAAGACAGGGGCCCGGCGTGAGAACCAGCCGCTTTAAAGCAGATAACCGGCGGATTTATGGCCCCGCACTTTTCCCATGATTGCCGGTGGGTAGCAGGCGCTGTTTGCCTTAATCCCCATTCACTTGGAAATGCTGATACTTTTTCTCTTAAGGAATTTAATGGTGTGACAGTGATTTACTAATGTAAATCTGTCTAACAGGCCCTGGCATAAAGGGAGTGGATTAGGCCGGCATAAAGACCCATCTTGGGGAGGAGTGACTGGTGTTGTTGTGCTTTCATGTGGAGCACACTACTGCAGTCCGACCGGCGGTTTGTTCACGCCCGCCAGAATAGCTATATAAGTTTTGACTTGAGCTGTCCCTGAGGGACCAAGGGGGACCTTGAGGGACCTTGTCTTTGAATAACAGTAAACATCAACTGAGAACTGCTTAAATGTTATTTAGAAATGGTTGCAGCATCAACAAATTTGACATTGACAGATTTTATACACAAAAGTAAACATATTTAAAATGGATTTTTTAGTTTAAAGTTATGTTTGTAGTTGTAGTTGTTTGACAGTGATAATTGAAATCATTGCAGCATTAAGTTTGGCATTGAACATTTTTACAAACAAAAGTGAACATTTAAAATTGCTGGTGATTATGTAACGATGTTGAATGTTGGTGTGTGTGATTTCTTCAATAAATGTGTTTGTAGCTTACTTTAAAGTTTGTCGACAGATTTATAACTGTTGAAGTGGCACTTATAATTGCAGTTGTTTGTTTCACTTCATTGCCTTCGTTTGCATTATTAGAAAAACACATAAAAGAACGCAAATATTTTTTTCCACCATACAATTTCAAGAACTCAAATTATGCTATGGGAAAACAATTACTTTCTCTCATAACATTCCACGATCTGTTGTGGTGAAAGCAAATGGAATGATGGTTTTATGGCATATGTGTCAGAATGAAAAAACACGCAGTTTCTTCAGGGACATCTGTTTTTTTTTTTTTTTGCATAGAAAAAGGTTACATCTTACAGAGCGTGGTAGGGTTATTAAAAAGGTAACAAAGTTACAGTAGTAGAAAATCTCACATATGAGGATTAGTGAATGTTATTTTTTTTTTTTTTAATTCAGTAGGCCTATTGTGTAAAGTGGAGAAGATCCTGTCTCCCCCCAAAAAAAAACAGTAGTGATTGAAGTGCATCACACCAACTCATTTGTCTAATTTCAATATAAACTCTAGTTACAATCTTACACATATACAGATTTACAAACTGGATTGTTAAATCATAGATTACAAAACTGATTCACACCTCACTTTAGTGATTATCTGCAAAACCTTTGGTTTGTATTTGAACAAGCTGTTCTGTTTTACTCTAAAGCTACTGTATGTTTGCGAAAATCACATATGCTTTTTCTATGTAGAAATATCAAAGCATACATCTCAAATGCAGCATTTTAGCAGTGATTTTGCAGGCACTGTCACACAATAAAACCCTTTACATGAAGTTAAAACAGTAACTGATTTTTTCTTCAAAAATGAGAATCGCTCTTCATCGTTTTGGGTTTCCACGCAGCTTGAAGTGTAAAGTCAGTCTTTCTTTCCCTCCCAGTAAGTTGGCTTATGTTTGATGTTGCATATGTGCACAAGTGTAAAGAAAAAACCCAAAGTGCTGACCAAAGCAGGTACAATAGCTGTTTTCTTTCCTTTATGTACAAAGTGTGGAAGACGTCCAGATGCAACAAGAGCAAATCCAACACTTAAAACGCTCCCACTTCAGTCCCCCACGGGCGGTATGGTTTACTGCTGCTTCCGCTGCTCTGTTGGGATGTGGAAACGGAAGGGCTCATGGAGGAAGAAGCCACCGAAGATGCCGTTATGCTAGGACTAAAAAGTGGGAATCCTCCGGGAAATGTTAGAGGGAAGGTTTGCGCCGCTGCAGCAGCGGCCGCTGCGTGAACGGTCGCCGATATCGAAAGCAGCGAGGTGGAGAGCGGCGGTATGCAAGGAGCAACGCTGCCTGTAGAGGGCGCTCTGAGCGCGGAGTCACTGTGGGTGAAGGAGGAGGTCAGCAGGGCCGCACCCCTCTGGGAAACCTCAGACAGCCTGCTAGAGGAACTCTCTGAGGATGGAAGTCCGCTTTGTTGCAGGAACGCCGCTGGGATGGGATGCAAAGCGGCGGCCCAGTGATGCGGGTGGAGGGCCTGCTGGTGATGGGCCATTGATGTGGTCATGGCGGCTGCTTCCCTCTGCGAGGCGCAGCTGCTGAGGTGAGAAACCAAGCGGACGCGGAGGGGGTCACTGGAGTCCAGACCTTCAACGGAGCTCAAATACCTCGCCACTTCAGTAAGACACTCCCGAAAGCCGATGCTCATGAAGTCCATGGCCAGAGAATGAGCATCAAAGTATCCTGAGAGAGTGAGAGAGAGAACAATTAAAATGTGAATGCCACACTTCTCTCCCAAGGTTTTTTTCCCTCCATTTCTATCACCTGATGTAATTTGGGTTTAAAAGACACTTAATATTCCGTAATACTGCATTATCGATTTGACTGCACTGACATCAATGGATGAGAACAAAACTTGAACTGAATTGAACTGAATGATAACACTACTATCTTTTATAGAGCTGCTTTTATAGCTGAATTTACTTACAACAGTGACTTTTTATTAAACAATGAATCAACAGTTCAGCTCAATAATGACACTATTGTCTTCTATAGAGCTGATTATAGCTGAATAACTCATTTCATAACTAATAAATTTTACACTATTATTGAATTAAACTGAATCAACCCTGAACTGACTCGAGCTAAATAAAGACACTATTGTCTTGTGTAGAGCTGCTTTATAGCTGAATTGAACTCATTTCATAATTGAACTTTTTGCAGTTATTGAACTGAATTTAATTAACACTGAACTGATCAGCTGATTAATGACATTGTTTCTGTAGAGCTGCTTTTCAGCAGATGTTGAATTTATCATATATTTGATCAAGTTTGCATCACTGATTCTGTTATTTTCCTACTTATTACCGTGAAGTTGCTGTGAAACAATTCAAGCGCTAAATAAATAAAGGTGACTTGATTTGAAGCTTTAATCATGACGAGTCAAATGCAATCCCACTGTGCTCGAGAGGCTAAAGCTAAGCAGACCGGGAATTTGACCTGACCTGTTTGTATGTTTGTTTTGTCTCCCCAGTGCTTCGGTTTTAACACTCATTGGAAAGCCCTAACAAACCCCCAACAGTGCAGCCTGTGAATGTGGCCCCACTCCCCTCCCATGGATTTATGAAAGCAAACACAATCCCAGGGTCAAGTGCTTCTTTTGTCCTGCCGGCACTTTCCCACGAGTTCAATCCTACCATTAACATTGATTTCCACTTTAATCTGGTCAAAAGGAAACTCCGTACTCAAATTTCACTACAGTGTTAGGTGACGTGCAAAACGGGAGCCAATAACAAGCAGACTACCTTTTCCTCCCGTGGCCTGGAGCATCTTCAAGTGATCCACTGTCATCTGCAATATTTCCGCCTTCTCTAACTTGGCAGATCCCTTGGGAGAAGCAATAGGATATGTGAGGGGTTTTTAATATGATAGCTTTGACAACATCCTCTTCCATTTACTTTTAATTTATTATTATTATTATTATTAGAACTAATACTTTCATAATGCACATATATAAATCACGCAAGGACTGAAGCA
This sequence comes from Spinibarbus caldwelli, assembly GCA_039654775.1. Taxonomy (NCBI): domain Eukaryota; kingdom Metazoa; phylum Chordata; class Actinopteri; order Cypriniformes; family Cyprinidae; genus Spinibarbus; species Spinibarbus caldwelli. The sequence continues at coordinate 26,636,085 of CM077240.1, forward strand.
GAAATATGAACTCACCTGTTTCTCAAATGCTGTTGGCACCAGACGACGCAACTCTGATAAACTATTATTAATTCGGTCCCTTCGTCTTTTCTCAATGATCTGCAATATATGGAATAATTAATAGAGTGTAGTGTATTAGTGGTTTAAATAAATGAATTGAAAGATTTTAACAAATATAAAAAAGTATGGAATTACCCCTCTCCGCTTCTTTCTGGCCATGACTTGAGATGTTGTGGTAGGTGAGCCACATCTTATAAATGAACCGTTGCTTTGACTTTGGGAGGAAAAGGGGGATGAAAACTTTATCAGTGCACTGTATAAAGTGTTTATAGATGTTACTGAAAAATTACTTTACATTTTTTTATTTTTGACTAACAAAACCAGTTGCAACAAACCTAAAATGCTTGACAGTGACAATTATTAACACCTCTTTATAACTTTCAACCTTAAGCTATTAACAAACAAAATTCCTTAACATAATGCTTAACAGATCAATAATAGCTGTAGCCTACACTCAAACAGTTAGGAATGTCTGTAACATTTCACAATAATGTTTAGTAACATGTAAGCATTAGTGTAAAAAAATGGTAACATGCAATTACAAATTGCAAATTTCTACTCGATCTAACCCATAAAAATGATTGTTGGTAAAATCTAATGTAGTCAGTTTGATTTAGTCATATTAAATAATAATATTACTTGAATTAAATGCTACCAGATTAACCACATTTTTTAGGTATATAAATTACTAACTTTATTTAGGTTAAATACATTAGTTTATGCACAGTCATTATATATGAAAAATATTAACTTTAAATTTCTGATACACGATTCAGTGACATTTCAGAGTATCGACCTGTTGAGCATCACACAGCCTAATGTTTAAGTATTTAATAATTTCTAAGATTAACCATCAAAAAATGTAAACTACATTATTAATGATATTTTATGTTTACAATCATATTTTATATGTCTGTAAAACATTTTTAGTTATAATAAATGTAATAACCATGTGCATTTTATATATTTATAATATATAATGTCCAAAAGAGAGCATTCAATCTTAAGATCACATATAAAAGTGAGTCCTCAGTAACAGAACAACAAACAAGCTGTGGTTCCCATGCACGCTTACCCAGAGTAGTTATTCTCGCTGCCCACATCAATAGTTTCGTCCATGTCGCTGTCGGACGTGCTGTCCTCACAAGGCCGCTTCATGATGCAGTGCGCACAGGTACAGTCACCAAACCCTCTGAGCGTCTTTCCCACGAACCGCTGGAGCCTCAGTCTCACATTCACGCCCACGTCCTGCTTTGGGAACACCCACCCAAAAAAGAAAACACGCCCAGAGCCACCGAATGGAGGTCTCAAACTTCATTCCCCTGATAATTGACTCTGCCCAGTTTCAGCACTCGCGTTCTGCACCCGAGGGCCCCAGAAGCGTGAGAAACACTTTGCACAAGAAAGGCGACGGTGTTTCAGAGCCCGACAGAGCTTGGACAGTGTGCAGATAGGCAGGAAATCTAGGTAAAGGGTTTCTGGCAAGGCTAAGATGAGGATGCAGAGTGGCTTGCCAAAATGTAGTCAGGTTTATTCAGTGTACGAATTATTTGATTTTAAGGAAGACATTTCTGTCAGCAGTTTTTTTGAAGTTCATCTCACGCGTGCCAAATCGGTTTAGAGCTCATTGGCTAACCCTTCAAATAGCTAACTAACGATTTATGTTATATTTTGTTTTGTTTAGAATTATATTAACGCGAGGAAAGATTGTTTTATTCGATTTACCGTCTAATAAAGACGACGGTCGAGCTCAGTTGGTTTTGCCTCACGTGTAGTTACGCGCATTGCTAAACGATTTTTACTTTTAGGTTCCCGAAACGTTGTTTAAAAACCTTTTTAAAGCGTATGTGTACTTATATGTTTAAACAAAACCTTATTTTAACCTTGTGTCTATGAAAATGCTTGTTAACAACAACAAAAAAACTATGGTATATCATTAAGGGTAACCTTACCATATGCAGTTAAGCAAAAAATAATTCCCCTAAAACGAACCTATTTTGTTTAATAAGACAACACTTTAATGGTAAAATATAGGTTTTCATTACTTTATTATTTATGGGAAAATGAGCGCATCATATGATTAAGTGGACATACTGAAAGTCATTTAAAATGTTTCAGTAAACACTGATTATATCAAGATTATAAAAGTATTCAAAGTTGTCAGGGAATATCTGCACACACACAGACAGACACACTTTCACACATGGCCTTCTCATCTATTTGGAGGCACCAGCTGTAGTGAATTTCCTGGGTTAAACAGTGAAGACGGCACATTGTTTGGGCTCACAAAACCCCCCCTTGTCATGTGCTTTCCCCTGGTGGAGCGTAGCACAGTCTCCCAGGCAGGCCGCCAGTGTGATGACTCGTTCCCACAGCTCTGAGCCCTGCGCTGAAACCCAATCACCATGTGAGAGACGGCCAGGAACACAGGGAGGGCCAGCAGGGCCGCTGCCACTGGGAGGTTATGGCGAGCCAAGCGTCACCCCCACCACTGCTGCTGCAGCTCCTAACCCTATTCTTCACATTGTTTGTTTGTAGTATGCCCAATTTAACTAACATGATATAAAACTTAGAAATATCAATATGGCATTGTGGATAAGGGCAGCTTATGACCTTTCACATATACCATTTCTGCAACATTATAGCACAAATTCATTCATTCATTTACTCAAAGAATTATCATATATACTCAAAAATAAATAAATGTATTTGCATTTAACAATAAAAAGATGCTTTCATGCATAACCAAGATTTCAAAGTTGTTTGAGAACAACCTTCAAGCCCAAAAATAAATACATGAAGGTATACATTTGTATAATAAAATTATAAATTAAAATAACTTGCAAACAAATATTTATATAAACAGTAGATATATATATATAAAAAAACTAATATAAATTACTATTAGTATAGTATTATTATATAAGCATTATACTTAATTATATGTATAAATATCTTTGGATTTCACAAAATTAGGATTTTATATATATATATATATATATATATATATATAGGTGCATCTCAAAAAATTAGAATATTGTGAAAAAGTTCATAATTTTTTGTAACTTCAAAAAGTGAAACTTTCATATATTCTAGATTCATTACATGTAAAGTAAAATATTTCAAAAGTTTTTTTGTTTTAATTTTGATGATTAGAGCTTACAGCTCATGAAAGTCAAAAATCCAGTATCTCAAAATATTAGAATATTTACATTTGAGTTTCATTAAATGACCATCCATACAGTTTAAATTCCGGGTATCTTTTGTTCTTTGAAACCACAATAATGGGGAAGACTGCTGACTTGGCAAGGGTCCAGAAGACAATCATTGACACCCTCCACAAAGAGGGTAAGTCACAGAAGGTCATTACTGAAAGGGCTGGCTGTTCACAGAATGCTGTATCAAAGCATATTAAATGCAAAGTTGACTGGAAGGAAGAAATTGGGTAGGAAAAGGTGCACAAGCAACAGATGACCGCAAGCTTGAGAATACTATCAAGCAAAGCCGATTCCAACACTTGGGAGAGCTTTACAAGGAGTGGACTGAAGCTGGAGTCGGTGCATCAAGAGTCACCACGCTCAGACGTCTTCAGGAAAAGGGCTACCAAGCCACTTCTGAAACAGAAACAACGTCAGAAGCATCTTACCTGGGCTAAGGAGAAAAATAACTGGACTGTTGCTCAGTGGTCCAAAGTCCTCTTTTCAGATAAAAGTAAATCTTGCATTTCATTTGGAAATCCAAGTGGTTTGCTGACCATGATATTACTGTGCTTGATTGGCCAGCCAACATGCCTGACCTGAACCCCATATGGAATCAATGGGATATTTTCAAGAGAAAGATGAGAAACAGTCGATCCAACAATACAGATGAGGTGAAGGCTCAATAGTGCCTCAGCAGTGCCACAGACTGATTGCTTGCATTGCTCACCTCACTGATGCTGGAGTTTGTGCTAAAGGAGCTCTGACCAAGTATTGAGTGCATAAATGAACATACTTTAAAGAACTTGAACTTTTCTGTTTTGAAAATCCTTTCTTTGATCGATCTTAGGAAATATTCTAATATTTTGAGATACTGGATTTTTAACATTCATGCTGTAAGCTCTAATCATCAAAATTAATACAAAAAAAACTTTACATGTAATGAATCTAGAATATATGAATGTTTCACTCTTTGAAACAAGTTACAAAAAAGAATGAACTTTTTCACAATATTCTGAGATTATTATACAATTTTTTGAGATGCACCTGTATATATATATATATATATATATATATATATATATATATATATATGTTCTTCAAGAATCGGCTAAAAACACATCTCTTCCATCTTTATTTGACCCTTTAACTCTAGCACTCTCTATTCTAATTCTATTCTTAAAAAAAGACTTGCACTATATTCATTTACTAACTGCTTGTTAGTAAAAAAAAAAACAAAACAAAACCTAACACTAGCTTCTCTATTCTTTTTTGTATTCTATCAGTTTCTTTTCTTTTTATTTATTATAAAATTAACAAAAGCAAAAAGGTCTCTAACACTAGCTTGCTCTATTCTTTTTCTATTCTGTTTTCTTTTTATTTATTATATAATTAAAAAAAACCTTGCTACGTGTACTGTGTTAAGCTAACTGAGACTTATAGCACTTGCGTATCATTGCTCTTCTGTTGATTTTGATTGCTTCCATTGTCCTTATTTGTAAGTCGCTTTGGATAAAAGCATCTGCTAAATGACTAAATGTAAAAAAAACAAAACAAAAAAAAAACAATTATATATACACACACACACACACACACACACAGTACTGTGCAAAAGTCTTAGGCCGCTAGTATTTTCACCAACAAAAAATGGTTTTAAGTCAGTTATTTCTATCTTTTGTTGTAGTGAAATATCAGTTTACATTTCCAAACATTATTTTTGCCATTAATTGTAATAATCCAGTGAGTTTTTTGTCTGACAACAGCCAGTGCTCCACAAAGAGATCTGATCTCATCATCATCCAGTCCGTCTGGAATGACATGAAGAAACAGAACAAACAGAGACACTAAATCCAGAAGAACTGTGGCAACGTCTCCAAGACGCTTGAAGAAAAAACCTTCCTGCAAAGCTACCTGAAAAACTATGTACAAGTGTATCTGAGACAAAAGCTGTTTTAAACTCAAAGTGTGGTCAGACCAAATGTTGATTTGATTTAGTTAATAGAAGTTAATTGATAAATAAAATCTATTTATGGCATTATTTCTGAAAGCATCCTCATTTTACAGCATTTTTACACAATTGCCTAAAACTTTTAACAGTACTGTAGCTTTGCAGGTAGGTTTCTTGAAGCATCTTGGAGACGTTGCCACAGTTCTTCTGGGTTTAGTCTGTCTCAGTTTGTTCTGTTTCTTCATGTCATTCGGACGGACTGGATGATGATCAGATCAGATCTCTGTGTGGAGCACTGGCTATTGTCAGACTCCTTGTGCAAACAAAAATCTCACTGGATTATTACAATTAATGGCAAAAATAATGTTTGGAAATGTAAACTGATACTTCCAACTGACATGCTACAGCAAAAGATAGAAATAACCGACTTAAAACGATTTTTTTGTTGATGAAAATACTAGTGGTCTAAGACTTTTGCACAGTACTGTATATATATATAAAATTAATTCTTTTACTCAAAAAGAGTAAAACGTTTTAATGCTGCATTTCACAGTAAAATATCAAGCCAAGTGGCCTTTAAAGAAAGTTAGTAGAACTTTTTGAGGTTTTAAATGATAAAAAAAGATACAGGTACTGTTCAGAGCAAAGGGAAAAGATATTTGGACATTTTCTGTTTTCAAACTTGATCAAGTACTTAGTTGTGATTAACTACACCTGTGGTTATTGTATGAACTTGAGAGGAACTGACTGACTACATCCCTTAAAATGAACTTGAGATCAGCTGGTTGAAAGCAAATGTACTGCTTTGATATTTTGCGATTTAATACAAAATAATAATAATAATGATAATAATAATAATAATAATAATAATGTGTGTGATTTAACTGTCCAATGATCATCTAATATAGTGACTAATATAAAAACACAAACCTCAGTACTGCTGACTGGTTTCTGCATCACCTATTGCCTTTAACACCCTGCACCAGATCCAGTCCTCACCACAGATAGCTCCAATCAAGCTGTCAACAGCCTCTCATAGCCCAGGGCAGGCTGCAGCTCTCCCAGGTGTGACCTAAAGTATATAAGGGCTAATTAAAGCAGTCTGTCCGGCTTCACAGACCCGGACTTTCCCTCGTTTTCCCCTGTTGATGGATATGCCCACTCAAGATTTTCAAAGTTCTTTTTAGGATAAATAAAGACAGTATAGTGAAAATATTAACAGGAGAGCAGACAAACACGAAGCCCTAATGTTTTTTATTTTTTTTATTTTTATCTATTTGTTGCATATGAAAAATACAATGAAAATTCAAAATAAACGCTGGTTATTGGAAATCTACAAAAATGTTTGTTCCTCTATGTTACAGAGTCACCCTTAAAACAAATACAAAAAAAGAAAAAACTACAAAATATAAAGCTATTAAAATAAAATAAACACAAACATAGAAAAATGCATTTTATATTAGATATTAATACACTACAATGGAATAATTGGAATAATTAAGATTTTTTATTGTTTTTGAAAGAAGTCTTTTTTGCACACCGAGGCTGCATTTATTTGATCAAAATACAAAAACAGTAATATTGTGAAATATTACAATCCATAATAACTTACCATGATTTCTGAAGGATCATGTAACACTGAAGACTGGAGAAATGGCTCCTGAATATTCAGCTTTGCCATCACAGGAATAAATTTCATTTTAAAATATATTATAATAAAAAAGTTGTTTTAAATTAAAACATTTCACAACTGTACTGTATTTTTGATCTAATAAATGCATCCTTCTTGAGCACAACAGATTTCTTTCAAAATATGAAATATTATTATTAAATATTAAAATTAAATATGAAAAAATCTGAATTATTCCAAACTATTGACCAGTAATGTATATTATTGTGAAAAGCAGCTTTCAATCCTATTCTGTTTGTTTTTGCGTTTCATCCTTGGCTGATAGAAAACAAGTGCCAGTGATATCAGTCTGGGGCAGAACTACAAAACAAAAACCGGAATATGGCCTCCGCCAAGTCTGCCGTCGGGCAGCGTGGAGCTACAAGCTTGTCAGTGTCACATCTGAGACTTCTCATAGCATGCGGCCAAAGTGAGTCCAACCCTGGGACACAACTTAGTGCAAGCGTTTGTGGATGTTTGTGTGTGTTTCTTCTATTCCCAGACAGGAGGAAGGATTCCTTTCATCCCAAACATGCTTGCTTGGAGAAGGCGGGCAGCCCTGCCCCTGGGCCCGGCGAGAGGGGCCCAGCCCTGATGTGCCATGCTATCAGTGGTTCCCAAGGCTGGCCAGCCTGGGAAAAGCTGGGTGGACCCGTTCCAAAATCAGCATTACATGCATTATTGTTCTTACCCTCCCCGAGTCCCAAGCACACAATGAAAACAACAGCAACAGCCACAATCTCAAGCCCTTCTCTGAACACAAGGCTGCCCTTAGTCACTTGCAAACTGCCTTTTTAAAACCAAGTTAACTGCTTCATGGCAACAGACACTGTTGCCTGGGCACCAGCTTCCTCAGCCTGCACTCTTTCTTGAGAGTACACTGACCTGTTTTAGATTCAGGGCAAACAAACATTTGTTCTGTTAAATTCAAGTGTAGTGCAAGTAAAATGGTTAGGAAAACACAGGCATTTATTGCTCTTTAGAAAAGTCACCCGAGAACCAGGATTCACTGTTAAGCTATCGTGTTAAACCAGTTTGAAGTTGTTTTCTGGTCTTCAAATCTGGTCTGAACATCTGACATGCAACTAGAACATGCAAAATAGACCAGCCTGACCACCTTATGCTGGTTTAAACTAGTTTTTAAGCAGTTCTAACACAACATCTGCAACAAAAGACGTATCAGAATCTAGGAAGTTACTGAGATCATAATCTAGCACCATCATCATTTTCATGTTATTTCAGTTACTCAAGTGATGTTCTTGTGATTAGTGAATGAAGTCGGAATGAATGAAAGGTGTTTGCTAATCCAAAATAAACTAGTTATCTACTCTTAACTTTCATTTTCTTGCTGATCAAGCACCAACCAAGATTTTAAGATTATATCTAACCTGATAAATTTCCTTTGATGACTTTCTGGATTCGAGCACAAGGTTTCATTTCAGCGCCAACCTGAAACAATTAACTCCTGAGTAAATAATCTACTTCTTTCTCATTGTTATCCAATCTGTCCGAGACAAACGGGCATCTGTTTATTTTTCCTGTCAGTGGAAGAGCGAACAGCCACAAACCGACGATATCCTAGGATTGTGGACTTTTGACTCCAAAGTCATATTATAGGTGCTTTATTAGTGTTTAAGGTCACAGAGAGACAAGCAAGTGCATCCTATAGCAGGAAGCCTTGTGCGTCTCTGGAGTGAAATATTTGGCTTTTAGTCGGAGCGCCGGCCGTGAGTCGGAAATCCTGGGAAGCGAGTTCATGGCAGACAGGCTCCAGGCGTCGTATGGGCCAACGTTGAAGAGAATGGGTCAGAATAATAGGGCCCTTCCTGCCATTCTCAGATTCAGGGCAGTATTTCTGTCACGGCTTTCCATCGAACTGTGTCCGGCATTTGGCTTCAGCACCCATCAACCCGCATGCTATGCTCACAAAAACACTAATCTGCACTGCAAGTGGCGTTTGGCACAACACAAAGCACCTGTCAGAATTTTCAGCTTCAGAACAATATCAATGTGGTTATTTTGCATGGCTATCAAGGGAGCGTACACTCATGTAAACATGTTTATCAATCTTTAAAAGACGTTTTAAACTCTGCTGTAGTGTGTGGTGAGGGTTTGAAATACAAAAATGGCATATATGGGGCGAGAACACACACAGACAGGTGCCCCTTCTCTACTTCCTGTCTTATGACCTGAGCTTCCTGTCAGGATACATAAGTTTGAGGAAGCCATGGGTTTCCCCTTCTGCATTCAGCTCTCATTGTTCAAACATCATTACCCAATTGTTAAGCATACCTTTTATTCATTGTGGCACCTACGTTATTTACACAATAGCTTTGTTTCCACTGTCGGAATCCATTGATTGCATTGTCAGCTCTTCAGACAAAGTTCTAGAGCTAAATACTAAAACAAATGAACATTTTGCATGTTTTTAGTTTCTGTACCTTCTAAGTATTTGGTCCAAATGCTTAAAAATGCCACAGAAGTAATTGTAGATCCTTGTAAAAGTCAGTGCTGAGACAGTTTTGTTTGAATCCAACCTACAGAAATACAACAGCAAACTCATCCATTATGGATAAATAAATGTTTCTTTGTAAATATGTACTTTTGACAAAAGCTTCATTCATTCAAATTTGGATTTGGAAAATTGGCTACCTTTGAAATTCATGATTTGGAATTTGAATCGAATTGTTCACACCCCACTGGAAACTGAATTGGAAATAAAAGTGAAGCGATAGGAAGTGTCTATCTATCATCCATCCACCCACCCATCCATTCACTGATGGATCTATCTATCTATCTATCTATCTATGAATTTAAGTTCATTTTAATTCTAACTGAAATTCCTTATCTTCTTTGCTACCTCAATTCAAATTCAATTTCAATTCCAAATTTCTGCATTTGAATTTAAATGGCTTTCTAATTTAAATTCTGAACATTACACAACCTAGATTAAATATTCATACTTACTAAAACACATTACCCTTTCTCTCATTGCAGTAATTAGCTAAAAAAACATATTTCTGTCATTAAAGTAATTTAAGAGAAGACGACACTTAACAAATGCATTGATGTTGCTGTTTGACACTGAAATTCTTAACTCTTTAATCCAATTGCATAAGCATTCTGGCTCTGCTCCAATATCAGTGGCTTCTGGCTCACTCTGCTTGCAGGGAAGCAGCTGCCCTGGACGCCCCCAGTCTGAGCAGACTCCAAAGGCAAACGTGTTAAAGTAATTAACAGACAAGAAAGAGGAAGTCATCAGATTCACATTAAGTGACCTGACCACTGTGAAATCACTACTCTAGACAGCAGGATATAACCACAGTCCGAGAAAGAGATACGCTTTCACACGTGGCACCAGTCAGTGAAGGCCAACAAGATAATCTTCTCTTTAACACCAAAAACAAACAGAAGAAAGGAAGAGTGTCCTCTTGGGACACCTGTGCTAATCGTTACTGGCTTGTCAGATATATGTATATGTATATACAGTATATGTATGTGTGTATATATATATATATATATATATTAGGGGTGTAACGATACGCGTATTCGTATTGAACCGTTCGGTACGAGGCTTTCGTTTCGGTACACATTACAAACCGAACGATTCGTTGGACTAATCCTATTACATTTGGAAAATAAAAGAGCTTAAAGTGTGTGAAATATCAGTGCCACTGCGCTCAACAACGTCCAGGCAACGTGCTGTCTGCCCCGCGATAACCTCCCCTTGCTGGGGTGTGTCGAAAAACGATGATCTTGTATCGACAACAGCCAGAGATATGGTCAAAAACATCAATTATTGGAAATATTAAGAGGATTTGGCATTTCCAATTAATGTAGGCCTGTTACATTCTTATTTTTATTAGGCCTATTATTATTACAAAGTTACTTTTATTATTAAATTAAAAGTACAATTAATTTGCCCTGCAATAATTACCGCATAACTGACGCGCTGCGAGGATAAGATTAGGCCATTTACTCCTCAATTAAAATGTTTTTTAAAAAGGTCTTTTAAAACAGGTCTATTAGGCTATAGGCTACGACTACCAACAATGAATTATAGTCCTATAATTAAAATATTAACACTGTAGTCATCAATAAAAATCAATGAAATAAAAAGCTTTTATTTCAAACACCAACTTTCAAAAACAACCTGTTTAACACGAAATATGTTTCTTCTCATTTTTTTTTCACTATGTTCAGGCCACAAGAGAAATATTAAGGAAATAAATGAAACAGCTATAGGCTATACCGTTATCAGCATATGTTGAAGTAGATTCGTCTCTCTTTGTCTCTGAGAGAATATGCGGCGTCAGATGCCGAAAGCTTTGTCATTACTCCTTCATTCCGTTTTTACTTTCACTTTCTGCTTATAGTGAATTGACTGAGATTAAGACGTTCACCAGCATAAATCTTGCGCAAGGTTTGCACGTGTGCAAACCCTGGTGCAAACGCGTGCTTGTGTGATATCCATTTGCTCGCCTTCATGGTATAAAACAAAAATATTTCCAACATTGTGACGTAACCAATTGCCCCGCCCCCCGTATTGAAAATGTACCGAACTGTGACACCACTGTGTCGTATCGAACCGAATCGTGAATTTTGTGAACCATTACACCCCTAATATATATATATATATATATATATATATATATATATATTATCAGAATTGATATATAATCCTCTTGAAAGACGTTACCACTCTTAACATTTATTTGTGTAGGCAAATTTTGTTTTTCAAAACACAAGCTTGTGTACAGAGTTTATATTGTGCTGTGGAAAACACCTAAAAATTAATAAAACTGTGAACTCAAGCCTCCAGGCGATAGCTAAAGCCATTAACCAACCTTCCCCTGAGTTTTAAGACGGGGCTTTCTCCTTAAGCTTGGCTTGGGTATCACTGGCCCTGAGGAAGCACAAGGTTAGAGAGAGATTCAGGAAAGTGTTTTCTGCTAATCTCTACCAGGGTAAGACCCCACAGAGCCACAACATTGATATGGTGTGTCACTGCCTGGTGATAAACAATGCTGCATATTGTTGTTTTGGGCTGCACCCTCTGGTTCTTTATCAGCAAGCATCCTTCCACTCCCCATGATTGTGAAATGGGTGTGCTACAGAACGATGGACTTATATAAGCGGCAAAGTTAATCATGGTTAAGAGAAATTTAATGCATTTTGAGCATGTCTCAGTTTTTTAGTAACAGGAAAATCAAGGAATCATTGTCTCAGGTAACCAGACTTTTGACTATCTGAATAAAGTCTCTACTCTACAGTGTAATCACCCATTTCGATAGCTTGATACACATAAAAGTGACCAGTCACAGTTTGTTTTGTTTTGATGTGATGTTTAGGGTTGGTGTGACTCTGTGATTTGAATAAATATCCATCCAAAAGCACTTCAGAGACAGTTAAACTGAGCAGAATATACAATTGTGTTTGTGATTATCTTTAAAAGGCTGAGGTTGAGACTTATTAATATACAGACGTATTGAGACGTATTAATTATACAGTGGCATTCAAAGTTTGGGGTCAGCAAAAAATGTGTCTTATGCTCACTAAAGCTGCATTTATTTGATCAAAAATACAACAAAACAAAAGTACTATGAAATATTACAGTTTAAAATAACTGGTTGCTATTTTAATACATTTTAAAAAGTTATTTATTTCTGTAATTGTCATCACTCCTGTCTTCAGTGTCACATGATCCTTCAGAAATCATTCTAATATACTGATTTGCTGCTCAAGAAACATGTTGAAAACTGTTTTAATGTTTTCTTAATATTTTTGTGGAAACAGTGATACATTTTTTCATGATTCTGGTTTTTATGTGAAATGGAAATCTTAACATTATACATGTTGTTACTGTTATTTTTAATCAATTTATTGCATCCTTGCTGAATAAAAGTATTCTTATACCTTTAAACCAAAATCTTACTGACACCAAACTTTCAAACAGATCTATGTATGATGTTTAGACAATCATGTAACAACAATTCGCCAATCTGAATGCAAGAAAAATGAGTAACAAAGATTTCTTTGGTATCAGGGGCGAATCTAGAGTTAGTTTAGGAGGAATGAATCTCTTATCTGAATATGAGCTGCTATGGCTAAAAGAAAGATTTCTAAGAGGAAGAACAAACAGCTAATTTGTGCTTGATTGACTTTTTTTTTTTTTTTAAATAAAAAACAAGCAAAATCAAAGCCCTTCAAACGAAGATTTTTAACTCAAACCGTTGCAGTCTGTTAGTCTTATAATGCCAGTCAATGGGCACAGAATCTTTGAGAGAAAAAAAAAAAAACCTGCACACACAAATCCAAATTAAAAAATTATTTAAATACTGTTCAGTTTCTCGCACAAACCGATCATTTCATGTCTTAGGACATCAATGTATCGTCACAAGCTGCAAGGTTTAATTTGAATTTGTCTGTGCATGTTTTTTTTCTCTCGCAAAGATTCTGTGCCCATTGACTGGCATTATATGACTGACAGACTACAAAGGTTTGAGGTAAAAACCTTAGTTTGTGTTCTACTGAAGAAACAAAGTCACCTACATCTTGGATGCCCTTGGAGTAAGCAGATAAACATCAAATTTTCATTTTTGGGTGAACTATCCCTTTAAATTGAAGACTGAAGCCTTGTCTATGGTGGGAAAGTGTTTCAAGCACAAGATTCAAGAATTTCAGACTAATTTTGAACAAGCCTAAATATGTGTGAGGTTTATTTTAGGTCCGATTGGCTGGCCCTCCGTTGTTGTTTGGAAGTCCAGACACTTTGACTTATCAGTGTGAGCAGTTGAAAAGCGCTAGCGCACATGCTTGACCCCCAGGCCCTCTGGTCTCGCTGCTATCACCCGAGACAGCACTGTTGAATCTGGAGGAGAATGTGACAACAGCAAGTTCAGCCCGTCTTATCAAGCTGAGTGAGGGCCACCAGCTGACCATACGCAGACCCCAGATCAGCAACACGTCTGCTAATTCTTCATACACCCTGCAGGGGAAAACCTGGAATGAAGGTCCGAGCCTGGAAAATACCTGTCATCAGAAGAGCTGCGATCAGCTGCAGGAATCTTGCTACATTCACACCAGGAGAAACGCAGAGGGAGAGGTGTCCACGACAGCTCCCAGATACTCTGCTGCTGTCTTTCCCACTGGCTGAAAACACACAAGGACTTGTCATGGTCTATTAAAGCTGAAAAAAGCTCTTGGGTAGAACAGACAGTCTATGAAAGTTCAATAAAATTGGTTATTTGTTCAGAAATATAACTTGAATTATAAAGTTTACCTGAAAATAAACATTTCTGTCATTATTTACCCACCCTAAACTTTTTTTTTTTTTTTTTTACTTCTATAGAACACAAAAAAGATTTGTCCAAAAGTAGTGACCCATATGACTGCTTTGAGGAACATCAAATATTTCTGTATTTCAATTATTTACAATATCCGTTTATGTGCAAAATGTTTGTACTGGCACATACTATCATGCAATGCTGTTACATAGGTAATGACTGCAAGAAAGCATTTTATTTAAGGGCCTAAGCTGGTTCTGGTGTAAATATTGTGTGGGTTTTTTGTTTGCTTCCATGTGCACTATATTTTGTAAATACATAGTCTGAAAATTGAAAAAAGGCTATATATAAAATGATGGCTGACAAAGTGGTCAGCCATACATAATCCTAAAAAAAATCATGGTTTCCACAAAAAAGTATTAAGCAGCTGTTTTCAACACTGGTAATACCAAATCAGCATTAATTTCTGAGGGATCATATGACACTGAAGATTGGAGTAATGGCTGCTGAAAATCAAGCTTTGCCATCACAGGAATAAACATTCTGAAATATATTAAAAAAATACATATTTTAAAATGAAATAATATTTCACAATATTAGTGTTTACTGTATTTTTTGATCAAATAAATGCTGCCATGGTGAGCATAAATGATTTCAAAAACATGAAAAATACAACTGACCTTAAACTAGAATGCATGAATTTAGAGAACTAAACTATCCTTAAATCAAAAGACTTGACATTTCACTTCAGTAGTCTGCCACACGCCACTGGGTTGTGATGTAAATACTGTGTGGGTTGTGAGGGTTGATTGTTTGCTTATATGTGCACGGTATACTGTTTAATGAATACACACTTCTGTATGAGTACTTTATTATTGCTAATCTATTTTTACATGCACTTTAGGTGCTGTTGAATAAAGTGAATATTTGTGTAAATGCAGTACATGCTGCAGATGATGTCAAGTGTTACAAATATATAACTCATAAAAAGGAAGATGGAGAGCTGATTATTAGGGACTAAATTGAGAACATTATAACTGTTAAGTTTAAACTGAAAATCACAGATCATTGCTGGACTAGCAACATGATCATTTCAGCAATCTATAGCACCACACTATACATCTTTGCCAAATACATCTCTAGGTTCTAATATCACATTTGTCACCCTGGACCACAAGTCATACGTAGCACGGGTATATTTGTAGCAATAGCCAAAAATACATTATATGGGTCAAAATTATTGATTTTTTTTTATGCCAAAAATCATTAGGATATTAAGTAAAGATCATGTTCCATGAAGATATTTTGTAAATTTCCTACCGTAAATATATCAAAATGTAATTTTTGATTAGTAATATTCATTGCTAAGAACTTCATTTGGACAACTTTGAAGGCGATTTTCTTAATAGTTTGATTTTTTTGCACCCTCAGATTCCAGATTTTCAAATAGTTGCATCTCGGCCAAATATTGTTCTAACAAACCATACATCAATGGAAAGCTTAATTATCTAGCTTTCAGATGATGTATAAATCTCAATTTCAAAAAATTGACCCTTAAGACTGGTTTTGTGGTCCAGGATCACATTTGTAAAAACATTCTCTGTACACATAGATTGAAAATTTAAAGGATTCAGTCATGAATGTTAATGTGAATAAAGACGCTTCAGCCTCATTCATCAAGCCAAAGCTGTCTTGGATGGAAGTGTGGTGTGTTAATGTACAGAACAGCTGTGGTTTTCATTGTTTGTGGCCACACTCTCTTTCTTCCTGTAATATAGTGGTCAGGCTACATTACAGGTCAAGCTACTCTGGCCACTCTGGATTTACTGCAGCAGAGGTTGATGTTCGGTCAGAGATCAGAGTGCTGGCTTTCAGAGAGGGTCAGTAAGAGTAACTAGTCTGCGCTGACAGGCACCTGGCAAAGACCATGCTGAGGAATGATCAATGGCTAGTAAAAATTGAACATATCAGCTTCATTTACATTACTACACTGATATTACTGTATATACTATATATACTACTGTTCAAAAGTTTTGAGTAAGAAAATAATAGTTTTATTCAACAGGGATGTTTTAAAATAAATGTATTTCAAATAAATTCTGTTCTTTTGAACTTTCCACACAAAAATGAGCAGCAGAATTGTATTTAGCATTGATAGTAAGAGAGACTGTTTCTTGAGCATCAAATCAGCATATTAGAATGATTTCTGAAGGATCATGTGACACTGAAGACTGGAGTAATGATATTTTTTTTTAAGTGAAAAAAATCTCTGAATACATGTTTTCCATAAAAACACCATAAAAGCACCATTAAAGTAGTCAATCATGCAATCCATTTTAAGTCTCCTGAAGCCATACACTACCTTTGTGTGTTAAACAGACCATAATTTCAGTAATTATTCTTTGACTTTCTTTGTCTAATTCACAGTAAAATCACAATTTTCATGTCTGTGTGAACTATTCCTTGAAATGTTTGAAGGAAGTTTAGGGAATCCCTGCAACCCTTAACACTTCTTTGTGAATCTGAAAAGATAAATGACTAAGACAAGAAGGGGAAGCAAACCCTTGACACGCTCTCACTGTCTGAGCTGCTTATATAGTAAGGGTCTCTCCTTCCTTCAGCCTGAGTGTTTACTTTGGATTATAGTAGATGCTTCCAGACCTCTGCAAACTCACATCCTGACGGACAAGCTGATACGTTCTGTTACACTCAAACATTCATTCAGTTCTCTCTAAAACTCCTAAAAACCCTCAGAAGCTAAACTAGCTGGATATCAAACACGTAAAACACGTAACAGACAGTTCTGCTAATCTTTAAGGAAATTACCGTGATAATTAAAGCTTGGTGTTTTGCATGACAGGCGCTGGTCAGGTCTTTCATGTGTGAGTTATAGACTATAAAACAAGACATGAAAGAGTTGGTGTGATGTCACACGACTGGTACAAGGAACATCTGATTTATCGTATTTAAAA
>CM077240.1:26655716-26683216 GCA_039654775.1 Spinibarbus caldwelli
CGGCCTAACAGCGCTCGTCAACGTCAAAATAATTGAACTGGCCAATCACATCAAAGTAGGCGGGGTTTAGCGTTCACAGATGCTGAGCGCGCCGCGAAGATTGAAAGCGTTGAAAGAGAGCAAGGTAAGGTAGAAGCTGCAAATCATTTAATGTTAGTCAACTGTTTTACGAAAGAAATGTTAAATGACCAACAGTTATATTCGGTGAAGCAAACTACTGGACTTTTTTTTTTTTTCAAAAATGCCCATTTTGAGAGAGAGAGAGAGAGAGAGAGAGAGAGAGAGAGAGACAGACAGAATTGGTCCCCCCAATGTTCAAGACATGGTTACAGCCTTGGTAGTAATAACAATTAGCACATAGCAAATAGCAAAAAGAGTTTCAAATTTTATCTCGTCACCGGCCATTGGCAGGTGTGGGAAAAAGTTAATTTTAGGCCCTGTAGCCTTATATATATATATATATATAACAAAAAACTAAAAGATAACAAGACCCCCAGTTTAATAGTCTCTTTCTCTCTCTCTCTATATATATTAATTTGGGGGTCTTGTTAGCTTTTGGTTTTAAAAGTAAAAAGGAAAGTTATAATTGTTTTCATATTGTAATAGGCTATTATTAATTATTACACGCACTTTTCTTTCTATACATTTCTTTCTATATTCATTCATTTTATAACATTATTTCTGGAAAAGTAATTTCTGTATAAAAGAAACCACCCTGCAGTTTTAAAAGTTTAAAAGCAGTGTGCAAATGCACCTTTTCGCGGTATATGCAGCTTCTGTGACACAATGTAAATACGGTAGACAAAACCCCTCTTTTGTAACTATGGAAACAAGGACAAGCTCAGAGAGGTGTGAAAGGCCGCGGACTGTTGCTGCTGCGGCGGTGACCGAGGCTGCAGCGGTCGGTGGTGGTGTTGAAGCCGGTGGAGGGTGTGAGGCAAAGGGGGTTTATCGTCGCTCTGTTGGGAAAATAACAGCCCCAAGGTAGACCGCGGCAAACAGGAAGGGTGTGGACAGGATCCGAGCGCAGCTGCTGCTGCTGAGCAGCGTCTGTTCCCTCAGACTTTGATGTGTGGGCACACCGCGCTCTGTGCCACGAGATAAACACTCTGGGAGCGAGGAATTGTTTGTGTTAGGCATAGCTCCGTAATGACATGGAGCCTGTGAGAAAGTCAGCTGCCGCCGACTGCCCCGGGGGAAGCACGTGTGTAGACCGTCGACCCTTAGTTAATTGATGAGTGATGTCACTGATGAGTCATCGGTGGCTCCTTTATAACCTAAATAATGTTAACGTATTATATTCAACCTTGTTTCTTGCATTGATTTGTATAATAATTAAAGATAGGAAAAAAGGAAAAAAGATAGGAAAAAAAAGATCTAATCAAAATATAATTATAATGACCTATTTTACTTTCTCTTCCTCTGAGGTTAAGTTTCTTTCTCTCCTAATGTCATTTTGGTAAGGAAGTTTTGGTTTAAAAACTTGAAAAGATAGCTAATTGCGACTTTTTATCTTACAAATTAGCCTAGACCTTTTTTTTCTCGGAATTAAGAAAATTTTAAATTGCGACAGTCTCAGAATTTTGAGATATAAACATAGAATTGCGATATGAACTGGCAGTTCTTTGAAAAAAACGTCTTAATTTTGAGATATAAACTCGCAATTGTGTGAGAAAAATTGCTTTAAAATTTCTTTTAAAAGTCACAAATACATATGGAGAGAAAAACAGAAGTGCAAGATCTAAACTTATAATTCAAAGAAAAAAGTCAGAATTGCAAGATGTACACTCGCAGTATATAAACAATAAACTCAGATATAGCCTAAACTTTTACTTGCTCTCTCTCTGAAGTGATTTTTTTTTTCTGCTAATGTCACCTAGGTATGGAAGATTTGATAAAAAATTAAAATAAAATAAAAAAATAAATTAAATTGAAAAGGTAATTGTGTTACCCATTGTTTGTGTTACGCATAGCTCCATCAAGACTGTGAGAAAGTCATCTGCCGCCAAGCGCCAACAGCCCCGCAGGAAGTCAGTCAGTTTATATCTCACAATTCTGAGTAAAAAACTGGTCTCAACTGCAAGATATAAACTCTGAATTGTGAGAAAAAAGTTATCCCAGGACGAAAACAGGCTTCCCTTTCAGTCAGTCAGGTTCGACGTTACATCAGAGTGACTGACGCAAATGGAATCTCGCCCGAGAGCCCAATCACCTTCGAGTGTTAACAAAACAAACCAATGACAGGTGGCGTGCGTGCTTTGCATCGCGCACCCCGCCCTGCAGCGCGGGTATAAAAGGAGAGCACGTGCAGACGCACATCAGCTTTTCACTTCGGAGCTGAGCCTTTCAGCGCAAATCTCCGAGAGTGTCGCACCCTCTGGTTTTCCCGGACGAGCTTGCTGGGTCCTCGGACAGGGCGGGGCCTTGCATCTTGTTCGAAGCACCAGTGGAAGACAGGATATCGATTGCTGCATTGGCGGACGAGCTAGGCTCTGGAGATGACGATTCGGCTGCGCTGTCTCCTTCAGGAAGAGTGGCGTTGCCCGAGTCAGATCCGCTATGCTTGCCCGGGCCGCCAAAAGGCTGGATGATTGGTTCCTGGGGGCACAGGCCGATGGCCGGCAGCCGCCTCCAGTTCCATTCTACCCGGAGATGCATCAGGAGGTGACTAGGTTTTGAAAGGCACCTTTTTCTGCCCGAAACAGACCTACAGGCCCTGGGTCAGATGATGTCCACGCTTCCTCCGTCCTCACCACCTTCGATTGTGGAGCGGCCCAAGGGTATGTGGAGATCCCCCCAGTTGAGCGCGCTATTGCGATGCAGTTTTGCCCGCAAGGTGCCGCTGCTGCCTGGCGGGGTAATCCACGCTTTCCGTCCAGGGCCTGTAAGTTCTCGTCCGCTCTAACGGCCAAGGCTTACAGTGCTGCTGGGCAGGCCGCTTCCGCCCTGCATGCCATGACCCTCCTGCAGGTCCACCAGGCCAAGGTGTTAAAGCAGCTGCACGAGGGTAGTGCTGACCCAGGTGTGTTGCAGGAACTGCGCACAGCGACGGACCTCGCCCTGAGGGTGACGAAAGTCAGCATGGGCCCTGGGTCAGATGATGTCCACATTAGTGGTCCAGGAGCACCACCTATGGCTGAACCTGGTGGATATGAGGGAGGCTGACAAGCATCGCTTCTTGGACTCCCCGATCTCCCAGGCCGGCCTATTTGGCGAAGTGGTGGAGGGCTTTGCCCAACAGTTCTCCGCCGCACAGAAGCAGATGGAGGTGTTTCGTCACATCCTACCCCGGCGGTCCGCTGCTGTCTCCACCCCACCACCGGCCGCAGTCCCTCCGCCTGCTCGCCTGCTGCCTCCACCTCCGCTCCAGCTCGGCAGCAGCCTTCACGGCCGCAGGAAAGTCTTTGGAACCTGCTCTTCAGGAGATGGTGACCGCACCACTCCTTCCCCCGGAGGAGGACCGGGTGGAGAATCTTTTGTTTCCTTTTTTTTCTGTTACCCAAAACCTCAAAAAAAAAGCAGTTTCCTTTCTCTCCGGGTCCCAAGAGGATGAGGATGGCAGTGCACGAGACACATTCTCCACACTCCCGTCCCCCTCTCCTTTTGCCAGTGGGCAGCAGGGTCCGGTTCGAGGACACGATGCTTCCTCACGCGCCCCCTGCCCAGCCGTGAAGCCAAGTAAGTGTCGCACCGCACACTCAGACCCCGCTCTGGGACGCACTGCCTTCCGGGTCGGGTCCCTGTGTTCCACTTCGCTGCCCCACTGCGGGTACATCGGTGGTTCCCCTAGTCCCGCTTCTTCGGTCTCTGGGGGCCTGGCTAGCGCTCCCCAGACCTTCTCGCTGGCTCACGAGAATCGTCAGACTTGGCTATGCGATTCAGTTTGCCTGGCGCCCTCCCAAGTTCAGGGGCATTCGATTCACTTCTGTGCTGAACAAAGATGCTCCTGTCTTGCGTGCAGAGATTGCGGTCCTGCTGGCGAAGGACTCGATACAGCTGGTCCCTCCAACCGAGATGAGGTCGGGGTTGTACAGCCCTTACTTCATCGTACCCAAGAAAGGCGGTGGGCTACGACCAATCTTGGGCTTGCGCGTTCTGAACCGGGCCCTTCACAAGCTCCCGTTCAGGATGTTGATGCAGAAACGCATCTTTCAGTGCATCCGTCCTTTCGATTGGTTCACAGCGATCGACCTGAAGGATGCGTACTTTCATGTCTCGATCCTCCCTCGACACAGACCGTTTCACCGCTTTGCGTTCGAAGGGCGAGCATATCAGTACAAGGTCCTCCTGTACTGTCCCTGTCACCTCGTGTCTTCACCAAGGTCATGGAGGCAGCCCTTGTTCCATTAAGGGAAAGAGGTATTCGCATCCTCAACTCATACTCGCATCCTGGGCTCATACTGGCCCAGTCTCGAGCGCAGTTGTGCAAACACAGGGACACGGTGCTCAGCCACCTCAGCCGGTTGGGGCTTCGGGTCAACTGGGAAAAGTGCAAACACTCCCCTGTGCAGAGGATCTCTTTTCTCGGTATGGAGTTGGACTTGGTCAACCTCACAGCACGTCTCTCAATAGAACGTGCTCAGTCGATGCTGAACTGCCTGGAGTCTTTCCAGCGCAAGAGGGCAGTTCCACTGAAACAGTTTCAGAGGCTCCTGGGGCATATGGCATCTGCAGCTGCTGTCACGCCGCTCGGATTACTTCATATGAGACCGCCTCAGTGTTGGCTTCACGACTGGGTCCCGAGATGGGCATGGCGACGCGGCACGTACCGGGTCTCAGTCACCCCGTCCTGCCGTCAGACCTTCAGCCCGTGGCCGGATCTTTTCTTCGGGCAGGAGTTCCCCTAGTGCAAGTGTCCAGACATGTTGTTGTATCAACGGATGCCTCTGCCATGGGTTGGGGAGTCATATGCAATGGGCGTGTAGCTGCGGGGCTCTGGACAGGGCCTCGACTGCAGTGGCATATCAACTGCCTCGAGTTGCTAGCAGTATGGCTTGCTCTGCGCCGCTTCAAATCGCTGCTACACGACAAGCATGTACTGGTCCGTACGGACAACACTGCAACCATTGCGTACATCAACCACCAAGGCGGTCTACGATCCCATCGCATGTCGCAACTCGCCCGCTATCTCCTCCTTTGGAGTAAGGAAGCATCTGAGGTCGCTTCGCTCACGTCAGCCCGCCCTTCCGGCAGACCATCCAGCTGATTTGGAGACGCTTCGGGGACGCTCAGGTAGACCTGTTTGCCTTCCCAGACACGTCCCACTGCCAGCTGTTTTTCTCCCTGTCCGAGGGGACCCTCAGCACGGACGCGCTGGCACACAGCTGGCTTCGGGGCCTACGCAAGTATGTGTTTCCCCCAGTGAGCCTTCTCGCACAGACTCTGTGCAAGGTCAGGGAGGACGAGGAGCAGGTCCTCTTAGTGGCGCCATATTGGCCCAATCGGACTTAGTTCCCAGAACTGATGCTCCTCGCAACAGCCCCTCCTTGGCAAATTCCTCTGAGGAGGGATCTCCTTTCTCAGCGAGGGGTCACCCTCTGGCACCCGCGTCCAGACCTGTGGAATCTCCACGTATGGTCCCTGGACGGGACGCTGAGGTTCTAGATGGGCTACCTCCAGTGGCAGTGAACACCATCATTTCAGCTAGAGCCCCGTCTACGAGACACGCTTACAGGCTGAAGTGGAACCTGTTCGTTGATTGGTGTTCTTCCCGCTGGGAAGACCCCCGTAGATTCCCTATCATGGTCGTGCTTTCTTTTCTGCAAGAAGGGTTGGAGCGAAGGCTGTCTCCCTCCACTCTCAAAGTGTATGGTGCCACTATTGCCGCACATCACGATGCAGTAGACGGCAAATCTGTGGGGAAGCACGACTTGGTCATCAGGTTCCTCAGAGGGGCGAGGAGGTTATATCCTCCGTGCCCTCATCTGGTACCCTCTTGGGATATCCCCTCGGTCCTGACGACTTTGAAGGAGGAGCCCTTCGAGCCTCTGCAGTCAGTAGAGTTAAAATTTCCTCTCGTTAAAGACAGTACTCCTCACTGCCTTGGGCTCGGTCAAGAGGGTAGGGGACCTGCAGGCATTTTCGGTTGATGATTCGTGCCTAGAATTCGGACCTAGTGACTCTCACATTGTCCTGAGACCCCGGCCCGGATACGTGCCCAAAGCTCCCACCACGCCTTCCAGAGATCAGGTGGTGAACTTGCAAGCGCTGGCCCGGGAGGAGGCATACCCAGCCACTGCTCTGCTCTGTCCTGTCCTCGCTTTGCGCGTTTACGTGGACCGCACGCAGAGCTTCAGGACCTCAGACCAGCTCTTTGTCTGCTTCGTAGGACAGCAGAAGGGAAAGGCTGTCTCCAAACAGAGACTTGCCCACTGGATAGCGGAGGCTATAGTCTTGGCATACCAGGCCCAGTGCTTACCGTGCCCCCTTGGTGTAAGAGCACACTCTACAAGAGGTGTGGCATCTTCTTGGGCATTAGCGTGGGGCACCTCGATAGCAGACATCTGTAGAGCTGCCGGCGGGGCAACACCTAACATGTTTGCGAGATTCTATAATCTCCGTGTAGAGCCTGTGTCTTCCCATGTACTCACCTCAGGTGGCCAGTAACACCGGACCCGCTCGGTGTCAATCACGCTTGCTGCGCCATTCCCCTCTACGGACCGGGTACGTGCGCTTTTACTGCTTCTCAGTTCAGTTCCCCTTGGGAACCCTGTTGAAGTTCCTCCCGCACCCTCGGCAGTCAGACGTGGCGGAGTGCCAGATGCCTGGTCCAGCACTCGTGTGTATGCCCAAGGTCAGCCCTTGTGCTGGGCTAGGTGCCCGTGTGTAGTGATTCCCCTTCGGGCGATCCCACATGTGTATTCTTCCACGGTACGGCTCCCCTCACGGTGAGCCCGTGTCTTTCCCTGGCAGAGACCTTCTGCCGTCTCTGCTGTGTATTGATCTCACCCCAGGCTGGCTGAGTCTACCTCAGAGACTTCCATATGTAGTACTGCCCTTGGCCAGTAATCTCCACATGGTACCTCCTTTACGTAGGATGGGGCTTCCGTAGCGTTCCCCTACTTGGAGTATGCTTTCCCAGTGTTAGTACCATTTGCGTCAGTCACTCTGACGTAACGTCGAACGTGACTGACTGAAAGGGAACGTCTCGGTTACGTAGGTAATCCTCGTTCCCTGAAGGAGGGAACGGAGACGTTACATCCTGTCGCCACAGTTGCTGTACCACCGCTGTACGGCCGAGGCACACCGTCTCAGCTACTCAGCGAAAAACTGATGCGTGTCTGCACTCACTCTCCTTTTATACCCGCACTGCGGGGCGGGGTTTGAGATGCAAAGCACGCACGCCAACTGTCATTGGCTTGTTTTGTTAACACTCGAAGGTGATTGGGCCCTCGGGCGAGATCCTATTTGTGTCAGTCACTTTGACGTAACGTCTCCGTTCCCTCCTTCAGGGAACGAGGGTTACCTACGTAACCGAGACGTTTTATACTATACTATTCTATACAGGCCAAGTGGGCTATTGGATACAATTAACCAAATAGTACCTGGCTTCATTCTTGCTTTTTATGATCTAATCAGTTTTCAATCCATAAAATAATGTCCTGCCCTACATTTATTTTCTTTGAGCATGCTTTACTTGAAAATACATATAATTGCTAAAAAAAAAAAATAGGGTTGCAAATAGGCTACCAATTCACATCGACTTTAAGCATTTGGTTAATTTCATTATTTATTTTAGTTTTAATATGAATGTAGTATTCTCAGCTCTATTTAAACTCTTTAACTGTGTTTCAATCCATTCCGCTGATTTTCCAAAATCGCCACAGAAAACGCCAGCAAATTCCAATCTGGTCCTGCTTGTAAACATTAAAAAAAGCTGATACATAATATTAACTTTTACATTTGTATGAGATGGGGTAATGTCATTTAATTTCATATTTTCAAGACTTTCCTGTAAGGCACTGGTGTTGGAAAGCATCCCTCTCATCCTCTCCAGCACTCCATAAAACTTTACATTCACCTTGGGAATACTGGATGTGGAGAAAGACTTGTGGCATTGACTGGGAGGGAGGCGGACATTCTTCAAGGGTCTAAATAAAGTCTGTAATACACTCTTTCTCATGGGCCCTGTTGACTCATGAAGCATCAACAGAGGGCAGAGTGTGTGTGGCCTTAAATCAACGCATAGCATTTGAAACACACAGTCCATCTGACAGAAAACAAGTGACTGGTCTAGTGCTAGCAAAGTACTGCATGATCATATGGAAATAACCATACAGTATGAGTCGGCCTGCAGTTCTGCATGCTGCATATTAAGTGCTCTCTTCTAGATGGAGAGTTGCTGGTTATTTTGCTTCATCCCTCATTGGTCATCAATGGTCAGTAAGACCACTGGCTCTTTGAATAGGCCCTTGGGTCACTAAAAAGCAATTAAGAACAATTCAGTTAACTCAGTCAGTTTTGAGTACTTTTCAAGTTTATTGTAGTGGCACTTTGCACAAATAAGACAATAGAACCTGAAACCCTCGAATTATTATTACTTTTTAAATGCTCATTGCAAGTCCTTGAAATTTTTAGAAAATGTTTATCAACCTCGTGAGTTTAAAGGCAATATTTTATGAGCTTTTTTATTTTATTTACAATTTTTGCATCCTGATTTGTTACTGTGTAATTTTAATGATCAACATTATTATCTATAGTAATAATAGACATTATTACAATATTCAAATATTTATGAATATTATAAATTGTATATATATATATATATATATATATATATATATATATATATATACAGTGCCTTGTGAAATTATTTTTTTCACGTTTTGTTATGTTGCACCTTCATTTTTTTCACGTTTTGTTATGTTGCTGCCTTATGTTAAACTGCTTTAAATTACTTTTTCTCCACATCAGTCTACACTCCATACACCATAATGGTAACGCAAAATACTAGTTTTTAACATCTTTGCAAATTTATTAAAAATAAAAAACTTAAATGATTCCATTGGATAAGTAGTTTCAACTGGGACAGTTCAGATTGCTTGTAAATGTTACTACACTTCGAGTGAAGTTAACCGGCAAATTCAATTGAATGGGTATGATTTGGAAAGACACACACGTCTTAATGAAAGGTCTAACAGCTGATAATGCATATCAAAGCAAAAACCAAGCCCTGAGGTCAAAAGAACTGCCTGTAGAGCTCAGAAACAGGTTTGTGTCAAGCCACACATCTGGGGAATTTTCAGAAAAAAATTCTGCTTCATTGAAGGGTCATAGAAGCATGTAGTCTATGTTACCCTTAATGGAAGAAGTGCAACAACCAGGACTCTTCCTAGAGCTGGGCTAATGGCAAAATTGAGCAATTGATGGAGAAGGGCTTTGGTTAGTGTGGTGACCAAGAAGCTGGTGGTCACTCTAGTTGAGCTCCATGATCATATGTGGAGATAAGAGAAATCTACAGAAGGACAAACATCACTGCAACACTCCACCGATCTGGGCTTTATAGCTGTGTGGCCAAACTCAATCCTCTCCTCAGTGAAGACACTTGAAAACACACTTGGAATTTGCAAAACAGCATCTAAATGACCCTCAGACTCTGAGAAACAAGATTCTCTGGTCTGATGATCCTCAATTCCAAACATCATGTTTGAAGGAAACCAGCTCTGCTCAACACCTGCAGAATACCATCCCAAAAGTAAAGTGTGGTGGTAGCAGCCTCATGCTGTGGGGCTGTTTTTCAGTGGCAGGGACTGAGGGACTCGTCAGAGTAGAAGAAAAGCTCAATGCACCAAAATATTGAGATAGCCTTAATGAAAACCCAGTCCAGAGCATTCAGAACCTCAGACTGGGCAGAAGGTTCACCTTCCAACAGGACAATGACCTTAAGCACACAGCAAGCGTGGCTTATAGATAACTCTGTGAATGTCCTTCAGTGGCCCAGCCACAGCCTGGGATTGAACCCAATCAAATATTTCTGGAGAAACCTGAAAATGTGCATCTGCCCCCGTCCAACCTGACAGAGCTTGAGAGGTGAACAGGCGAGGAGAAGAATGGCAGATAATAGCCAAATGAAGATGAGAAAAACTTGTCGCATCAAACAAAAAAGGCTTGAAGCTGTAAAGGTGCTTCAGCTAAATATTTAGTTAAGGGTATGAATGCTTATGCAATGTACTAATTTCATTTTGTTTTATTTTTTAATAAATTTACGAAGTTGTGACAATTCTGTTTTTGCTTTGTCAATATGGTGTATGGAGTGTAGCTTGATGTGGAAAAAAAAGTAATTTAAAGCAGTTTAACACAAGACAGCAACATAAAACATGAAAAAAATGAAGGGGTATGAATACTTTCGCAAGGCACTGTATATGTATGTATGTATATATATATATATATATATAAAGCAACTAATACATTTTAAGAATTGCAAATTTAAATAATAAAAATATCTCTATGCCGGAATGGGTAACAGGATTTTTGGTCATTAAAATAAGTTAATAGTGAAATCTAAATGAAATATTTCAATATTATAATATGAAATAATTAGTGCTGTCGAATGATTAATCGCGATTAATCGCATCCAAAATAAAAGTTTTGTTTACATAATATATGTGTGTGTGCTGTGTATATTGATGATGTATATATAAATATACACACATGCATGTATATATTTAAGAAAAATATGTTTATATATTAAATAGATTTATATATAATATACATTATATTAATATAAATATATACATGTAAATACATGAAAATATTTTCAAAATATATACTGTATGTGCATGTATTTATATAGGCATAATAAATATACACAGTACACATACATATATTATGTACACAAAAAAACTTTTGTTTTGGATGCGATTAATCGCGATTAATCGTTTGACAGCACTAAAAATAATATAAAATACATTTTATAAAAAATATAAATAAATTTATAATTTTATAAAATATATACAATACATTTAATAATATAATATATAATACTGTATATTATATAAGAAATTATATAAATATATATAAAATTATATTACATATCAAATAAAATTATATGTATACTGAACATATTTGTGGAAAGGCCTTGATTTACATTTCATTCATTTTAAATCACAACCTTCATCAGTCACAAAAATGTCATGGTCAGTCTTTCAGTGTTTGTCTGGTCAACATTTACTGACGGGAAAAAAGGCCGAGATGTAATTGTGTTTTAACAAGAACCATACTTTGCTCATTAATCGTGGTCAGCTTTCTAAAGAGATCAGTGTATCAATGTCAGTATCAATGTCTTTCAACACAATGTCTGTTTTATCCTGAATACAAGCTTTTCAGAGCCAGACCTCTCTTCCTCTGGCACTCTCCATTGTCATTTTCGCTCTCTGGCTTGTGACACTTTTGCGGTCTACTGAGTAGACAATGGTTTTTTTCAGCCATTGTTTGGATCTATTTATAAAGCGAGAGACTGGTGAGAGACAAACAAGCTCTCAGGTCCCATAGGTATTGCTGTAACCAGTGTTTTCAAAGACGTTAGTGTGCCACGAACCTCTAATTAGGCTTTGGTAATTGGGAATAATGGAATATTGTATTTGTTTTGACTAGTCATCATGAGTTCCCCGTTATTTCGTGGTTTTGCATGGAATCAAGAACATGTAGCATTGGGAAACTGTTGAAGAATATCATTTTTTTCTTATTTTGTTTTTATAATCAGCAGACAGATCATCACACATTGCTATGGGAATCAACTGGCAAAGCAAAAGGGGTTTAAACTGTGTAGTCTGCATAGTTCAAAATGTTAAATATGATCTGTCAGACTTGGTTATACAGTATGGCAGAAAAGCGACGCAGACAGCGATCCCAGCGCAGGAATGGTTTCACAAGCCAGTGATTTGTTATCATAATGAAATCAGAATTATTCATTACAAATTACCATTGCAATAGGGTTTTTGGCTAGCTGCTAGCCATTTCCATATTTAAATCGGCCACATAAACCTAAATCTTATTGACAGCGCATGACAGAGGTGTGTAATTCGGTCACGTTTGATGAAGAAAAGCTCGATTATTTGAGTTCATGGACTACATCGCTGTCTTTCAAGCATGTACAAAACCCAGGCCTACTTGTAGAATGAGAGAGGGTGGTTCATTTTCGGGCACAATGAGCCAAACCCATCAGTGCAGTGCACAATTATGCAAAATCGACCAGCTACTTACACGACTTGGCCCTTTATTTGCGTGACCTCGGCGTGTCAGAGCATGCATTGTAGCTTTGCAACCCCACACGTTCCAGAGATGCGAGCAGTGGGGTGCAAGATGCAGAGTCTTAGCTCTGGCGCATTCCTGTGAGGAACGCAGGGGGTGTGGGAAAGACCTTGAGGTTGGATCAGCTGATTCATCCTCATGTTTAATTCTTGGTACAGTTTCCATTTGTGCGGGGGGTCCGGCTCTATCGCACAGGGTTCAGCTCTATCAGAATATAGACAGTAGCTGTTGTG
Source organism: Spinibarbus caldwelli (assembly GCA_039654775.1). Taxonomy (NCBI): domain Eukaryota; kingdom Metazoa; phylum Chordata; class Actinopteri; order Cypriniformes; family Cyprinidae; genus Spinibarbus; species Spinibarbus caldwelli. The sequence goes on from CM077240.1 coordinate 26,668,199, forward strand.
ACTTCTAAATTGCTTTGATTGTGTTGGTGCAAATGCATGTAGCATCCTAAATAAAATGGCCTTTGTATGTGTTCAGAGTTTCAAAGAATCGCAGAAAGATATAGCGGGACCACCGCCACACTGATCAAAGCGAATCACTGGGGCCTTAGAGAAAAGCCCAAGCAAGTTAATGAGAAGGTTTAATTGATCTCTATTTCTTTTAAGGCTTTGAAAATGGCCTATTATTTTCTGCACTTCGTAAACAAGCCGTATGGAGAAGACAAAAGTGCAATACTATAAATCATTTTGTGTGCAAATATATTTTTGCTAAATGTTTATTAAGTTTTTAGTGTTGAGTGTAGAATCTTTTCAAATTAGCGATCTTAAATTATACTTTAATTAGTGAGTGAGAGTGTGACATTAGAGTAGAAATTAGAGTGTCTCAATGACGCACGAGAATAAGCTTTGGGAGTTCGCCGCTCAAATGACTGTGAGAATCGTGTGAAGGCTGAGAATGTAATTATGTGTCCATGAAAGAGAATGCTTGCGGTGGGTCAGTGATGAATTACTAGTCATTTAACAATAACCATTTTAAGAGCTAAAAGATTTGTCAGACAGCACTCTAAACAACACACACACAAAAAAAATCCTGCTAAATTTAGATTAAAAAAAGGCAGCTGCAGCTGCCAGAAATTGCACTTAGAGGGAAAAAAAATGACATGAAACATTAAATTATGAAAATGTTAAAGTACGTGTGTAATGATAATAATAATAATGAATAATATTGCAATATGAAAACAATTATAACGTTTCTTTCAATTTTTAAAACCAAAAGCAATAAAAAAATGTAACAAAGCATATATGTACAAACATAAAATAATAATATATTTAATATAACTGAGATACTATTGTAGTTTTTATTAATTTGTTGAATAATCATTTTTTAATTTTTATTTCAAAGTATGATTTGGTTGATTTGAATTTCAGTTTTAGTTTTAGTTAGCTATATTCTACATACTTTTACATATAAATCACTGTAAATTAATGTAATAATTTTATTAATATCATTTTTTTTTTTTTGCTTTCTAAAACAATACAGTTAACTTTATAGGATAATTATTGTTCTGGTAAACTGAACACAATTTTCAGAGTTTAAGGTATAGTAAATTAATTTTTGTTTGTTTGTTGTTATTTTTTATTTTTTTATTTTTTCATTGTTCTCTCATTAAAACCAATTTAATCCTCAACATATTAACAGGACTTTGTTTTAGTATCATGTCTTGAAATGCTAAAACAATATGTATCAGCAGTAAGAGTTCAGAGGTTGGATAACCACGTTTGATTAAAAAAGACATTTTATTGTTTATTTACTGAAATAGACAAAACTGGAACTGCAAAACAAGTGCAAAATTTAAAAAAAAAAAAAAAAAAGTCTAAGACAAGAAATTGTACATTTTATTACCTGGATGTTTAAACCACCTGCACATTAACTCATGGTGAATAAATTATTTTTAACCACAAAGCTCACTAAACATAAACTGCACTAACCACAAAGCCCCCAGTCACTCGATCTGGTGGTTTGCTCATAACTAATGATCACATGACCAGGGAGCAGGTGAGCATATGTTCCCACCACCTGTTTAATATTTAACAGTGGGAACAAGGACTTTGAGGAAGCCCCATGGCATCTGCAGGCTCTGTGTTTCTGTGGTAACATGATTGTTGGTGCTTGTTCGAAGGCGCAAGGCGGCACGTCCAACGCAACACAATTAGGCTGGCCGGCAGCAGAGGAGTGAGCTAATGCTGATTATAATTACGTGTTGATCTCATCGCCTCCTCCTCCATCAACAGGCTCATTTAAAAACAGATATCCGTTAGGATTGTTTTCACACAAAGTTCCCGAACGAGACTGCAGCGATGATGTTGCTCTGGATGTTTTGTTTGAACACAAAGACAGTCATGTGCTAATTATTCAATTTATGCATCAATGTTTAATAAAACACTGACATGTAAAAATGCACAAAACAAACTACTTCAACAATTTAGAAAAGCAATTTAAATCTTTTTTTTTTTTTCTTTTTTTTGAAGGTTTTTGCCTAACTACACCACCTGGAAAAAAATCATTCTCTATTAACAATTATATATTTGTAGTATATACATATACATATGCAAGATATACATATTATAACAAAATGATTTTTATATTAATGTATAAAAACGTATTTTTATTTATGTATTTTATACAAAAATTACATTTAAAAAAATCATTCATAAAATACAAATTTAAATATAAAATATATAAATAATTATATATTATTTTGTATTATATTGTGTGTGTTCATGTGTTTATTGTAGAAAAAATATACATACAAATTAAACACACACATTATAAATACATAATATTTTATTTCATAAATATATTTTTATATTACATAATATTGTGAAATGTATTAACGAACCTACATTAATATATATATATATAAATCTCAATTTAGAGCAGCTAGTTTTACTACATTCTAAAATAACAAATCATCAATCCTACAGAAGCAAAAACATACTCGGACTGTTCAGTGCCTTACATCTGTAATTATTAACAACTTTCCAGCTTCCCAGAGTCTCAGTACTGTGCTCAAGCAAAACAAGTGTATTATATAGCTGTCTGAAATTGTTTATTTTTCCAAACCACACATGAAATGAGTGTGCAACTTTAACACAAGTTATGGTTCTTCTGCCTACATTCACCTTAATAGCCTTCAGGAGTGGTGAGCGTGACATGCTTTCATGACGCGCCTTCCCTGTAATTGTGTGCCAAGTGCCCTACCAGAGACAAAACATCAGCTCTTGGCACATTACACACCTCTCTGCAGATGGTTGGGAGTAAGTACCTGTGGATGCAAGCTACCAGAGCTGGAGAAAGCTAGTGTACTGTGAGGCCTTCAGGGCACCTCTGCTTTGAACCGGGATCTTGCCCACACCAGAGCTTCCTTCGCGGAGAGCTTGGGCTCTGCCAATTTGGCATCCTCCAGTACTCACACTGCTCCGCACTGACAGTGAAATTGATTCTGGCAGCACGTAGTGCCACCTGCAGCTAGCCCTCTCCTCACCCATGCACGGTGCTGTCAAACCAGTCTACTGTCACAGGCAGTGGTGTGCACTTTTCAGAGAGTTGGCTGCAGATGTTAAGTCAAGTGGGGAAATGTTTTTGTTTACAATTATGATGAGGTTTTTGTTGCCTTGACAGATTCAGATCACAAGATGCTTAAAAAGAGTGAAATTTGAGCTCAACTTGACGCACATTTCCAGGGTTTTGCAAGGGTCTCATATTGCATTTATTCCAATTTAAAGGAACAGTTCACCCAAAAATTAACATTTGCTGAAAATATACTCATCATCAGACCATCCAAGATGTAGAGTTTTTTTTTGCATCAGAAGAGTTTTAGAGAAATTTAGCATTATGTCACTCGCTCACCACTGAATCCTTTGCAGTGAATGGGTGCCGTCGGAATGAGAGTCCAAACAGCTGATAAAAACATCATAATAATTCATAAGTAATACACACAACTCCAGTCTATTGGTTAATGTCCTGTGAATAGAAAAGCTGTTTGTTTGTAATAAACAAACCCACAAACCCAAGTTAAAAAACATTTTCAAACTTCAAACTGTGGCTTCTGGCTAAAATAGGAGTCCATAATATTGCTTTCTCCAGTGAAAAAGTTCACTTGTCTGAATCAGGAGAGAAATATGCACAGATCAAGCACCGTTTACATCCAGGAATGTTCTAAACAAATCTGTCAGCGGACTTTTTCACTGGTGGAAGCGTTATTTTTTTTATCCAGAAGTGACGGTTTAAAGTTAAATGCCTTAATGATGGCTTTGTTTCTTCACAAGGCATTTTCACTTCACAAGACGTTAATTGGTGGTCTGGAGTCTTGTGGATTATTGTGGTGTTTTTATCAGCTGTTTGGACTCTCATTCCTCATTCTGACAGCACCCATTCACTGCAGAGGATGTTCTGATAATCTGTTCTGACAAAGAAACAAACTCATCTACATCTCGGATGGCCCAAGGGTGAGTATATTTTCAGCAAATCTTCATCTTTGGGTGAACTATTCCTGTATTTTTTCTCAAAGAACAACCACAAGATCAAAATAAAATAAGTATTGTGGAGCTTTAAATTGATGGTCTACATAAAGAACGATAAGGTTAATGGATAGACATGCAGAATATCTGCCAGTCACAGTTCCTGGGTCTGGGAAAGTATCCCATATGAAAGGAGACCTTCATAAATGTCACATCTCTCTGATTCCCATCACATCTAAAATAAGAAGCATGAGAAGTGGCGGATATTGGCGACTTTCATCTTTTCGAACAATACTGAATCTCTGTATGGGAGACAGCCTTCATGCCTTAATTGAATTACCATCCTGCCATTGGTCTGTGGGATACTGAATGTGCCATACTATGATGATCCAGACAGTGGCCAACTTCTCGAACCATTTTCCCATGTCTCAGCGCAAGTGAATTGGCACAGGTCCTCAATGTTTTCCCCCTTAGTAATCAGAATTTTTTCAGTCAAGTTGAATGTGTTGAATGATTGAGTATTTTCCTGAAGTTACTTAACATGTTATATTTTCTGACCAGACATCCCACTGGGAGTAGGCCCTTGTCCTCAAACATACGAGGGGCTACTAATAAGACTAAACGTTCGTGCTGGGATAATAGGCCCTTGACAAGTAGAAAGCATAACAACCACAGCAGTCATTTCCTGATCAGTCTTAAGAGCTCTGGTCTTGCAGACCAGCGTGTCTGGTTGCTGGGCATTCAGTGCGTTTCAAAAAATACCCAGATTAATCTACCGTCGACACATTTCTGATTGTCACTTATCTCTTATCGGAGAAGGGCTGGGTCTTTTCCCCTGCAGGTTCACCAGATGAAATAATACTGGAGTGCTGCAGATTTTGGGTGGGGTGGGAGACAACGAACAAATGACTCTGCTTCTATACACAGTAACAACTACCAGCTGGAATCTCATGCACATCTGATGCAGATATGATATATCTTAGTTATTCGATGCATTTGGAGTGTTTGAATGCTTGAACTTTATGTAATGCATTCTTACAACAATGTGGCAAATGTTTAGAGGCACTTAAAAATAAAAAAGTGTGTCTTATTGTGAGCTTTCAAACGATTACGACAGCCCACATACCTCAATGACTTTGAACGTAAAGTTATAAATATTACATCACTTTTTTCCTTATGCACTGCAATTAATGAAATAATTAAATTAAAATTAATAAATTATAAATAATTTACTAATTAAAAAAAATAAAATAAAATAAATAAAATGCATTCAAATAAAATATAAATTAAATAATTATTAATACAAATAAAAAAACACAGTAAAATATAGGGGCAATAAGAGGGCAACACAATCTTTAATTTCTGTCTCAGAAAATTTTATTTAATAAATTTTATAATATTAATGATAATAATATCACATTTAATTTTATAATTACATTTTTAATGACATTTTTTTATATAAAATGTAATATTAAAGAAATTACATTAATAAATAAAAACAAGTAAAATAAAAATTATATATATATATATATATATATATATACAGTATTTATATATATATATATATATATATATACTATTAATAATTATAAACAATGAACTGATAATTATATTTATGATAAATAATAATCGATATTTCTTTTATTAATATGTATAATAATTATTATAATCATGTATTTATACAGTAGTGTTTCTTCTTTATTAAATGACTTCACTTACAGTAAAAATCCCTTGCCTCAGCATAACAGTAATGAAGCATAAAATTCTCCCTACGATTATTTGCACAGTATTTTTAGACCATAAAGTCAGTCCAGATTTTCAGTGTATACAGTAACTTGCAATGGAGCATTAATGCAAAGGACAACAAACCCTGTTCAGATTTATTCCTCCAGCTTTACCTACATATTCAACCCACGTCTCACATCGCCACAAGGCATTCAACACAAAGACGATGCTCAAATGCTTCAAATGAAAACGATTGACTCATCTCTGGATTATTTCAAACACTGACTTAATTGCACACAATGCAAACATTGAGAAATCTTTGTGGTTTAGTATGTCATCTCTTCTGGATAACTGTATGTGGTCTTATGAAAGAGAGCTATTCATTTTACAAACCAAGAGGAAAAGTTGCGGGAGGTTGGTCAAACTCTTTTTTTTTTTTTCACCTAATGAAAATCATCACAGCAGAGGTACTTTGGAAAGCCAAATGGAAGATATGGTATATGCCAGAAATATCACAGTGGATATTTTGTTGTTATTTGTTAACTCATTGTTCTCTTCTTTTGGATGCTATAAAATATATAGTGTATGTAACAGACAGTGAGATTAAAATTAAATTAAGGTATCAGCTTCTGATAGCCATGTGTTTATTTCTATAGACTTTCTTTGTGTCCTTTGCTCTGTAGCTTGAAGACATGAACAATTTGAACATTTTGAACTACTGATTTAGGAAAGACCACTGACCACACAACAAGGAAACTAACAAGTTAAAGCCAGCAGATCCTTAACCATTCTTTCCCACTGATTTTCAGTTGTTAGGCTCATTTAAAGGGACAGTTCACCCCAAAATGGAAATTCTGTCATCATTTACTCACCTGTATGGGTTTCTTTAGAAGGGTTAACAGCAGTGTTCGAATTGTGTCAAAGCTCTTGGGGGGTCCCCCTAACCAGGTTGAATTTTAGTAGCATTCTAAATGCATTTTATTTGACTGAATCATGATTCATGCAGTGAAAGAATGCACTCTAAATGAGCAGTCAGTATAGCTAGTGTTTAAACACTCATAACTCCTCTTAAAATCTGTATGATAAATGAATCTATTACTTTTATCGTACGTACATTTTGCAACGTACCTTTGTTGCTTATGATGAGAGAATTCGCGAGTTTCAGTCCAAACTAAATTCAGCAATGACTAATCTGAACGCCTCTGATTGGCCACTGCATTCCTAAGCTCAACAGAATCGTGTGTGATTGGTTATTATGAGCAACACTGTAAAAACGCATAAAAATAAAATACGATGTAACATGAGTAGGTCTAAATTTAATACAGCAATCGAATATTTCCATTTAATTTTTATTTTCACTAGTTTCATGTTTCAAGTATTATAGTTTTATTGAAAAACTAGGTGACCCCCCAAGTATATATTTTTGGGTGTTATGGGGGGTCCCTTGATGCTTATGGGAGGTCTGGGACCCCCCCAGCCCCCCTGGGGTTTAGTTTGTTTGTTTGTGTTTATTTATTTATTTATTTATTTATTATTATTATTATTTAATTGTAAAAGTGCATAGTTTTTTCAGCAGCCTTGATGAAGTTGAATAAAAAAATACATAAAATGGAAAGATATAGTCACGTCTCATAATTTGACTTTACATCTGACAATATGACTTTATATCTCATAACTAAGATTATTACTTATATTTACTATATTTAGACAATAATAGTGTGAAATGTCGTTTAAAATATAAGTGTTTTCTATTTGAATATATGTTAAAATGTAATTTATTTCTGTGGTGGCAAAGCTGAATTTTCAGCATCATTACTCCAGTTTTTAGTGTCACATGATCCTTAAGAAATCATTCTAATATGCTGATTTGGTGCTCAATTATATACTATATATTTATTAAATATTTTATATATAAACACACACATTTTACCACATGCTGCTGAAATAAAAATGCACTGCTTACATGTGCTGAGTGAAACAGGCCTTAAACACATCTGTCTGTGTACGCAGTAGACATCAAGGCAGCTCACTAATCTCTGTCTGTGAAGGAAGGATATAAAATGTTTTTTTCACTCATTTTTGCTTTGATACTTCCCTCAACTCTTTAACACTTACAATTTTTCCACACACACACACACACACACACACACACACAAGTGGTCAAACACTTTAATGTCCCATCTCTGTGATGTTCACACACTCACTGTCTCTGTGAAGTCCTCCTCTCTCACACACACAGCGCTCTGTGTGCTTTCCCGCCACATGGACAAAACCTCTCTCTTTCTGTCTCACACAAGCTCTCCCTTTCTTTAATCTCTCCAACCACCTCCCCCAAACACACCCCTCAGCACGTACACACTCCGCAGACCCTCCTCAGAGCTTATACTCATCTCATCTCTGAACTGCGAGAAAATAAGATTGAAAGTAAGTAAGTGGGAGAGATGGGAAAGGTGAACAGAAGATGGAGAGACATGAGACGAGTGGGACTTGAGCTGTGAGTGGCTAGAGAGAAATAACAAGAGATGGAGAGAAAGAGAGAAAAGAGGCAGGGCACCTGCAGGGTTAAGTGTGTCTGCTGACAGGAAGGGAGAGAATAATATTCGATTCGTGAATGAATTGTTTGTTTGAGTCGAATCTTTTCAATGAAACAGTTGAACCAGTTAGAATAATGAGACTGAATGGTTCACTCAAGAATCAGTTAGAGTGGTTCTCTGAAAACACATGTTGTTATTGTTAACTAAAATTATTAAAATCTTTTAATCAACTGAAATAAAGCTGAAATAAGACAAAATATAAACATTCGATGAAAAACCTAAACATAAACAAAGTTTAAGTACTAAAAGTATCAAAAACTAAAGTACTTTTTATTTAAAAAAGGGAAACATCTAAAATTAACAAAAAAATAATTACAACTAAATATGAATATTGAAAAGAATTACTAAATTACAAAAAAAAAAAAAAAAAAAATTCTAAACCTTAAGCTACAATTAAAATGAAAACTGAAAATATAAAAATAAAAGCTAATTCAAAATACCAACAAATAATATATTACATAATAACACTGTTTCGAAACTCACAGATCCACGGCTGTGTTAAGGATTTGCTGATGCAGTCTAACAAGAACAATTTCTTTTGGACATGTTCATCTCGTAATGATCCAGGTTTACAATTTACTCAGTTTAACTGCTTCTTTCAGAAATGTGTGATTCATAATGTTTCTAAATTATATAAAATATAGATTTTAAATATATTTAATATTTTAAATATACTTAAATGTATTTAAAATAAATATTTTTTTTTAATATTGGTACAGTATTTGTACATTCCCTTATATCTGTGCTAATATTAATATTTGGCTTTATATTATTTTAATTTTAATTTTAGTTATTATTTATTTCCAAGATATCATTTTATTGATTCAACTTAAACTAATTTCTAATTTTCCCTTGTAATTTGTAAAATTTTTCATCTAATATTAACATTTTATTTTAGCAATAATAAAGCTGATGTAAATTAAACATCAAATAACTACGCTCTTAAAAATAAAGGTGCTTAAAGGTTCTTCAAAGCGATGCCATAGATTCTATAATAGATTCTATATATAATTCTATATGGCATAGAATAACCATTTTTGGTTCCACAAAGAACCATTCAGTCAAAAGTTCTTTAAAGAACCATCTCTTTCTTACCTTTTTATAATCTGAAGAACCTTCTTTTGCCACGAACCTTTTGTGAAACAGAAAGTTTCTTCAGATGTTAAAGATTCTTTATGGAACCATTTAGACACAAAGGTTCTTCTGTGGCATCATGAAGCACCTTTATTTTTAAGAGTGTAACAAACTAGATTATGTTTCTAAAAGCTAAATCAAGGCTGCAACAAACTAAACTGAGACATTCTGAATTACAAAAACAGAAAAAAAATCTGTGATATTTTCATGTGGATGGCTTCTTTGGAACGTTTTAAAGAACCACTGAATCGATTCTTTGATCTGATTCATTAAAATAAACTGCTCAAAAGAATCGATTCACTGAAATGAACTGTTTGTCCCATCGCTACAGTGTAGACGGGGGGGAAGTAATGGCTTTCCTCCAGATCTCTCTCCTCCATCCTCTCTCAGGGTTGTTCTCATGGCTCTTTGGCCAGGGAGGGAGAGGAGCATCGCTGACTTCCTCGGCCCCTGCGCCACAACCACAGAGAGCTTTTTGTGATGGGAGCCCACGCCTGTCACTTGCATTCGATCCTCCCAGACACGCTGCAGTGGCGGCCTACCAGGGTCGCCCCCAGGGCGCCGATCAGGTGACCTTCCCACCACGTTCACAACTCCTTCAGCAGCAGGAACAACAGCACGTCTCTAGAGACTGGCACACACACACACACATCTTCCCTTTGTGGATTTCAACTACATTCGCAGTTACATTAAAGCACACTCACACATGCACATGCTTACACACACACTCCTCTTTCCCACGGATACACATTGTTCACTACCCAAGCCTCATTAATTCAGTAAATACAGAAAGTAACAAAAATAAAGTACATTCCATTCTGAACTCATGTTCAAATAGTTCCTTTAACTCGCGTTCAAAAGTTCCTTCAGTGCCGTTTGTAAACGATTCATGAATTGAACTACTCACCATTTTTAAAATCATCTTTAAAAATAGCAGAGAAGGCAATTCCCAGCTGTGCACACCTTCTATCTCCAGTCTTCTTATGAGGAGCTATTATGTGCATCGGAATTACCTTCAATTTGGCTGATTTGACCATCTGGGATTCTCACTATCTGGATTGACTTCCTCCCATTCAACTTTGTTCTTGACTTCTATTCTTTGAAACTCTCCCATGTCCAGTGTGAATGAGTTACATGGAGGCACTATGTCTTGGCCGGTGAAATGGGGGCTAAGGAGGGTCCGGCCAGTGAGCTTTCATGATAGACCCTGTCTGGCTCCCAGAGAATCTCTCTCGGGACTGAGTTTCAGCAGATTGTAGACTGTGGATATTGTCTTGTTTGATGAGGTCTAGAGATGCTCTTTTTGGAGAATGTCCACATTTCTGGAATTGATAAAAACTGCTGGTTCTAGATGAGAGCACCTGATGAGAATTTCTTCATAATTTCGAACATTTTAAGAAACTTAACCATAAGGTTAACAGTTGCTATAATGGACAACAATGTCATAAAATCATATTTAGAAAATATAGGGAAAATGCTGGAAATATTAAAATTAGATTTTGGTGTATTTGAAAAGTTCCCAGTAAGAATATGCCAAAATAAATAAATAGGCCACACTTTATTTTAAGGTCCAGTTCTTGCTATTAACTATTAACTACGACTTTTGCCTCAATAAACTACTAATTACTACTTATTAATAGTTAGTAAGGTAGTTGTTAAGTTTAGGTATTGGCTAGGATTAAAGATGTATAATATGGTCATGTGGAATATGTGCTTACTAGTAAAGTAATAAGTACTAATAAACAGCCAATATGGAAGTAATTGTAGTTAGTTAATAGTGAGAACTGGTCCCTATACTAAAGTGTTACCAAAAATTAAGCTAATTGCTGTTAATGTCTATGTAGTGTCATATTACTTTTCTAAACTTAAACTTTTCAAATTCAAAGGACTTGAGGATTCTCACCTACTGTAATGATAAAACAGGCAAAAAATTGTATAGATTCACAGAGAAAAGGTTGATTAAACACCTAGTGCAAACATGCAAAAAACAATAGCTTTGCAGCAGCATAGCGGCCATCTGCATCAATCTAGCACTGTTGCTGTGAGTTTTGCACACACTGCTTAGAAAGTCTGTAGATTTTTGGATTTGTTTTTAAATAAATGTGATTTTTGAGTCACACATCTCTTGTGTTTCTAAATTACATTGCATGATCCAAATGGAGCACCCTCGATAATGGCAATAAAATATGAAGTTTGCACTTTTGCTTCATAAAACCTGTAAGTAAAGTCACTGGGTTCAGATTCATGAGTGTGTATTCTTGCACTAGGCAGGCTGGTGTTTTAGGGCCAGCACAATGAGTCTGTGCTGCAGTGTGCTCGCAGCACTTCCCAGTGTTGTGCTGGGTGATCCCTCACCCGATAAACAGTGCCCTCTCCACCCTTACACGTCTCTATCAAGATCTGGAACCGCTGCCACTTTAGTACCGTTCCCACATTGGCCCGATACATATGCATGCAACACACTCACACACTCCTCTTCCACGTCCTCGGGTTCAACAAGCCCTTGGGAAATCCAGGGGAAGTTAAAGTGACAGGCGTGTCTGGTTAAAGCAATGTACCAATATAAAAATACCACTTTGTGTAACATCTTTTGGGTTTATAAGATTGATGGCTTGGACTGCGATTTTAAATTGTTTTCATGTTGTTTGCTCATAATACCCTCCACTAATTAACATTTGATTAACAGTAACTCACTGCAGGTCGTTAAAGTGGAAAATTAAGCCCCTCGGGATGCACTGTGGATGGATGGGATAGTTTAAGTCCAGAAAAACTGGGGAGGTGGTTAGAGTAAAGAACAAGAGACTATTTCATGAGCTATATGTCTTTTTATGTGTTTTTTTTTTTTCTGTTGTCGGATCAGTCTAAAGATGTAGCAGTGGGCAATTAAGGGATAGTTCACCCAAAAATGAAAGTTCTGTCATTGTCCCTTATTTTTTTTTTTTTTAAAAACTGTATGACCTCCTTTGTTCTGTGGAACACAACAGAATATATTTTGAAAATTCCTTTTTTTTTTTTTTTTTGTTCATATCATGAAAGTCAATGGTGTCAAATGTTGTTTTGGACCCCATTGACTTTTATTGTATGGGCAACAATAGTTAAAGCATTCCTCAGAATATCTTGTGTGTGTGTGTGTGTGTGTGTGTGTGTGTGTGTGTGTGTGTGTGTGGTGTGTGTATTCCATTGAAAAAAAGAAAGTAATGGTTGTCTGTATAAATTTATACAAACTACCATTCAAAATGTTTTCATATGTTTTTTATGTCTTATGCTTACCAAGGCTGCATTTATTTGATCAAAAATACAATAAAAAAAGCCCTATTACTGAAATATTATTAAAATTTTAAATAGCCATTTTCTTTTTGAATATATTTTAAAATGTAGTTTATTCATGTGATGGCAAAGATGGGTTTTTAGCAGCCATACTCCAGTCTTCAGTGTTACATGATCCTTCAGAAACCATTGTAATATTTTGATTTGGTGCTCAAGAAGCATTTCTTTTTATTATCAATGTTAAAAGCAGATGTGCTGCATGTTTGTGGAAACCATAAGATTTTTTTCAAACCACATTTTTATTTTATGAACAGGAAACCCAAAACAACATTAGTAACATTAGTTACTGTCACTTTTGTTCAGTGTAATAGACCCTTGCTAAATAAAAGTACAAATTACTTTGAAAATTACTGACCTCAAACTTTCGAAGGGTAGTGTAAATTTAAAATATTTCCTAGCTAAGCTAAATACATTTTGTATTCATAAAAGGTTTGAAGCTTGAGAGATTAGACAGAACTTCATGTCAAATAAATGAACTATAATCAAATCTACAAACAATACAACAGGGAAAAAAATCTTTCAAGAAAAAAATAAGCTTTAAGCTAACATAATAAATGAAGGTCTAAACAAGAGGAAGACCAATAAGGGAGAGCGGCCAAAGCTAGAGAAACATCCTAGTGAAAAATGCAAATCTCATTACTTAAACCAGTGATTTAGTGCTGTCATATCAGGGTGGAGAAGCCTAGCTGGGGGAAAAAAAAGTGTCGCCCTTTCATGAAAAATGGAGAGCTGTCGGAAACGGCGAGGGCGAGCAAGCAGTGCCGCGGGGTTGCCGGTGTGCAGCGCAGGAGGAAGCGGCGCTCAGAGCTGCAGGGGAAAGGCTGCATCTGGTCGCTAATGAGCCGCTCACAGGCAGCGACGTTCTCATCAGCTCTGTTTGTTTTCACAGGCCTCTCCGTGTCCACTCCACAATTGTTTTGCTTGGTAGGCCCTACCGTCGTTCTCAGGCTCTCGGCCCCTTATTTATCAAGTGACTGCCCTGTTTTTTTTCTTTGCCTCGAGTTCATGGGGCTAAATATAATCTGTCCTTCCTTCTCGTCCAGTCGCTTGCATCGTGACAGACAGTGGTTCTCAGCTACATCGGTAAGGAGAGATAGATTGGGGGTGTTTCCCATTGCTTTAACCTTCTCTGGCGGTGGTCCAATGAATGCAATACGAACAGGATGTAGTACAAACATTCTCTAAAATGAATGTGTGTGGAAAAGATGCAGTGTTTTTTAGAATAGGTCTGAAGTTACAAAATGAACTTCCTGGACTCTGCAACTCTGGAAATTATGTAAAGGATTTTTTACATGCTTTAAAATAAATAAATAAATAAATAAAAGCCTTTTTGACAATTAAAGTTGGTTTAAAAAATAAATAAAAGAATAACAATAGAAAAACACAAAAATTCTGTCATAATTGACCTTTTTTTGGAAACCCATATGACATTTCATAGTTTATTTCCATAGCCAGTTTATTTTATTATATTAAAAATTGTTTATTTTGCTGTTTTGCTGTAATCACTTGCTGCTGATTGTGCATTATTCATCACTTCGGGCACATCTATTAAAATATAGAATAAAATACCTTTCTAATAAAAAAATAAAATAATAAATAAAATAAAATAAAATAAAACAAAATAAATTAAAATAAAATAAAATAAAATAATGCCTTGTGATAGACTGGCCATCTGTCCACATACATGTATGCAAAAGAGCAGCTTGGACAATTTTGCTAAACAACTAAACATCTCCATTTGTGTTACTGAAAAGTGCAGGTGAGCAAATAATGACAGCTTTAAACATTTTTAGAGAAGTATTAATTTTCTTCTAATATTTAAGTCAACTTTCCATATAGTTTTCCATATAGTTCAAGCAAATATTTTATTTAGCTGTTTTGCTGTAATCACTTGCTGATTGTGCACTGTTTTTAGGGCGTTTTTTTTCCCTTCAGTGACAGCTGTATTAAAATAAAATAAAATAAAATAAAATAAAATAAAATAAAATAAAAAAATAAAATAAAATAAAATAAAATAAAATAAAATAAAATAAAATGATTGTGATGGACTGGCCTTCTGTCCACGTCCATTTTAATGTTTTAATTTTTTATTGAAGTATTCATTTTCTTCTAATATTTAAGACAATTTGGATACATATATTTGTTAATTTTTCATTCTTTAATTTGTGAACTTTTCATT